>OX419584.1:10120601-10146822 GCA_948473455.1 Teleiodes luculella
AAAGCACTGAGATAAAGAGATTATCTCATATATAACAGTCGAAAAACTCCAAGAAACCCGCCATCGACACTGAATTGCTGTCAAAGAGTTGTGCATGGCTTTTACATTCGCAGCATCGCACACCCCACATACGGTCAGGAGGGCGGGCACTGCTGCTGAACACGCGGCCAGGCAGAAGGAATTTAAATATGCGGATCTGCAGCAACAATATTTGTTTGTGCCTTTCACGGTGGAGACCGGTGGACCGTGGTGGGAGGAGGCAAAGACCTTCATTAAGGAACGAGGGCGACGCCTGCGGGAACGTGGCTGCGACCCCCGCTTCGGATCATACCTGTAGGCCTACTATGTAAGTAGCGACAGGCTCGAGAAGCTGTCAAACGCGACATAGTGACATTAGAGCCATAGTAGTTCTGTCAATATGTCGCGTTTGACAGCTTCTCGAGCCTGTCGCTACTTACATAGTAGGCCTACTGGTTCAGCACATCTCGCTGGCCATCCAACGCGGGAACGTCCGGCGTGATGGGGACATTTGAGCCGGGTATGCTCCGAGGTGGCCTTTTTGACTAACAGGAATGTAAATCTTTGTATATTGTGTATTTGTTGAAAAGTTTGACTGAGTTCAAGATCGCTAACGGCTCATTAATAATGTAATTGCCCCTACAATTTTGTAGAAAGTAATAATTTCACTTTTACCCTAGCAGCACAAACGTTGCAGCAACAGATATGGCCGCACGGTCGGAAGAGCGTGTCCCTTTTAGCGTCGGAGCAAACAAGGCACTCGTCGGCAGTGGGGTCGGGCGCGTGGTCTCCGCTCGAGTCCACGGGCGCTGCGCAGGCTCCGGCCGAGCTGGTGCTGGCCACCGGCTGATCGCCCTCGGCGGCACTCTCGGGCGCCAGCCCGGCACCTTCCTTGCGACACGTCGTCAATGTCTTGCAGAGGTTCGGGTCTGGACACAGGTCTAGAGGCGTTTGGCCTGTAATTCAATGAAAGGGTTTATTAATTAGATTATTTTTGTATACAAAAATATAAGATAGCAGTAAATTTAAGTGGTTGTTTACAAGGGCGAGCTTATCTCTAAGTAGAGATCTCTTCCAGCCAACCCGTAACAAGTGTGAGAAAACTATTAAAAATTGCAGGAACAAGGCTGTGTATTAATGTATGATGCGAAATCACTACATAGTATAAAACAAAGTCGAAGCCAGCTGATGTTTACTAGTGACCGAGTTGAGTTTTTTCCCATAGAAGAAAACCAAATTTATTAACTCGTCTGAATTGGTAATGTAAATTTGACTTAACGAAATGATGTTAATATAAAAAAAAACTTTGATTTCTTTGGTACTTAACCTACTCAGATTTTGTCACATAGAATTTAGATTGGCTAGCTGATCGGAAGCCACAGCTGCGATTTATCCAGTGCTAGCTTTCCGCTGCGTTTACAGTTGCCTTTGCGCATATTCATAGTAGTTTTTGAATTTATACATTACAAACATAAACACAAACACACACACACAAATACAAATCTTTCCTCTTTATAATATGCTCTGTATGATATGATGATTCCGCCATACCTTTCTTATTCTTGATGTTGAGATCAGCTCCATGAGCGGCTAGGAAGCAAGCGATGGAGGCGGAGGACTTCTTGTCGTGCGCGTGGGGCCCGGCGAGCCCGACCAGCCCCGAGAGCCCGGCCAGCCCGGCCAGTAAGGGGGCGTCGCGCGCGTCCTGCAGCCGCCGCAGCTGCTGCAGCGTGTGATGGCGCAGCGCCTCGTGCAGGGGGGTGTCGCCGTCCTGCAAAATGATTTTAACATTGTTTCTAAATAGATCTTTCTGGATGGGATTTTTGCAGACCATCCAAAAGAGGAAGGTAGCGTATCTGGGTCACATAATAAGAAATGAGCACTACCAGATACTTCAAACGATTATTATGGACAAAATAGAAGGGAAAAGAGGCGTCGGCAGACCTAACATGTCGTGGCTCGACAACATTAAAAGCTGGAAAGGCGTCGTCACGGTCGAAAAACTTCCGTATGGCGAGAGATAGAGGGACGTATGCAGAACTGACTGCTAACCTCCAGTAGTGGAGAGGAACCAGAAGAAGAGAAGAGAAGGATGGGATCACTTAGGCAGTATTGTAATGATAATTATTAAAAAGAAAGACGCGATCCTGTGGAGTTTCTTCGGCGGGTTCTTCTCCTCAGCAGCGCACACATTGCGCGTACCTGCCAGTTCTGTTCAAACTAATATCTCATCACCTCTTTAAATTTTAAGAGTTTATTCTTCATTAGCGTGAGTGAGACGAGAGCCAGCCTTGGTTTGATCAAAACTTAGTAACTTCATTAAAATTTGACATCGAAAAATGATTTGTAAAATCTTACTTGGAATAAAAACTTTCAAGGAAGAAATTAGGAAGTAATTTATGATCTAGTCAAAAATCTCATCGTGAAAAGGAAATTTAAGTTTTTTATATTTTACTTTTTTAGCATGACATTTAATTTTTTTTATATTAATATTTTGAATAAATATTTTATCAAGAAATCAAGAGTTTCGTCTAGTTACATCAAGAACAATCAAGAAAATGTTCTGAGTAATCAAGTGCTCAGACAATTAGTAACTGAGAACCGATTTTTGAACACAATTTTAACGTGGTTTCATGGTGGTTGGAGAGCGGTTATCGACAGCGTTTTGTAGACAACATTCTTCACGGCCACTACATGGGGGCAACACTATCCTAGGAAATTGAAGCTTTTGTCCAGGAGTGGACAGACAGTGTAATAGTAATGAAATGACCAATCTGCGGTTTAGAGTAGAACTTCGACATCACTTTTCATCAATTAGTACCTTGTCACAGATGTTGAGGTCGGCGTTATGCGCGACGAGCAAGCGAACTATCTGCGTGTGCTGGCGTTCCACCGCCAGATGCAGCGCTGTCTGAAGGTTGGCGTTCTGCAGGTCGGGGCGCGCGCCTCCCCGGACCAGAAGCTCCGCGACCTCCGCGTGGTTATTCAACGCAGCCAGGTGCAGCGCCGTGTAGCCATCATCCTTCGCGTCGTCCACGATCCACGGTCGCGGCAGTTTCCCCAGCATTATCTTCATTGCGCTATAAATAGAGTTTGGATCGTGAAAACACGTTGTGCAGGATGATTTTAAATACATGTTTATTGTGACCAGAAAAATAAAATATCGCCATATTACCGGAATTAAAAAAAAAATTATATGCGGCGCCCCTGGAGTTGGTTTTTTATTTTTCTGCCTGGTAAAGCTTCAAGTCACGATTTATTTCTTTCATTGATCAATGTTGTGCAAGCGGAACATGATCCATGCTACAAAATGTCAGACATGCAAATTCAGGCAATAAAAAATGTGAGCCATAAAAGAGTTTTCTTATCGTGTAAATTAACAATACTAATATGTATCATAATTCTAATCGTTTTGACGACCGATCTCAAGTCCGGTAAAGCTTGATTGGTCGTACCATGGTCGTACCTTTTCGATATAAGCATAGGTCAATTCAAAACGACCGATCTCATGAACCCTGGTATCGGGATTATTTTCTATAGTTAGTATTCCAGGATTTATGGCTATTCAGCATGACAATTACGATACTGATTGTTCGGTACCACAGATTAGGGGGTAATCTGTGTTCGGTACGATCCGGAATAATCTTCGCTCAGCCATATTGTAATTTTTTAACTACAATGTTAGTAAGACTTGTGAAACAAGTAGCTTTGACAAGTCGTGCTAGAAGGATTTTGGTTTTATTTTGAAATTGAGTAAGAAGACTGGTAAGTCAATAAAACCAAAAGGGAAAATTTGATGTAGGAGGGTTTTTAAAGTTGAAATAGCTTTTCGGGTAGTTCTGACTGCTCAAATTAGTTTCAGAGCTGGCCAGATCTAATCGGAGCAAAGTTTTGGAATTCGGTACGTAAGAACAGCCGAGAGGTGCTCGGGAAGCTTTTGATCTAGCTAGGCAATACCGAGAACTAAGGTAACATTCTAACATACTTCAGAAACCGTCATGTCAGTCAACTATCGAGGAGTTTAATATAGCAAAACAATACATCATATACTAGATAACAAATTTTTGTCTTACCCCCGCGTAGTTGTGACTAACGTTGAAGTCACATTTAAAATATCCCAATATAGGAGCACATAAAAAATACCTCCTACGGAGTAGAGTATTGTCAACTGTACAGAACAAGGTCTGATTTAAAAAAAATTAAGAACAATGAATAGTATGGTGTGGTTTATTTACATATTTGTATGCTTTAAATAGATATTTTAAAAACTCTGATTGTCTAGGAATTATTCACTGAATTAATACTGTACGCTACGTAGTGACGTGGATCACATCGCTCAGATTCTTTGGGATTTAATGGCATAACAATAGTTGCGGTACTTTCAGAACGTCAATAATATGTTAATTCACAAGTCAGAGTCGCTGAAACAGACGCGTGCGTCGGCAAGGGTGTTGAACCCAACCAGAAATAGCGCAAGAGATCGCGATGCCATCACCAACCAAGGTTTATATTATACTTCTACAATAAAACGATTCAGATAGCCAGAGTACAGATATAACTGAGATTTTACTGGTCTTGTTTCTGAATATTGGTCCGCAATCGCTAATGAAAAATTCACTGAAGATAGCTAGCACGAAGGACTAAAAGGATAATGTTATCTAATAATACGGCCCTTTTTAACATTTTGGTGGACAATTTAACTTAACCGTTGGAATGAAGTAGATGGCAACAATGAATTAAGTGGTACACATTTTAATAAGTTGCGTTACGTTCAAAGAGTAAAACGAACGAACTAATTAAATAAGGTCAAACGTCGACGGCGCGGGCGGCGGCGGCGGCGCGGCTCCCGCACATTGTACGCCAGTAGTTGTTGCCTCGCCTCGCTCCGTACGCCACCGCTTGCTCCCGCGCACGGGGAACGCCCGCAGCGTACCCGCGCCCTCGCCTTACCGGCTGCGACCCTTTGCCTGGTCTCTGATCACTACGACACCGATATACACTACGTAGATATTTCACGCGCGAATTATATTGAGTGATTATTTCTGTTTATGATACAACAAGACAAGTGATTAGAATAAAACCCAATCATACCCAATTGGATTGTTGCAAAAGTTTTATTTCAGCCTGCATGACTTGGTGAGTTCATCGTCGCACATTTTTTGTGTTTGGCGTAATTGGTAAGACTACAAAGTTGCCTTCGTTTTCTCCTACTGCTTACGGCTGTTTACGCTTTGTACACAAGATATAGCGTAGTCTACTATAGATAGTATTCAGATATATATTCCGGATAAGACAGTGTTCAATCGTAAACATTTAAAAGCTTCATGATATAAGTAACCATCTATCTGTACTGTACCTAAATTATTAAACACACAGACTGTATTACACGATGATGAGTCGCCTTCGTCATCGCCGCCATTACAATATGTAAAACACATCCAGCTGACATGATACTTATTCAATACCTAAAACGTCTACAGTATGTAAGGCCTGAAACATGTTTCTTTCTATGTAACTAAAACAGAAGAAAATCCAAGCCCAAGAATGAAACGTTTTGGTAAGATTTTGTCCAGTTTCAAACTCTACGGTAGAAAAAAATATTGAAGTATAATAAAACCATATTAAACTAGTACTAGCATCATACACACAAAAATAAATAATATACACATAATATGAAATAACAATTGAACTTCATTCGTTGGTTGGTATGGATGTTACAGCACGTTGTTTAGAGTAGAAGATGGATAGAGATTTGGCAATTTTATAAGAAAAAATAAATTGTATGATGACTTCGTTTGTACGGAACCCTTTACAGACGAGTTCAACTCGCACTTGACCGGTTTTTTCATGATGTTTTATTCTGGCGATTTACCAATTCTTCTTTTCTGCAAACCATACTCGGGGTTACCTATATTAAATCCGAAAATTTGAATACCGTATATGTTTTTACCGAATACGGATTGCATTTTTTTTACTTTCCATATTAATGTTTTACCGAAATCATTTTTACCAGATTTTTATTTCCCAGAGTTTCGTTTCTCTTTTTTTACTTTGATTACTTTGGTATTGATAGGCCACAACAACACAAAACCAAAGATTTGAAAACCAGATAAGTTGAATTTTTTATAAATGTTATCCCGAATAATCAGCATACCACAAAATCATGCAAGTAAACATGCAAGCAAGCATGCAAGTAAGCAAGCAGGTATACATACATGTCAACCTAACCCGAAGATTATGTCGGAAGCGAGATGGTACTCTTCGAACCTAACCAAGAGTAGTCGGGGTGCCACTCCCATGCCCACTTCGCTCGCATGCGCCCTGTCATGTTTGATTTACAATACAATACAATACAAATATGCTTTATTGACACCCAAGGAAAACACAAAAGAAATAAATACATTAAATTTAAGATACAGAAGTCAACAGGCGGCCTTATTGCTAAGGTAGCAATCTCTTCCAGGCAACCTTAGGGTAAGGAGAGTTAAAAAGAAAAAATCTATGCGGGTCGGATTTACAAAACTAGATCCATTATAAATTATGGGAAAAGTAAATTATGTTTAATAAAGCTCCAGGATAATTAAAATATTTGAATCCTCTATCTGCAGTTTAGTTTATCTGTAGTTTAGTGGGTGATTTGACACTACCTCTGTGGATAGGCGGATGTAACATTTATTCTTCCTGCAACTCAGATGCATTTTCTTCCTATAAATACTTCTCATCCAAAGTTATTTCTGTTTATATTATAGGGCAAATTCTCAAACACGTGTTTTAATATAAGTACCTACCTACATATTTTCTCCGTAGTATCTACCTATAGCAGTTCGTCAGAACAGTCGATTTTTACTTTATTATGGTTAACAAAAAGTTACACATTACGATATAACTTGTAGGTATGTAGTTGCCTAACCACCTCTATCATCCGTATTCCTTGCTAACCAACCACCCACATGTACTTTATTTTATGTACCCACATGTAAACAAAATAAAACCAGTAAGTCGATATGCACGAGCTGTCGTTATAAGTCGCGAGCACATGTTTTTTAACACGCTTTTTATTAGCTTCACTTGTAACTATGTATATAAGAAAATCTTGGAATCTTAATTTGACCCACTTCCCGGTCTTCGATTAGGATGAAATTTTGCACACGCTCTGAGTTCTGATGACAATAAATACATGACTAGCTAAGAAACGTCATTACAAATCCAATAAGGCGGCCTCCCCAATATGGCGGACTGGCTGTTTGAAATCCACCATGATATGGGTATCAAATGAAAGGGTTTGCTGTCAGAAATACGAAAATTTTGTAATTTTTAGTGCGTGCTAAAAGCGTGTTTTTTAGTTTTTTAAACTATTATGATTTATTATTATGTTATGTGTATGGCAGCAGAATAGAATGTAAAAAACAAATAGGTATTATTTTACTTTTATATAAGCACTATTTATATTCCAAATATCTTCATAAACGTTCATGAAATACGTAAGTTTTAACCAAAAAATGATGCTTAAAATTGTTTGGACAGTATTTCTTGCTTACCATACGAAAACGTTTCTTTTTTTAAGTTAGGATATTGTATTTAAGAAAATCTACATTGTGATAAACATACGATAGCACAGAAACCTCTATGGGTTTATCTGTAAATAATTTATAGTTGATACAGTACAATAAAAAACGTGCAAACCTTGTGCCACCTAAACGCTATAAAAGTACAGTCAGTCAGGTGCACGCGTACAACCGAGGAACTCTACAAAGTATCATTTCTTTTCGATCCTGAACGATTTAAGTTAGTTATTACTTATTATAAAACAATGGAGTCTAAACTGCTACCACCCTAATCGTAACTGAAAGGAGGTTAGGCAGTTTTGGATACGTGGTGGGATAAAATCATAGGTTTCCTATTTTTTTCATGTTTTTTCAACGTTATTCGTAGTAGTTATTATTAAACTTTTTATTTTAATTGTAGGCATTCCACATCTACTATACTAACAGATGCGCCCTTAGTTGCCACCCTGGTTACCACATGTTGACCACGTGAGTAAGTCCAGTGTGGATAATCCATTATTGTGTCGGGCATTATACGTAAATGTTTAAGTTCCATAATATTCATTAGTTAGATCATTTCCTAAACACCACCAATGGATGTAGTAAAACAAATACGACGAGCCGTTATTGTTTAGTTCATTATAAGACCTTGAGCACTAACTAGGGCTATATTACTTATCGTGACAAATATAGTAAGTACATTTATTTTCTAAACCATATCAGCACCATGCTATACTAGTACCACAGAAGTATATAATAGTAGGTACTATTCGTACTGAAAAAAAAACAATAACGTATTTTAAAACATTTTCAGAATATAAGAAGCTTGCAAGCTCTCGATAACATTAATTACGAAGTAAAAATGGGCGAGATATCTTGGCCTAAAATAACAGTAAGACCTAACCGCTCGTACTACCGTCCGAATCAGAGAAAGTCCATAAATGTTTTTTTGTTCAGATACAGTTTGTATTTTGTATGGACGTTCTCGGATTCGAAACGGAATCGGACGTAGTGCGTAACCGCTCTAAGTCTGTGTTAGTTTTTCTCAAGACAGAAAACTAGTTAACCGTGTTACGAAAAACAAATTAAAAATGCATTAAAATCTTCTACGTGACTTTGTTGACAAGCGTTTAATGTACCTACTTGTTTTAAGAAAGTTCGAATTGGTCCAGAAGTTCCAAAGAGTATGTATTTAGCATTTTGTATTACAATATTGTTTATTATATACAAATCTGGATCTTTAAAACAAGTAAGTATATGAACTTAAAAAATATAATGGGTTAGTTTACTTTTCTAGTTTTCTCTTTAAATCTCACACAATAAAAGATAAATGTTTATTCACCTAACAAGAAAAAGATTAGAGATTTAAGAAACTCTACATAAAAAAAAAAAAATGCTATATTTTTGCTCAGAGGTAAAAGAACCCACCTGAACAAGTTTATAAAATTATGGGAAAATAAAATAGTTTTCTTTTATCGCTTCTGAATGTATTTTGTATTTTTCTACATTATGTAGGTTAGGTACATATTTAAATTCCTATGTAAGAAAACCTATATGCTTTGAATTAGTATTATATCATTCGAGCACAATTACTTAGTGACTAATTGAGGATCTCCAAGTTCATATTCGGGCATCGTATCTAATCAATTAATTATGATTTATGCCTAGTAATAGGCGGTATTGTCTATTAATTCTGTAAAACATTTCGAGGAGTTTATCTATCTGTTTGACTAATGGTAGATTTTAGTTGTTAAAAAATGACGTTACCTCATTATTCGGTTAACAATACTAGATTTGACACCTGTGCGAGCGAGTACAGCCAAATTTAATACGCGTTGAATGAATAGATAGCAATTCTATATAGAGACTTAGAGACTGTGCTGTCTGTGTGTACTTTCCCTACATAACGTTTATCGACGTCTGTGAGAGGCGATACAATCCGTTCGTGATTCATCGCCACCGCAGCAACAATATAATATGTACAAAGTCATGGCGATCTCGTTCGAGGATTCTAGAACACGGACTAAGCTGTCTACTTACACAGTCCGGGCGATGAATTATGTACATATGGCTGCGACGCTACACACTTTACAGGGCAGATATGACTGACCCGAATGATCATATTCAAACAACAGTGAGCTGATTCCCCGCGGATCCAGAATAGTAAGTTATGGAAATGTGCGATTGGGGCAGCAGCGGGCACTAGTGGCCAATAACAATGTCGCATTAATATTCAACAGGCGCTCTTTGGACGTTCAGTTGCTCTGCGGGCAGCATCGCCGCATTTCTTTGCTTAGTTGAGCATCTTATAGCCGATCTCGTGAAATGCCATTAGTTTTATGAGGGGCGGGGGGGGTTTACAGTGCCACTTATTGCAATAGGGCGGGCTCGATCTGTTGGTATCGTAGCGTCTCGGAATTAGCTAAACGTTGTTCCTTGAGAAGTTTTACATTCCTAGCTTGAAGGAAACAAAAACTTTGTACGCTACATAAGTAACAAATATTAAATGTAAAAATAGAAAACATTTCAAAGTAAAATAAAGAAGCACAAGTTATCATTTTACAAATGGATTTTTAGTATTAGACTGAAATGGAATAACAGCAATACTGGGTAAGCATTTCCTGTTTACTATTTTGAAACATTGTGGTATCAAAAGGCTAACAAAACCGTGTAGCTTTCAAGCAGACAAAGAATGAGTTGGCTGTCGTCCCACTTGTTTGTCTACGAAAGTTTGCCAAAATTCTTTTATTGACTGAGTGAACGTAGCGGCGAGGTTTACGGGCGGCCGCGGGATTCTTCGCACACAGCGACGGCACGGTATCGCGACGCTGCACATCACATCTACTCCACTCTACCGCATTCAATTGAACTTTTCTGATAGGAATGCAGCTGCTTAGATAGTTTACTGTTCAGTAGTTTAAGACTTGTGCAATATGAGAACGTTTGTCTTGTTGAGTTGAGTTGGCGGTGCAGATTTTAACTTAAGTGTGATTTGATGTTTCAGTGCAGGTCATTGAACGGTGAGGATTGCCAGATCCCGTGACCGAAACTATGTATAGCCAGACTACCCTGCGGGAGGTGACAGTGGTGGATGGTGTTCGACTAATAATAGCCTCCCCTCCAGCGCGCGGGCAATGGAGCGCTGACGGCGCGCACATGTGGCGCCCGCGCCCGTCCGCTCGCCCGGCGCGTCCTGCTCGCACTCGCACTGTGCGTTTATTTTGGAAGCGGTCGCCACGCGGCGCGGTTCACGGTGTTTGTAACATAACGATCCTCCGCGAGTCCACAGGCGAGGCTCCGCGCTGCCCGCCTCCAGCTCGTCCCTCGATGGGCCGCCGCATGCTGCAGGTCGGTGCACGGTTGGGAAACCGATCCGGTGGACGCCAGCCGCCGTCGGGTTATTTTGGGAAAATACAAATTTGGAATGGATGGTACTCGTGAGTCGTAAGCGAACTCCGCCGGTTGAGTCCATTTTTAGCCGTGGACTGCGCGTGCGCACCGAGCGCGCCGCCAGTGCTCAGCGAGCTGCCACCACGCCGCGTCGCTCGCCGCCCCCGAGCGCCTGCCGCAGGGCGGCGCGCCCTCGCCCTACCACCGCCAGCACCACTACCACTACCACGCCGCACCCTTGCAATCAATGTGTTGTGTTACTTGTACTTCAGTTTCATCACCGAAAGTCCGAAGATTTTGGAACATCGCTGAAGAAAGAAGACCAAAAGCTTGGCGCAAGTTCCGTGCTTCCTTACTTCCCATAGTGCTTTATTATCGTATGGAATGTAAAGAAGTATGGAGCTGCGCGGGCGTGCCCACGGGTCCGGATATCGCCTCGCAGTCGCCCATGTGTGACAGAAACACTTCTCGAAGGATTTTACAGTGCTAATTAAGAATTCAGAGGTGTGTTAAAACATCTATTTATCTACATTTTCAAGATTTAAAGCGTGTTTAGTTTAGTTTGGGTGTAAATATACCGGATCTATTAAAAAAAAAACTATCTTTATAGCATTTGGTCAGAGAAACATGATAAATGTTTTTAGTGTAGATATATTATTTCGGAATAATTCTTATCACGCGAAACAACCCCTCTTAATAAAAGCGAGACAAGCAAGGCTGAAATCAAATACTTTTCGTTGCCTTCCAAGAATGTGATAAATGATTCCAATCGTGTTTTCGGAGGGGTAATAAAATATGGAGTTAGTGAGTAAAACACCAAATGTTTATTCGGTGGTGAGTTGTCGTAAAATAACATCTGGTGTAGGTAACAGTTTCTGACTAAGACTACACAAATAAACGGTCGTCCGGAGCCGGGGACTCTGACTCTGACTAAATTATATTTAGATGAGGAGAGAAAGCGGCCTCAATCGCCTACAAATAAACGTATGGGATATGCTTACTTTATAAAATACCATACGATTTTTTTTTAGTTGTCTCATGATGAAAACCAAATAATAAATGGATACATTTAGTAAATTATTTGAGGAGTAGCGGAAAAGTTGTTTCAAATATGTTAAAAATCTTGATTTAAGTTTAAATCTAAAAATATAAACCGCGCAACACGGCTTGGCGCTAACTTAATCAAACTTTGAATCTTGAAAGACAACCCATTTTTATTCATCTTTTAATTTGCAAGATAATTTAATCCTGCTTTAAGTAACTTTACAGAAATGCCTACTCATTTCAGATACAATTTTTACGATGTGATATAGAAACGTACAGATAAAACCACTTTAAAGTGCCTTCGTAAAATACATAATTCTATGAAGATAAACCCAGACTGTTCATTTTCAAATTTCATTAAAATTCTTTTGAGATTGTTTCTAAAGAATTTTTGGAGCTACGAACTATCTTTATAAGGTAAGGGATAGCAGGGAATATCCAATTAAAGTAACCTACTTTTAGTTTAAATGATATCGAGAGTATAGAAAATAAATTATAAAAATATAACTTAGTTAATAGCATGTTACGGAATGAATAAAATTGGTAACATTGTTGTTTTATGGCGAGAATGGACTGTCGTGTGATTGTCAAAGCGGTTCTCCTATACGCCGACCGCCGACTGTACGGACGGCAAAAAAGGGTGTATGTTGAGCCGGAGCCGCGCCTGCGCAACATCTGGAGGAACACTGCATCTCATTATGCGGATCGGTCGCGGCTGAATGGCCGCCGGTGCCCGTGACGTGACCGAGGACAATGTCTTTAATAACATCGGGAAGGGCATTTCTATGCTCCTGCTCACTCACCATTGTTTTGTTTACAGGCCCTTTGTCTCTAGTGTAGTAATTACCCGCGACGACGAGATCCTCGTTTGTAATTTACATTCATATTGTATATTATATTTCATGTTCGTTGATAAGTTACGATTGCTGTGAAATATTTAAGCACCACGCATGCTTCTCTACTCTGTGGAAATATTTTAACTTTTATTTTAATTAATAACGGCGCGGCGATACGGTGGTTACTCGTGTAATGAAACTGTACAGATTTTATTTATATGGGACGGGAAGGGTTAACGATATTTTACTGTTATGTCACATTTATGTTAAAACTTGTATTTGACGTTGAACTTAATTTGGGTACATACATATCTATTTCAAAATTTTGACTTACCAAAATCCAAAACGAAAGATTTATACAAAAAAAAAAATGTCTTAAAATAAATTTGCGTGTCACAATAAGCTCTGCCGAGATTATAACGCTGAATGTTTAACGGACATACTGTTACATGATCACCTTTTCTATGTATGACTTTTTGTTTACACAGATAATACCTAGTGTATAACACCATTATATTGCAGTAAATCATTATCATTAGTCTTTGTGACATAAAGACAATTTATTACCAAGAAAAGCTGGGATTTGATAGTAAATTCCCTTTTGTGACTTGTCTACGGATAGTTTCGCTACGAAACTTTGCGAAGGGCGAACAGAAATGTTGTGACAAGAAACAAGCTTTTTACTGGCGGCGTAAAATATATTTTTTGTTGGAAGTCAGTAAGGAAGGAGAGTAGATACATATTTATAAATGATAATAACCAACTCAGAGATATCATCGTTTAGGTGAGTGTGTGTACCAATTTTAATCAATACGTACGGTTATTCTTTTTGCCAAACGGGGTTCTAGCAAGCTTAAGCTCGGTCGGCCCACTTCTTTAGGGTTTAATATTATTCTTCTTATTGTCGTTCATATTATTTATTATCAATAACTGGGCAAACAACTTCCCCACTAATTTTTTTTGTGTTTTATGAGGTCAAGTAAGTGTACGGTGTTAGAGATGTAAAAGTACAAATAAGAGCAGCGTCAACAGGAGAATTATAATTGTTGTAAGTGAAAAGGGGACACCAGAGGGACCGGGACTAGGGCAATGACAGTGCGCACGCATTATGATCATCAGATACGCACACAGGAGCAAGGAGGAGCGGTCGCTGTCGAACGCGACGATTACACTTAAATAAAACATATACGCGAGTAGCCGTCCGCCGCTTCGATATGATTCCATGTGATCGATCAATTTCGAACACATTAAAAACAAAAAAGTTGAACAAACATTTATTTACTCGCACATATTTGCTAAATATATTCCGATACATACACAATAGTCAGTAAAACGGGATTAGAAGGACTACATCATAATATAAACTCTTGAACAATCGATTTTAGCTAGCATATAAACAGCAGACAATTCCTATACAGTATAGTAGGGTTGTCATTGTTTATTTTTCACAAGTGAATGCACAGAGAGTGATAATTAAGTTAATCCGGGATAAGTTTCCGGTGGCGCGCCGGCCCCTAGCAGCAGACGGGGTAACCACTGCCACAAAGTCCCAAACCGACCCAAGCCCTTTAATAGTACGCCTTTTACTATCGCACAAAGGCGTTTTCTATGAGAAAGGGATCTTGACCTACCAGTTTGTTAAGAAACTTCGACTCTCAAAAATCACTTTGAAAAACAATTTATTCATGCATCCATGCAGCAACTGCCGCTAACAAAAGAATATAAAACTAGACAGGGGGATAATGAATATACTAGACAAAGGCTATTTTAATAGAGTTGCTTGCGTGCAATTCGGTTTAGTATTTTTTATTATAGAATGAATGGATGAATGGTGTCTTAAGCGTATAGGTAAGGGTTTGAGAAAGCGGTGTGGCGGCGTGCAATGACATCAGCTGTGTAATATGTTATTGAGCCGAGAGATGGACACTCGCTCGCGCCATGGCTGGGCGTGGACGGAGAAGATGTCTTGTTATTCGCGGATGACGCGCGAAAATAACCAGCAGACGAATGTTTGGCACGGCTCCAGAGGACACTGACGGTTTGCCTGAGCTATGTCGACGTTTCTATCCACAAGCTCATATTAATTAGATTTTTATGATTAATTATATTTGAATCTCTCTTTTTTTCTCTTACTTTTTTATTATTCGGTCTTTTTGCCTTGTCTAAATTTAAGTATGATTTAAAAAATTATTGAACCACCTCCCTTTTAAGGGAGAAGCTTTGTCCAGCAGAGGACGATATAAGCAGTCTGAAGAAGTATTGAAGTCACGATCACAAATCGATCATTTATAACGTAATATTTTTAACCCCCGACGAAAAACAGAGGTGTTACAAATCTATATCTTCAGCCATTTCAAACATTTCTTATCTTCATAATTTATTTTTATCATAAATTAAAACATCTATGGGAAAATATTTTTATTTTTTATTATTTTTTATTTATTTGTTTAACGTGTGTGTCTGTCTGTCTGTGGCATTGTAGCTCCTAAACGGATGCGCCGATTTTTTTTGTTTGTTTGCAAGGTGTCACAATATTCATTCAGCAATTTGAATCAGCTCTTTTCTAGTTGTGTTGAAAGGATCAAGTAACGGTTTTGTGGCGGGAGTTTTTTTATTTTTTAATTTTTTTCTTAAGTTAAATTGTATAAAATTAAATTGTAAATTTCATCCAAAGCAATTATTGTAACTGTTAGCAGTTGTTGCAGCTAATTTAACATATGTTGCAGAAAGTAAGATTTTTGATAATAATCAATAATATCTATTTACGCAAAGATGTTCTAAAAGGTAAAGCGCGGTTGATATAAATTCGGATTTATTATCATGAATTATTCAAGTAAAATACACGAACTTTCTAACATGTTGTTGCGTCACGTTGTTTTTTTTAATTTACCTTTGCTTCGTGTTGAAAAGTACGACTAATCAAGCTTCACCGATCTTGCGGGGGAGCGTCGCGGCATAGATAAGTGAAATAAATAAAACAAGCTGCTTTGACAAGCAATAGCACTGTATTGTTTCCATAGAGTAACATGGTTTGTAATTTACATTCTTTGTAAAATATTTTTTTTATTATAATTTATGTTATACGGATTAATCAGCAGCATTGGGGTCGGCACATTCCGCTAACTTAGCGCCAGCAATCGGAGCAACATTACATCAAGCCAACGACGAGACGATCGTCGAAACCTAATTTATCAATTGCAATACCCCTGAGTGATTCAACACAACTTCAGCAGATGGCGCTACTCACATAAGTGTGCAAAGTTTTAACATAATCTAAAAAGTAAAAGTCATATATTACACAGAAGTCACAGAATTATATTATTATGTCTAAAATGTCAGATTATAATCTCGTATAATTAAACGATAGTTTTATTACTGTCTAAGACCGATATTAGACTATCATATAAATCACTACATAGTCACTACATAGTATAAAACAAAGTCGCTTTTTCTGTCCCTATGTCCCTATGTCCCTCCCTTTGTACGCTTAAATCTTTAAAACTACGCAACGGATTTTGATGCGGTTTTTTTTAATAGATAGAGTGATTCAAGAGGAAGGTTTATATGTATAATACATGCATAATATGCTTAAAGATAACCCACAATAACCATTTTCCCGTGCGGAGCCGGGGCGGGTCGCTAGTATAAAATAAAGTCGCTTTCTCTGTCCCTATGTCCCTCCCTTTGTACGCTTAAATCTTTAAAACTACGCAACGGATTTTGATGCGGTTTTTTTTAATAGATAGAGTGATTCAAGAGGAAGGTTTATATGTATAATACATGCATAATATACTGAAGGATAACCCACAATAACCATTTTCCCGTGCGGAGCCGGGGCGGGTCGCTAGTATCGTTATAAAATGTAGGGATCGTAATACGCCGTGTTTAACTGGTTGTTTATCCGCAACTTAGTGGTAGTACTCATGAAACTGAACAACTTTCCGTACGGAACTTAGGTTGAAATCTCAAACATAAATTCAACTTTTCATATAAAGTTTAGTTGTGTGACCGGCCACTTAATATGAATAGAATTTTAATTTCGAGATTTCAACCTATGTTCCTTAGGGAAAGTTGTTCAGTTTCATGAGTACTCCAACTATGTTGCGGATAAATAACCAATTAAATTGAATATAAGTATAATTATGACGAACCTATGACAATAATATAATAAAAACTTATCAATCATATTATTGTTCCATGGGATCTCATTTTACAGAACACGTACAACTCACCCATCATTGTTGTGAATCGTATACGAGTAAATTATAGTCTGATATGAACCTAATAGATATATTATTACTGCAGCAATGACTAATTAATAAGAATGAAACATATTTAAGGATAATATTTAAGCAGTAAGTATTTATTTTGTGAATTATATATTATTGTTGTTTATATAAGTAGAGTGAACTATCATGTTTTTATACAGTGGTGGTTCAGCTTCATAAATTAAGGCGTTTTGTGAAAATGAACCGTATTTTTGGTCTTAAATGAGTAATTAGCAGCATGTGTGACGCGGCCGGGCGGCGCGGCCGGCCATCTCGCCGCCGCCCGTCTGCACCCGCCCCATAATAAACCCGCACCAAATTATCTTTTCAAACAATTAGCTGAGACTTATGGCCCACCAAAATGCTTCCTTCCGGATAAAGAAAATTACAGTAACACTTTGAAAATGTTAAACAAGATTTATAACGTAAAATTCTTTGCTCTTTATGAAAAGTTTAGCAAGAGCTTGTTCTGAAAACTTGAGTTAGGTTGACAAGGGGACATGAAGAATAGATATTCCTTCATATTTATATACAGGGCGTCCCACGGATATGCCACATGGAGGGAAAGTACCTTAAATATTGTAGGTAGAACATTTTACTGAAAGAAGACATTATTTTATTTCTAAAAACTATCAAAACTGCATTCATACATTTTTTTATAATTACATGGTTGAACCGGGAATCGAACCCGTTATACGAGAAAAAAAAATATCCTGTAGTTTTATCATACCGATCAAAAGGCTTCATCATAAGGGTTATTTTTTGCTAAATAACATAGTGTCAGAAATAAAAGGAAGACTATGTATTTTAACATTTTTAGTACAAAATTTATCAATTTTATCAAATGTTCGAAATGACCCGTTGAATACAAATTACACTCTTTATTTCACTCCCTGTCGATTTTTTAACTTGTTGTGGTGGATATTTAGATTAATACGTCCAAGTTCTGTTTGTAGCTCGTGGACATTTTCTTACCGGTTCTTGTCAACTAATTTTTTTTACATAATCCCATTTTAAAAATCTAACGGGGCTAGATCTGGAGATCTCGGCCGGCCACATCAAATGTTTAAATTCATAGTCTTCCTTTTATTTCTGACACTATGTTAGTTAGCAAAAAATAATCCTTATGATGAAGCCTTTCGATTGGTATGATAAAACTACAGGGTGATTTTTTTTCTCGTGTAGCGGGTTCGATTCCCGGCTCAACCATGTAATTATTACAAAATGTATGAATGCAGTTTTGATAGTTTTTAGAAATAAAATAATGTCTTCTTTCAGTAAAATGTTCTACCTACAATATTTAAGGTACTTTCCCTCCATGTGGCATAGCCGTGGGACGCCCTGTATATAACATAATTTTTGCTTGCAATAATAAAATACTTAAAGATGTTGGATTTTAAACTTGCGCGGTCACTATCGTAACACTTTTGTAATAACAGGCTTTACGCAATTATTTTATTCATCTAGTCTCGAAAAAAATCTCAATATTACTGTAAGAAAAGTCTCATAATAAATATAAAACTTCGGTCAAAGATAGAATAGATAGACTTTGGGAAATATAGGTTTACCGTGAGAAAATTCCTCATTCCCACGGGAAAAACTGGAAACGCGAGTGAAGCAGCGGCGGCAATATAGTAATGAATAAAAGTCTCATAATGTGATCTACGAGTAATTTTGACAGGTGAATTACATGCATAATAGGTATGAGCTGAGCAGAATAGCACCAGATAATGACAAATTTCCAGCAGGCATTGCAAGTTGATTTCAAGAAACCTCACCATGGTGGTCCCCCCTCCTCTTTACGCGAAATTTTGGCAAGCTGTTTTATTTACTGAAAAAATATGGCGCATAAACTTGGAAGATAGCTTGTAGCTTCTTTATAAATTGTTACGTACCAGAGGTCGAAGATATTCTTCTTAGTTTGTTTTCAGTAAAGTTTAGTGCTTGTTATGAAATTAATTTTGTTTGTTTTAAAGTTAAGATTTTTGTTAATCGTACTTTCTTTTCAAGTGGCCTACTAAATGTTATTTTATTTTAAAAGTTTTTTTTTTTACAAAATGCAAGTCACGGGAGTTTTCTTAACGACGACGGCTCCTTGTCAGCTAACAAGCTACGGGCCGGTTTGAGTAAACAATACTTTTTTCATAATTTTTTAATGCCAGAGTAAGCCGTAGAAAACAACATTAGCATTATATTACACCTTTCATATGATAGCAGTCGTTAGTAGGTATACTAGGTGCCACTAAGGGGTATTATTACCAACGAGGCCCGGAGCACGGGCTTTTGCTTAAAAATGAGTTGGAAACACTGCAACAGTACCATTGGGACTGAACCAGCGAGAAATTTCTGATGTCGATATAAGAATCCCCTTGACATGACTTGTGAACAGGAGTATGCATTATATAGGGTGTAAAGAAAAGTCTCATTATCCTTTATACCCCGTATTGTGTCAGCAATGTGTAACATTACACAAAAAGAAAAAAAAAAGTTAAACAATTAATAATTAATATTTTTTAATGATTAAGTACATACGTATCGCTACGCGTGGAAATTAAATAGAAAACTGTCTAGTTTCGGTTTTGGCAACTTCGCGTCGCACATTGGGACCCCTTCATACAAGGTAGTGATCATAACTAGATTTTCGAAATGTCCGTATTTAAAAGAAAAAATGCATCGTAAATCATAATAGAGGGTACACTGAACTTAATATTACAAACATCCAGTCTAGATCAGCTATCAGTGCAGTGACAGAGCTTAACAAAGATTAGAAAAATTAAATTTGAATTAAATTGCATACTGAACAGAGAGCGGTATTTTTTAGATTTTTTAAAAGTAATAAGTTTTAACAGAAAAATTTGATATGTTTCAACTTGATGAAGGTACGTAGTTGCTATTGAGACTTTTCTCTGTGTTATTGTGATGTTTTTACACTATATACAGAGGTAAATAGGACAAGTACCGTAATAAAAAAATAAATTAAAAAAACTCGAAAACCCGCAATAGGCTTTTAAAAGTATTAATTGGGTATGACTATGGAAACCCTCAAGTTTAAGTAACCGAAGAGAAAAGTGAAAGCCTATTGCGGGTTTTCGAGTTCTTTAATTTTTTTTATTTATTACGGTACTTGTCCTATTTACCTCTGTATGTAGTGAAAAAAACATCACAATAACACAGAGAAAAGTCTCAATAGACACTACGTACCTTCATCAAGTTGAAACATTTATTATTTTTCTGTTAAAACTAATTACTTTTAAAAAAACTAAAATATACCGCTCTCTGTTCAGTATGCAATTTAATTCAAATTTAATTTTTCTCATCTTTGTTAAGCTCTGTCACTGCACTGATAGCTGATCTAGACTGGATGTTTGTAATTTTAAGTTCAGTGTACCCTCTATTATGATATACGATGCATTTTTCCTAAATACCGACATTTCAAAAATCTAGTAATGATCACTACCTTGTATGAAGGGGTCCCAGTGTGCGTCGTTTCACAAAGTATATATGTACTATGCATCGGCGAAACATGATAGTTTGCGTGGTGGCATGAGGTGTATGAACTTTGATGTGTACCTAGAGCAGATTTTAAAATATTTTTAAGATATAATGCCAAATTCTTATATTTTATGTTTGGAACTTTGTATGTCACTAGCACTATACCTGGTCTAAAGGATACTGATACTTCTCCTAACACCCTATATAATATGCAACCTTGAAAACAAAGGGTAACTTATTCAAACTAAATTAGGTATGTATACGCATTCGCAGTATTATAACCAAACCAAACCAAGGCCGCTATTTATCGCAGAGGGAGAGTTAAATTAATCTTAGAGCTACTTAATTGGAGATACATAGGCTTCCAGTGTTCGGCATTCCCAACTTAACTACCCATAAATTTATCGTGTCAAGTTCAACGAAACTCTGCGACAGGATTGAATTATATCCACGAACGAGCGCCGCGTTTGCTTAAACAAGCAGGCATAGTTGCAAACCGAAACATTGATGTCAACAAAATTTGATAGAAACTAACTTTCTAACGCCGATGGTACAGTATTCTGTGCAAGTAATATCGAAGAAGCTCGAGAGACATCGACACGACAGTAAATGAAGGCTTATTCGATAATACTGCAACGTACAGCCAGTAGATAAACTTGATGAATTGAAACAGAAAGAAGCTTCTACGAATTTATGTAAGGAATAATCCCGAAAGCGGCCGACACAATTCTTCATTTCATTCACGTTCCCCTGCGATGAAACTTTTTCTCTGCAATTTTTCTGTGGAGGGCGGGGAGTTATCAGGTGGGGCGCTTCGGCAGTCGCAGCACGTAGCGCCCCGGGCCCCGCGCCGCCCGAGCCCGCCCGCTGAATACAAACTTCATTAGCCGTTTGATAATTAGCCCGTTAAACGCCCCTCACTCTCACAACGGCTTCCAAACCAGCGCAGCGCCGGCTAACTAAACCACTCCGACGCTAACTGCGAGCCAAATTATATATCATCCCTTTAAAAAACTTACCCGATAATGAGCCCGATTAGTTACTTCACTCCACGAACAAATATTAGCTCTACAGTTGAGTCAGACGTTTTAGATTGGAAAGGCAGTTCAGTATGCTGAAAGTTGTTTCGTAGCCATTTTGAACACACACAAACACGTAGAGAATTTCTATACCCCGGCTTCACTCAAACCAGACCGTACAAAAATAAACAAAGAGAAAGTATTTGAAAGGAATCGATTTAATTGTATTTTAAGAAAGTCTACTAAAGAGAAGCTCGGCTCTGAGCCGGATAATAAAAAGTGACAATTTAACCGGAAAGTCTTCGGAAGGAAGCGACGAAACAAAAGGAATGCGGGCGAGCGCCAAGTAGAAAGAACTTAGAAAAATTAGGAAACAATGAAGCAGGAAATGTGTTTCCTCGGCGAGTGGCTATGGCGCGATGGCGGCGGATGAGCCCGGTAAAGCCCGCGCCCCACTCTCCGAGACCATCTTATCTAAACAAACGATGTTCGAATAAATTACGCAATCAACATGGGTAAGTATACAGAACAACGATGCCTCTAATAACCTTTGAGAATTAATTAAAATTGTAATGTATTCTGTTTTTAACGTGAATTTGAATAGTCGTGTCGGTGGCCTAGTAGGTACTAGGACCATTGCCATTCATTGAAGCCAGGCGTTGAAGCCTCAGCACGTTCTAATGTTAGATTTTGGAATTCATATTAAGTTTATTCGAAGTTGATCAACCCGCTCAGGCCTAGCAAGGTGTGCTTGATCTTCTCGGTAGGGACATTATGTGGGCTGTTAGCGCGATGATGTAATTGAGTAGATTGAATAGACACTTAATCCGTCTATTACTATGGAAGACGTAGCGTGGGCAGGCCCCCTACAAGGTGGACCGACGATCTGGTAAGGGTCGCGGGAAGCCGCTGGATGCGGGCAGCGCGGGACCGATCGTTATGGAGATCTTTGGGGGAGGCCTTTGTCCAGAAGTGGACGTCTACTGGCTGAAATGATGATGATGATGATTACTATAATAAAACTGAAGAATCGGCGTGTCTGTACATTGATTTGTTTTTAAAAAAACTGATTGTAGGTAATAAAGGGAGTGTAGCTGTACATAAAAATACGGGTTTTGAATAAAAATTATCGTCTATCTGTCTGTTTGTACACGCTAATCTCTGGAACTACAGGACAGATTTTAATGAAAATTTACAATAACATAGCTTATGCATCAGAATAACACATAGGCTATTTTTACCGCGGGAAAACACTTCTTTCCCACGGGAAAACCTGTTAACGCGGGCGGAGCCGCGGGGCGGAAAGCTAGTAGTTCATAAAAGAACAAATCATATCGCAGTTGTGACTTGATTTGGACAGATGTGAGCTTGTAATAGATGGACCTTGTAGAACACATTAAGCTTAAGTGTTAATATCTAATTTGCAGGTAATCCGCAACAGCCGTACGGGTGCAGGTGGGTCCATGTCCTAAGACGAGGCTACACACGCCCCGAAGTAAGCCTGATCGATACCTGCACGAGAAAATTTAAATTGATACGTTGCAACTACTTGCTACGGATATACCTTATACCAACTTGGAATTGATATCCCGCTCCGTCTCAATATTATGTCTTATTGCACACATCAAAGTTCGCTCTGTGTACAATAAGACATAATAACAAATAAATTTGCTCTGGGAAATTGTTTAAGTTAGAAGATATTTAAATAAAAATTTGGAGCTTTCTACTTGGGGATTCATTGACGAACAGGCCAAGAAGACTTAAAGAGTTGAAAAAGAACAACAAAACACTAAAAAACGAGCAGAGTCGTAAAAAGTGAGAAAGAGGAGCTATAATACGTACAAGTACGATACTGTTTACTTCAGAGAAATACGCCCGAGGTATACCGTGTATGTTTCTCGGCAAGAATAACTTCCAGTTTTAAACTTTTACGAAAACAACTTAGTTGCGTGCATATTGCTTAATTGACGAGAGTTACCACAGCGATCGGGGTAAGCTCAGTGGCTTTGTGTAAAGATTTTTTATCAGTAATGGGATTTGCAATTTGCAATAAAAGTGGAGTGTGCGGGGGCCGGGACGGGCTAGCGGGCAGCGCGGGCGTTTCGACGTAATTAAAACAAACAGGAGGAGGCTCGCCACTCCTCTCTAATTGCGTTCGTGTTGAAATAATCACAGGAACTGTGACGGAGGACGACGACTGTTTATTGATAGCTACATAGCTACCGATGCACCGAGCTCATCATGCTTCACTCACCCTCACTTGAAACCAGCTATAGCTAGCTGGTTACTGGTACTTATTTTGAAATGCGTTAAAAAAATTATTTTTCTTTCTGTATAATGAATACCAGATCAAATTTTGTAATTGTTAATTAAAATGCTAATAAAGAAGCCTCATTAAATATATTTTAAAAGTCCATTCCACGACAAACAAACTAAAATAATAATATGTATCTATTTATTTTTTTCAGTTTGGACTAAGATATTCAGAGACTGTTCTGGCTAATCAGAGGAGGTAGAACCATTCAGTGTGGAAGAAATCTAGCCAATTTCAAAACTAGGTTTGTTAAACATTTAAGATAGGCCATTAAACATAATGTATCTAAAACTGAAATCAATATACAATACAATAATAGTTCTAATATAAAATTACATGTATTTCATAATTTTCAGTTAATTTAGATAAAGATAAAGAAGGCGATAGAATTTTCAAATATTATTGATTGATTATTTCACAAGCTGAAGTTACCTTCTCCTTCAAACTTACATACGGCATAGAAGAAAATTTAAACGGTGATACTCAAAACTATCAGCGGAATAACTAGAGAGAATCATAAATTTCCATCATAAAACCGCAACTTGACTTTTGACATTTATACATATCGTATGATGAGATAGAAGAACTATTGAGTTAAGTTACATAGGTTACAAAACACACACTCCTGCGCACACACACATAAACGAAATTTTTATTTTTTATTTTTATCTACCTCTGTTTCCTCTGAATCTCTATACACTAACTAAGTTATTCATTCATGTAGCCTTTGCTGAGGTCACATACCTATTTTTAATATTTTTAGGTAAGAAGAGCGGTGTCTCCTAACACAGACGATAAGTCTAACAGGAGGCACTTGCCCCTAGCACTTAAGGAACTTTGTGAAAAGAAAATAAACAAATTTAATTTAATTAATTTTAATTTAATACTTAGCAAAGTCGGAGAATTTCGTTTCATCAGTTTTGAGTTTCGTGAGTGGACTGAAATTTGGTACTTTAATCGATTAATTATTCGTAGATAATTTAGAAGCCTCTATTAATTACCTTTACTGTAAATACGAGTATCATATACACAGTTTAGATTACTGAAAAAATATCAATAGAAGGTAATTTCCCTTTTCTCATTTAAAGGAGATACATGCTGTTCTGGTTTTATTGATCTCAGAAAAGCCTTTGATACTGTGTCTACTGTCCCTATTCCGGTACAAAAAAAAATCATAAGAGTAAGTTGCTTCATACACTGTAAAATTTAACTGGTAGTTTATCCGCAATAAAGTGCTAGTTTATATGAAAAGTTGTTTAGTTTCACGAGTACGAGTATTACAATATAATAATTCTTTATTGACACCAAGAAAATACAAAGCAAATAATACAAACACAGTAAACAACAGCTGGCCTTATTGCTAGGTACCAATCTCTTCCAGGCAACCCACACCACACCCGTACTGCTACTATGTTGCGGATAAACAACCAGTTAAATTTCACGGTGCATAGAAAATAAATAGTTAACTATAATGTTGAGGTTAGTTGGATATGCAGCATACTAAGTAAGGAAGTAGTGCAAAAATATGTTATTAATTTATGAGAATTATGCAAAATGCACCATAAATATACAAACTGCAATCGTTTTTGTTGTTAAATAGTTTGCAAAAAACTATTTACTGATATTAAAATAGTCCTGAATTACCGTTGTATATGCCATTGCCACTTTGGGTAATCTAAACAGGTTATGAAAGCGTTACAAGTGGATTGCCACCACATGACTCGAGCTTACTCTGAATTCTTTACGATGGCATGGCACGTACGGGTTCGTCAACTTCACATAAGCCCTTTGAAATTGTTCGCAGGTTTCCTTTTATTTTTTTCCTTTAGAGTCGAATAAATGTTCATATTTTAAATTCTTATGTAGAAAACAATCAGTATGTATGTTGGTATCGAGGTTCGAACCCACTGCTCCTAAATATGACGCTAACTCTTTACTTGCTTGTTCATCGTCTTTATTATTATGGAACAGTTATGAAACTAAGAATTGCGTACTTACGTTTATGGAACCAATTTCATAAATAGTATGTTGAGAAATATTTGCTTATATAAAATAAATTAATAAAATAATTGATTATTCTATGAATTTGAGTTACATTTAGAGGTCTCATCATTATCATCATCATTTCAGCGACTAGACGTCCACTGCTGGACAAAGGCCTCCCAAAGATCTCCACAACGATCGGCTCCGCGCTGCCCGCATCCGGCGGCTTCTCGCGACCCTCACCAGTCCACCTTGTCCGCCCTGCCCACTGCCACTTAAGTTTCGCGATTCTTCGGGCTATGTCGGTGACTCT
>OX419584.1:10147022-10199888 GCA_948473455.1 Teleiodes luculella
GATGTCTATTTGATAGCACTGAATTTTTTTTCTAACTCAAAATATTTTGTTCGTCATATCAAAGGTTTTTAAAAACACTTAATGATATCCGAAGTTAATAAGCTTGCTCAAACCAAATCTGGCAAACTTTTTTATATATTTAAATGTACGGATAAAATACACATTACTCGAATACATTTTAAAAATTCCACTTACAAAGTGTATACGTTGTAAGTGGTTCTTATCTATATAATAAAATTGTAGAGGTCGAAAATCTGTACATAGAAAAAAAGCTAAAAATCGAGTGAGGGGGATGTAAGAAGTGATATACTCGTAGAACATATCCAGATTTTTTTCAATTTTTTTGTTTCTCTGTTTGTCTGTTTGTACGAGCTAATCTCCGAAACTGTTAGACTGATTTGAATGAAAATTTGCATGGTGGTACCTTATATGCCTGGTCAACATCTTAGATAGTTTTTAACGAGGAAAAATATCTAATTTCTGCGGGAAACTGCAAGGAAAAGTCAAGATATAACGCGCGCGTAACCGCGGGCGGACAGCTAGTAAATAATATTTAATAAGTACGAACAGACGACACAAAGAACAAAATTATAGGGATTCATTTCATCCTGTTCATTAGTCCGGCTGCCCTCTTTATAGGATAGTCTTTTGTAATAATTTTGACACTTTTATTTATATTTATTACACGTGCCGTACAAATTGACATACCGAAGTAACAATAAAAAAATTAGGGAACTATAATGTAATTGGAGATAAAATTTAAATTTGATAAACTTATAAGTTATTAAGTAAGACTAGTATTGTACTACTATGTTCAACTAAGAGGATAATTTTAAAAGTGTTTAAAATGGAGACGAAATGTTAAACTAAATAAATTGTACAATACTCGTACAAATATTCTTCTAAATTCTAAGTTACATACAGACAGATCCAAATTCTTCTATTCTTCTAATATTTTTTTTAATAAAAAGAACTTAAAGAATGCTTCGTTAAATAAAATATTGTACAATAGTTGTACACAAACGATGTGACTACGAAAAATAATGCATTCAGGGTTTCTTGTGATTTGCAGTCAGCAAATGCGACTGGGTTTTAGAAATAAACTAGTAACATAAAAAGAACTTTTAGTAAATTTAATTGAGATTAGCCATTGCCGGTTACGTTTAAAGGTGAAATTTTCATGTTAACTTTAATGGGAAGGGAGTATTTTTATAATATCTCCTTTTATTGCATTATGTAAAATGGTATAAAAAATGCTTGTGCCCTTATAAACTAGGTATACATATAGAAAATCATTTTTTTTTTCATTGTATTTAGCAAGTAAGATGTCTTATTAATATATTTAAAAAAATACGGAGAAGGCACATCAAATTCTATAATTGAAATAAGTGTTCACAGGCTGGGATTGATTTAATAGCTTGCATAGAGACAATTTAAACAGAAAGTACTCACTTGATATTCTATTTTTGCCAATATTTTAAACCTGAACAATTATTTCAACTGCATAGCTTGTGGTTGTGCCTACTCCGCGTAGAATTTTTTTAAAAGTGTTTATACGCTACTTTATGAAAAAAAATTGTTACTAAAAAGAGTCAAGTCACATTTTAGTGCATAAGGTTTACAAAGGTCTTGATTTTAACGGAAGTGCACTTATTAATAAACTTTTATTGATAAAAGTTATGTTGACTTGCTCAAATATTTTCTGGCTCTTTTCATGATTTATTCGCGTGTGTTTATATTATCTTTGTCCAAGAGTGGGCGACTTTTGATTAAAACGTTACGACTAAGCGTTTTATATTTTGTGAATAAATGCGAAATAAAAACTAGCAGATTTTTAAAGAATGTGTCGAGGAGAAATGCCGTACAAAAAAGCAATTCAATTTTCTATAATTTTTCTACCGAATGCTCCCGCCCGGCCACTTCCCAATAAATATAAATTCTTAAGAGAACCTTTCTTGGACTTCACAAATATTTACATAAAAGGAAAATCAGAGCCACCGGTATTAATGTTGCGTTTACCAACGAAAAGCTTTTCAGTCTAATAAGACTTAGAACTGACTTTTAACTTTGATAGGATAGAGATTAAAATCCACCACAAATTGTACTACTATGACTTTTGTCTTACAAAAACCCTTTGTAGGTCAGATTTGTCAAAGGAAAGGAAAGCCAGTTAAGATAAGATCATTAGTGTGATATGCAAATCAGCTTAGTATAGCTAATTTGTAAAAAAAAACACTGAACTGCCGCAAAGCTAAAATTCTAAATTTCGAATCTATATTGAACGTTGAACGAGTAGTTCAGATAGAAATTAAGTACCTAAAATCAAAACATTGTATTACATATAAGCAGTTACAATATTGAATAAATAAATCATACATAAGCATAGCTAGAGAGTCGCAGCAAACTGGTGCGTTTACGGTGACAAAAAGAAACAAATTAAATATATTAAAAAATAAAGTATATTATTATCACAACAATTTTTCATTAAGAAAGAATAGAACACAGAAAAGGAAGTTTAAAAAAGTAAAGTACGTACTTGTTAAAGACAATGAACTCTAAAAAGCTCCTTTAAGAGCGGCGTTTTCGAAAACAACGCGATAAGGCGGGTTTTAGCGAAAGAGTTGAAATCTTAACGTTAATGTATCTCGCGGGTCGGGCGAGGCGAGAGCCGAGTTTTGTGCGGACTGTTTGATGGCTTTTACAGATATTTTTTTAGCAGGTCGCGACCGTACCTTTGGGAAAACAAGCTTTCGGGGGGTTGTGTATAAAGTCGTTTGTGCCTGTGCTTCAGCGGTATCGATTGAAGGCAGCGAAGGTTTTTGGAGTTCGCACGCGAGGGAAGGATCATAACGCTCGGCGCACTTTGATATTATAACAAGATTACTCAGGAACCGCTAACGGGCTGCGGCGGTGGCGCCGGCGCCGCGCCGCTCTAACATATTACTATGCCGCTGTTTTCCTTCATTACACTGTGCCGCTGCGTGGCGCACTCTTGAGCCACATCCTCTGCAAGCTGATTACGTTCTGCAATTTCCTGTTTATCGCGTACAACGCTACCTTGTGCGAATAAACAGACATGTTTAATAACGATTTGTATTAATTTTAACGCTTCTGTACCTACTATTATATTGCGTCCGAATAAACAATACACTACGAGTATTGCCTTATATTTTGTTAATAAATGTGAACGTACGAGTATAATTACAGAATCAGCATTTTTAATTATTACTGAATTAAGTTGAATGCTTTTCTACCGTTGAGTATTTTAAATGACGATCGATTACTAATATTAACTTAATAACCAATTTAATTTTGGCAACAATTGAATATTATAGGTACTTTTATCAATAAGTACCTAAGGTTAATAATAAAGTTATAATGTAGAATGACTTTATTATTTTACGCAATTTTTAAACACAATTTTTATACGAAAAGTGCGCTTACTATAATTATTATGCAAGTGTTCTACGCCGTAGCGCGTAACCCGTGCAGTAAAGTGCTACGTGGTGCTACGCCGTAGCTTAGGTCAATAGAAACGCGCTGCCAGCTATCAGATTATACAAATTTTAAATTACGAAAGCTTTTAAATAAAGTTTACAATAAAAGTAGTACTGTAGAAAAACGTATTCAAAAAGTGTTATTTGAAGAGTCAAAGAGCGCAATTAGCATATAGATGGGTACATAAATGTTGATCGGATGCAGTGTGTCTCTGTGATAAGTTAGGTTTTGTGGATGCGGCCCGAGGGGAGGCGCAAAAACGCCGGCGGCTGACGGCGCGCTGCAGCCGGCGGCGGCGGCGCTGCGCCGCGGCGCGACTTTGTGCCATAAATCAAAAGCACCCGCCATCCCAGAACCCACACCCACTCCAAGTATAAAACACTAACATTTTTTACCCCGACATAATTTATTCAAAATATTCAAATGTATTTTGAACATCTACAGGACCGAAAATGTTTTCTTTGATCGTAATTTACAAAAGCGAGTACCTACCTAATTCGCCTTGTTCCTCTCTGAGCTCAGTACAGACGATGTAAAAATAAATTGGGCATATTTGTAAATAAAATTATAATGAGTGCAGTTCGAAACTTTTTGTGATGATGCTGATTCCAATTACGAAAGTACAGTATCTTACTGGCTCGAATTTACAAAAACCATTGGTTAGAAAACAACCTTAGAAGAAGTGGAAGTGAGTTAATTTAAGAATTCCGTTTTAGCTACACGAAGTTTATAATTTTGGAGTTGTTTCAGTGACATTGGCGTGTTGAGGTAGCGGCGCTTTACTCGAAATGCGGCTTAGAAGGAAATCACCTGGCAGGCCATTAACCTAATTCATGGACGCAAAGACAGGGCGGAGACGCGGGCGGCGGCGGCGCGGCGGCGACGACGGAGCGCCAGCTTTAATATCGCCGCGCCGCCGGTAATAAGATGGAAATAAGGCGGTGGCGTACAAACCGGGCCAATCATTGCCGTTCGCGGCTTAACACCCGCGCATACACCTCCATCACCCGCCAGGTAATCATGCTAAATTATTTTTTGAGGTGATGTTGGTATGAACTAACATAATCGTCTGTCTTTCTAAGGGAACTAGTCACAGTCTTACCATCTGCCTGGGGATTATGCCTACAAACCATGGTAGGTATTTTGAGTATATTTCATTAATACTATAAAACTTAGCCTCAACGGAAAAAATAACGTAATCAATCTTAATAAAGTAAAATGGTTCAACAAAGCGCCTCACTGCCGCCACCACTCCGGTAGTCAAAGCGCTCACGTTATAATATGTGCGTGTGTAGATAGAGTAAGGTGAAATAGTCACTTAAATGGCAAGAAGTCGGCTTCTATTCCTGTATAGATACTTCTAGAAATACAAAGGAATATAAAATAAAAACCACTGGTATAATATAGTTAACGACAATATAATATGCACAAACGCGTCCAAAGCATTATATTTCAGTAGTGATTACTTAACAAAAAAGTGTAGTCATGATAAGCGTCATGATGAGATTTTATTTCTGTTGTAATACAGCACAATTGCCGGTCTGAATTAAATATTTCAGGTGGCGCAGCAAAGCAGCAGCGGCGCGGCAGTGAGCGTTCTCGCGAGTTAGTGCGGAGGTTGATGAAACGACATACTCCGCACTCAGAGCCGAGGGAAAATTTAATTATTGTTTTACGTCTACTGCGAGCGCCACAGTTCAACACACTTTTAAATGGTGAAGCACATTTCTGTGACATTAAATGAGTTTCCATGTTAAGTTATCATAATTACGTAGACGTACTACCAGACTCAACTTTTTAACCTCATCAACCGACGTGAATGAAGTGTTAATGCACGTTCAGAAATTTTAAACGACCCTCGCGAGTCTGAATGCACTGCTTAGTCCCAGTGAAACACATTGCGTGGGTGGTTATATTTGTAGCGCGGCGCTCCATCATGTTTAAGCAAATGAGAAGCACTTGTAAATCGATCAGCTAATGGGATATGAATGAAGCGGTGTGCGGAGGCTGCGGCGGCGTTCGGGCTGGATCTAATGGAATTCACTTGTACGCAAACAACCCGCCGTCGAGCGCTCGTCTGCGCTCGGAGCCCCACCTGGCGGGGCAAGAGCCGCGGCCTCCGCACTCACAGCTCGTACCCTCTTTCAACCAACTTCAATAATTGTGCTACGTCTTCGTGACCTTCCATTAAAGTCAAAACTGATTTTATAATACTCACCTACACAGTTACGTGTTTAACAAGACGGTACGTACCTGTAATAGAAAAGTAAATGTTAACTCAAGCTAGGAAAACCTTTCCAAGTACACGAATATCCAGGTCGAATTACTTTGAAGCTCTACTCTAGAAAATAAATCCCTTGTTCTATCTTGTTGTTTTAGTAAGATATTAGCCATAAATAAAATATCAGCAAAATGAAATGTTCCTTCAAACTATTTACTATATAACGTATCTTAACCACAAAGTCTGAGGTTTAGATGAAACGACAATGTAGGTAATCTTTAATAGAGGAGCTTTACCTAATAGCAGTAATAATAATGCGTATAAAGAGGGATACGAAACAGATTTCCCGGAAAGCCGTAGTTGGCCTTAAAGCAGATTGAAGCGCTTAGAATTCCTTACATAAGCGCTCCGCTATAATATCGGAAAAGAGATCAGAAGTTAATCTATCGGCAACATTCCTCGCGTTTCGCCGGAAGGCACCGCGCCGCGCTGGATGGGCCGCGGCACGCGAGCGCCGAGGCCTGGGGCCCAGGGCCCCGGCTCTAAAGGCCCGCCCGCGCCCGCACTAACTACTCTAACTGATCGATCCCATGCTTTGCAACTACCCCCTTTACGTATATCTCAGCCTCGACTATTAACTAAATTTTCGTTCTGCAACGTTTTCGGAATAAAAGCCACTCATTGAAATTGTGGCACCTAATATTAGTTGTAGTATTAATGAATTTTAAATAAACATGGTCTACAATAAATTAATTTATTATTATTATTACGTACTAAAAACATGAATATTTAAATAGGTACGTTACAGACTACTATTTGGTATTGTGACAGTACGCAGTTAATATACGCTTACGTACGTAGGTATAAGCTGAAGGTTGTCTGGTTGCTTGCTAGTAAAACTATTTTTGGGTAAAATCTCGACTCGCTGGCTAACGAGATCTCTTGTATATGTATCCTGAAACCTATGTGGCTAATGGCATGCACATAGGGCGGAGTTAAACCCCAATTTAGAAATACTCCAAAAATAAGGTATTATATACACACACAGGTAACTGAGTAAAGAAATGAAAAGTACTACAATAGGGGTAAATAATACGTACAATAGTACTAAGTATACACCGTTAAATTTAACTGCTTGTTTGTCCGCAACATAGTGGTAGTGCTTATGAAAGTGAACATAAGTTGAAATCGCCAATTTAAATTAAACTTTTTATACAAAATTTAGTCACGTGACCGGCTACTTTGTATGACAAGATGAGATTGCAACCTATGTTCCTTAGGGAAGTTGTACAGTTTCATGAGTACTACCACTATATTGCGGATAGCAAACCAGTTAAATGTCGCGGTGTACATATATACAAAACTAGCGACCCGCCCCGGCTCCGCACGGGAAAATGGTTATTGTGGGTTATCTTTAAGCATATTATGCATGTATTATACATATAAACCTTCCTCTTGAATCACTCTATCTATTAAAAAAAACCGCATCAAAATCCGTTGCGTAGTTTTAAAGATTTAAGCGTACAAAGGGAGGGACATAGGGACAGAAAAAGCGACTTTGTTTTATACTATGTAGTGATATATATTTTTATTTTATAAGAGTCAAATTAGTTGTTATGCAAATAATGAAAGGAAATTGTAATAAGATAATTTTGAACTCTTCTTTAAATACAACCCCACGTAATGTACTCAATTATACCTTTATTGATATTTTACCTAACTCCATTGGTTGGTCTATCGATGTTAAATGAAATAGATACGACTTCTAATATAAAGTAATGTAGTTTGGAAATTTTCGTACATTTCTCAAAATACCCTGAACTACCAGTTCGATTTGGGATCTAGTTATTACTTGCTGGGAACTATAACTAGTGTGAGCATTGTAGACAAGTTTCAAACTATAGATTACGAATATTTGCAACTAGTAAGCGTCTGACTGCTATTATAGTAGTCGTTATTTATTTTTAACATCATTTTGTGCCTGATATAAATGGATTTATTATTATTATTATTTCTTGCTTTAAGACAGTCAGTAAGCGTTTCACGAAAATGTTATTTACTTAGTGCTCATTTTAATAAGTAGGTACGACAGTTCACTTTTACTTAACCGTATTAATAAAACATGCCTCTAGAAATAAATAAGCTATATAGAAACTTTATTTATAGCGTTTAAATCCCCTAAATATTTTCTGCAGGTTGAAATACAATTTTCAATTAAGTTCTAGAACTGACTAAAGACAACGCCCAAAAAAAAAAACATCTAAAAGAATTAAATGTTCTCATTATGTTTCAATGTATTCGAAATGTTTCCTTATAGGTATTATTTCGTCCTTGCTCTATAGTAGCTCTGACGTCGAAAAATGATTTTGTATAAAGTTTTTGATGTCGAATTAAAGATACATCATATTCTATTATTATTCATTCGTAGGTGTTTCTTCTTTTTCGAGACAAACAAGTGAAGTTATTTTGCTTGTATAAGCTTTCTACGAAACAAAACGAAATCGAAAATATTCGAATCCCTTTGTACTTATCAGCGGCAGTAGCAAAACTGCTTTCAAACGCGTAGCGGAGGGTCATAAATGCGGATAGGTAAATAAAGAGGCAATTCGGAGATATTTGTGCAAAGGGTTTAGTGCGCCCAGCACCTGTTCCCTCGCGTACGGTAGTCGCTCCCCGCACGCACCGTTCGGCTCCTCCAAACTTTTGCCCGTGATCTGGCCCGAGCTACCAACTTTTGCAAGCTGACGAGGTCCTAAACAAGTAGTGTTTCTTCATGAAAAATGACGCGGGTGCGAGCCGCGCCCCGAGATAACAAACAAGTAGAGCCGCGCGCCGTCGCCGGCCGGGGGCGCCGGGTGTATCTCTTCGAAAAGTTGACATTTGTTGGTGTCGTAAAAATATAATGGTATAACTTGTATTTTTACGAGCTCTGGAAGCCACAGCGAAGAACGGCGAACGGGTGGGATCAGTGTAGGAGGATACTTGAATTTGTATTTTGATCTATACCGTGTGCCGCTCGAATATCAAATTAAGCGTATAAAAGTAGAATATAAAATTAGGTAACATTTTCTTTACAGATCAAAATACTTATTGAAGAACTCGAATAGTTGCTTCTGAGAAGTGTCAGGAATCGATATAATGCCAGCAAGACAAACGTCGGGAAATTGTATGGGGTAGTAATGGTGGTCGTTTGCACATTATAGTCCTTCCGGTGGATTTTATACATTTTAGTTTAAACGCAAGCTCTCGTAATAGAGAGTTGTAGCTATTCATGTGGCGGCAGCGTGCGAGGGCGGGCGGCGGTTCGCAACAGGGAATAGATTCCTTTAGTCACATTTATGGCTAATATATTCATGAAAGTTTCACAAAAATATTTCCGAGCGTACTCGCTTCTGTTATGTTATGAGTAGACAAAACATATACCTATATATGGATACATATGTACACATATATGTGCTCGTATTACGATAGATATTGAGTCACGTTCACTCGCTGCTCAGATCGTAATGCTTTTTCACATTTTTAGGGTTCCGTACCTCAAAAGGAAAAAACGGAACCCTTATAGGATCACTTTGTTGTCCGTCTGTCCGTCTGTCAAGACCCTTTTTCTCAGGAACGCGTGGAGGTATGAAGCTGAAATTTATATCAATTACTCAGGTCTACTGTCCCTTGAAGCTGTGAAAAAATCAAACTTCTAAGCCAACGCAATCAAAAGATACAGCCGTTTATGCCGCAAATTTTCGACACTTGCAAGGGAATCAAAACCTACAGGGTGCTTCCCGTGAACTCAGAATCTTGAAATTTGGTACGAAGCAACGTCTTATAGCATAGATAAAGGAAAAATTACGAAATCCATAAATTTTTAGTTACATCACATAATATATATTTTTTTAATAATTTTAACCTTACTACCCATTTCCTCATAAACGCGTAGAGGTATTAAATTGAAATTCATACCAAATACTCAGGTCTATAATACCTTTAAGCTGTAACAAAATCAAACTTCTATGTCAACGCAATCAAAAGAAACAGCAATTTAAGCTGCATATTTTGAAACTCGCAAGTACTCGCAAGGGAATCAAAACCTAAAGGGTACTTCCAGTCGACCTAGAATCTTGAAATTTGGCATGAAGCAACGTTTTATAGCACACATAAAGGAAAAATTCCGAAAACCTTAAATTTTTAGTTACATTACAAAATATATATTTTTTAATAAATATAAACTTATTACTTTTTTCCTCATGAACGCGTAGAGCTATCAAGTTGAAATACTTACTTAGTACTTAGTTACTTAAACGATAAAGAGATCTTTGTCTTAAATTTATGCTCCTCCATCTTTCCCCATTGTAATGTTATGAATTTCATTTTGCAATAAGATTACCATAGTTATGACTCGATTGTCGTAATGAAAGAACTTTGTAAACCTTGCAGGTTTGTACGGAACCCTCGGTGCGCGAGTCCGACTCGCACTTGGCCGGTTTTTATCTGTGGATATACATATTATAATTGGTATTAATTTTACATCTCTAAATAAACACGACAACGAGATGAATTATTAATGTAAAATTGTCTTAAACGACGTTATTCTCATTTTAGAGGTATTAATACCTACATTTCGGAGATACTTGTTTCAAATAACGGCTAGCAACTCTGGTAAAGATACAGACATATCTGGTAAAGACTTACACAATATCCGAGTCGAGAGTATAGTAAAACGTTATAAAAGGGAGGTTATACTCGTATTTGGGAGTGTAGAAGGATTCGGGAAGAGCTGCAAGTACCGAAGCGAAATAAAATAGCGAGCGAATGGAGTGCACGTCACGGGCACGCGGCGGCGGCGGCGGCGGGCGGCGCACGCGACGCGGCGCGCAATTTCCGCCTCGCAATCAGATGCGACAGCGCTCGCACGACTCGCTACACAACACAACCCGCCGCACCACCCGCAACAACTCAACCGAAAATACAAAAGTCGCAAAACACTGCAATACTCCAAGCAATAAAAAGAAAAGCCGATGATAGCCCACCGAGGCGGACCTCTGTATTTTAAACATCAAAATTTACGACATACCTACTTATATTTTAGGACGCATCATCGTACTTTTTAGGTTATTTCTTGAGCCTGTGAGCTTCAATAAACGAAACACGCAGAGTTAAGAATATTTTAACTTTTGAAACGGAAGCCTGCACTTAGTTCAATATTTTTATTTGTAAAAGGTTCACTAGTTACATGCTCCAAACTTTAATAACATTTAAAATAACAACAAATTATTACGAAGTATTTCAGTGGACACGTCACATTGAAATGTATTAGGTCAAAAGAAGTCTGCAAATAGATAGAGATTTATTTACGCCCCTGGCAAGTCATGTTGTTGAATGTAAAGGTAACGAATGTCCGCTCCAAATTGTGTGACTAAGGTGTAGTAGTGTGTGTTTGTGGCTGGTCTGGGTGTGCCCTTTTCTTGGCGAGTTGAAAATGGATTTAATAATTATGGGGCAAAGAAGCGAAGCGTGTGGGTCTCGTCGGAAGGATGGAGTGGGGCACGGCGCGATTAAATCGCAGCCGTTTCGGCATGTAACAGGAAGTGGGTCAAGCGGCGCCGCCCGGGCTATTTATTGCGTTTCCGTCCAAATTGCAACTTCTTGGCGTAATTTTCTAAGTAACTCGCTTAATGCACTTTACTTAGCTGAAAAAACTAACTGGTATGAGTCAAACTCGGTTAGCGAGGAATTATAATTACGAACGTATAATCGACCTCGCGGATGGATGTAAGATATTCCACTTGTCCAAATCATTAAAAGTTTTTTATTTGTTGACGCCTGGCGTTCGGGTAAGCTGAAGTCTTAGTCGCTCTGCAATTACAGACAAGTGCCTTTAAATGAACCGAGCTCTCGAGCACGGCGCGGCGCATCGCTCCCCGCCGCGCGCCGCCGCGCCGCCGCCGCCGCCACGGACTGTACGTACGCTCCCTTTGCCTATTTGCCTCACGCCACTTCTTCACTAACTGTGTTAATTCCAATCGCATCAATGCTTTCTCTTTGTGGACATAGACTATAATGGGCCCGATTCTACATATTACGCTCTAACTTAAATTTAAGAACCATATGACCCATTCACGTTCTTAAGAACGAAAAGGGACAGGTGATTGCCAACCTACATTTAGACACGTCAAACATCGATTTTACGCGTAATTTAGCAGGAATTTAAAAACATCCCGACTAAATTAAGCTGAATTTGACAGCTGCGCTCCTATTTTAAATATCATTCATTCCAAATTAAATTCATTCATCTCCCCATCCTTTTCGATTCCCATATGAACGAAAGAGACCAACAACTTAAATTTTGAGATTTTAGCGGCCACGGCGGAATTGAGCCCAATATTCCATATTCAAAATATCAAACTATCTCATTCACTTTTTGAACGAAAGCCATATTGTATATTACGGTACATTGCCAGTTCAAAGACACCCAAGTCCTATTGCTTTTGTTGATCTTATGGCAAATAATATTTACCTACAGTAGATTCCACTCAGAAAAAGGAAAGTCTCAGAAAAGATTTATTTTTCATGTATTATTCATTCACGTGTCCTCGAGCGTTTTCATTTCGACGTGATATTTTGGCAGTGCGATAATGACATTGTGGTAAAAACCTTTCTTATACCTTAAAGTTCTTATCTGGACGGGGTGATGAATAGAATGTAGAGTGAACGTTATGTTTAATTTATGACTGTGGTTATACAGAAGCCCAGAGTAGGTATAATATAAAATTGTAAAAAGACATTTGGGAGTGAAAAAAAAAGCAGATATCATACATTTTTTAACTAATCTTCTTATGATTCAGATAGGTAAGTAAAAATCACAACTGTGTTTTAAAACTACTGTTGACGAAAATTTTCTTAATTTATTCTTTGTTTCAGAAGGAATGTCATACACAATTATTATTATACGGAATATAATTATATTTTATTGCACATTAGGGAAAACAGTATAGTATCATTCACAAACAGGATTGCATGTACATGTACAGCCTTATTTGTGAAGAGCTATTTCTACCAGGCAACAGACTTCAGGGAAATTATATTCACAAATCACAAAAATACCTGATTCATTCTTAATTACACTTTATTTCATTAAACAATAACTCATAAGGGACCCGTATCAAATAAACGGAAGAAAACCGAAACAGCTTTCAAAATATTGTTAAAACAAATAAAATTGTCCATTTACGCTTTCGATTTTAATTACATAGGGCGCGGCGACGAGGAAAGCAATTTTATCTCGTTTTGAAAACAGGTCCTGCATTATAAGGGTAATAATAGAAGATACCCTAACCCTGATCATTTACAAACGTTACTTGAATTACCAAATAAGTAAACAACTGGCATTTCAATGTGGGAAGACAAATTAATTATTATAAACCACATTGCAATTGTGAGACGACGATGGTGAACGGTTTTCGATCGAGGCCGGTAAAGGTCACAGAGATGGTTGTCCTTACTACCTTTACCATAGATATCAACAATCAATCCAGGTATCTTATGTGGAATCAAAATTACAAATAAATGATAAACAAGCATTTACTTCGGCTGCACGTCCTATCTCGGGGAGATTAGTGCAAATGTGCGACGGCCTGTGTATTCAAAGATATTGATTTTGGAAAGTAGCCAAAAAAAGCCGTAGAGCAGGCACGCGTCAACTGCCGCGCTGCCCGATCCCGTCGTCAACCCTTTTACGAATATTAAATTCTGTTTTGCCACTTCGCGATTCCACATTTCCTCAGAAAAAATATTATCTGTTTCGTAAGGCCTTTGCATTATTCACTGTTTTAGGCTGTGAAGCTGCCGCCGTCGATGATAACGCTGTCGGAGTTACACCGCGTTCCATCGCTGGAATGTTGGTTTCATGCTTCTGACAAACAATATTAGATTACTTGAGCCCATATGAGATCACAAAGATCAAAAACGTTGTCAATTTAAATACAGAACCAAGTTTAAGTCTCAACTTATAATACGAATTTATTTGCTATTGAAATAATAAAATTTGTTTGCAGTAAGCACCGAAATTCTCCGCCGAGTATTCGTAACTTGTAAAATTTTCTTCCCAACTTCAGAACGATGAATACAAAATTCTTTTGTAGATACCCTTACAGATAAATAGATTATGAATTTTCATTTCAGAGTTCAAATTGCTTGAACCTTTAATTACTTTAAGGAAACTTGTACAAACGCGCTCTCTGGGAAAGGGTTAATCCGAGCTTTGCTGCGAAAATAGAACATTTGCTTGATTAAAGACAGGAGACGCCGACTTTCTTAAACCGTGTTTACTAGGTTTATCCATTCGCTACGACAACATTAAACAGTGAAGGTAATGTTATTAACTCTATAAGCTGCATTGAAGTTGTTTATTAAAAATCAGAATCAATAGTGGGGAACTGTTGGGTATTGTAGAGAGTCACGTATGTGCGCGGAATGGGTAAGCACCGGCTCGCAAACTTTTCTCTAGCTCGAGCGTCTCTAGTTTTCTCTATGAGCGAGTCCGTTTCCGTTTATCTTCAGTCGTTCTTTTTTGTTAGCGTCAGTTTCTTTAGTTTCTTTTCTCATATTCCGCCGTTGCATTTGTCGCATTGCAAAAGGATTGCAGCCGCTTCGGTCCCTCTACGCCTGAATAGACAATTTCATTGCAAGAGGACATATAAGTCTGATTGGATTTTTAGAAAATTTGTACCTACCTTTCAATGTTTACTATTTTTCTTCTATTACTTATATATTAGTAATTAGTAGGAGTATATTATTAATTAGTTAATATATTTGGACAAAAGGATAAACGGATACAAGTATTGTAGCATTAATTGATGCCTCACCGAGCTCGGTCTTAAATTGGTGTAAATCCTCAAGGCACAGATCATGCCAACCGAGCGGCGGCTCTCGACGTGCCTCCTCCAATTACTTTAATTAAAACAATACCACGGCACCAGTGCTTCGTCGACTCACCGCGTCTGTTTCCCATTTCCCTATTTAAATACGAAAACGAGCTCGCAGCTCGCGCTTAGCATGCAAGATGTTGCTACTCTCCTAGCTACGAGAACACACACAGACACTCAAATGAATACGTATGCGAATCTAATCCAATGGAATGTTTTAGATTAGAATAATACTCGTACTGTTCTGCCTGTCAAAATTAGTTGTACCAATATTGAATGAATTCACCAAATTAAGTTTGCAAGAGGTACAAGTGTGTACTTATTGTGTCAATTTAGTTAGTCTTGAATCATCTGAAGACTTTTTTTGCAGCTTGCTGTTTGTTAGTATGCAGATGTGGAAAAAATAAAGCAGGTGAACTTGAGTAACAAATGAAGCAAAATACACCTTGTTGCGAAAAACATTCAAGGTTGGATTTTTAATAGACTGTAGTTCGTATTTTCATGCTTGATGCGCAACCTGAAATCAAGTTGGCTGGCTGCCTTTACATACTTACATACAATCTTAACATTTTTGGTGATTGCAAATTTTCTCTGCTTCTCCAGAAAAAAAGATCGTGGTCTCTAAGATGTGTCATCTCATCAAGGCTCTGTTCTAACCAAATTAATATTATAAACAAGTGATTGCAGAAATTAAATATTAGGTAGGTATATCGTAATAGAAAGTAATGAAACATGAATAAAAATGTGGCACAGAATAAGATAATTGAGTTTGAAATTGTATGTCGCATCAAATATCTTAATAAGATTAAGAAGTTACGGGAATACCTACTACGCAGATCATTCCCCAATTTTGCGGTCGTCATTTATACTCATCTGCGAGCTCTTTAGCGAATGGTTCGAAAATCGATTAGAGAGTCGGGTTGATTCAGCGACTTGGAAGCTAGTAATTTACTCTCGAGTTGGCTGAAGGCGACACCTGTCGAGCGGAGTGACGGCTGATAATGCGACGCGAGCGCCATTCATGCGCGCTCGAGTGCGAGGTCGCGGTCCCAATGCTTCGACCGACCCCCTGCATTCTCGAACATTCCTCGAAACAAGCTCATCCAATCGTTTTATCCATTGAAGTTTCCACAAAATACGTCTGAAGAATAAACGAGAAATACTAGCTACGAAAGTTGGTCGGTGACTGACAAATACAATGTTGATTAATGCTGACGGTGTACTCTTAGTTGTTGGAGGCAACATTTATCAAGCAACTTCTAGCGGAGGTAATATAAAGCTGGCAAATCCGAGCATCATCTGCGGGATTAGAGTTTACACGAGGTCGAAGCGTCGCGCGGCGGCACGACACAGCACATCTCCGGCGGGAGGCAACTTCGCCAACTTTCTTAAGGGCGGTTAGCGAAGTTTGACGTGCACGCGCTCGCACCGTAAGCTTCGGGGATTCGATACTTGGTAACTAGATCCAATACAGACAGCGTAGCTTCATAATATGTTTATTTTTCTTGAAAAACAATACCAGTTTTATGAAAGCTACGATAGACTTGAACCCTTTATTGTTGCTTACATTACAAGGCTTAAAAATATTGGCGTATCATCGCAAGAATGTATAAAGTAGAGTTAAAAGGATAGTAATTATTCAGTTATTTTAATCGTGGTCGCGAGAGCACTCAACTGTGTTATTAAAAGGTGGAGGCTGATGCGGAACTCGGCGGGGGCCGCGGCGGCGGCGTAGGGCGCCTATAACTTCTACTTTCTATCTCGCTGTCAGGAGCACCTACCTTCAGTTTTATGAGTTTAATCAAATCGTTTTAGGGGTGTCACGGGCAGCCGTAACGGCTGATTGTGTGTATGGCACACGTGCGCTGACCCGTGCTCGTAGAATACATACGCACTTAAGCGAAATTGTTACAAAAATATTGTTTTTATTGGTCGTATCTCGAGCGAGCGGCGGCGGCGGAGCGGCGGCATGCGTGCACGCGAAACATGTATTAAGGTACATCGCTCTGTCGTTTTGATCATTTGGTACCACATCATGTACGAACGTGTGCGTAACGGCACTACCTTGGGATCACTTCATTAAGATCCAATCTGAAACTAGCGCAATCTATCCAGTTAACAATGACAATGATGAATTTCTACACGCAACTATTGGTTCATTGTTGGTTATAAATGTGTAATTTCATTTCAGGTCATACAAGGTTCGAGAAAATCATCAAAATTGAGAGTTTTCATAAAAAATACCAATTGCAATGTACATAATACGGAACACATACTGGGAAACGAGGACTTCAATAAACCTAATTATATCTAGTCTGCTATAATATTATGATTAAAAGAATCTAAAAAATCTTAAAAAAATAGTTCATCATTGGGATTATCTCCTGAAGGACAGGACTTAATAAAATATTCCTCATAAGCTTATCTCGGCGAGGCGGACAGTAGTAATTCTTTTCTAAGCAGCGCGTAAAGTTATTCAAAATATGTATAAGTTACGTCCTAAGCTGGTCGTAAAACGGTATTACAAACGTTATGAAGGCCCCGGTCGGGCCGGATCTCATCACTTAGGGGTGTGCGCCGAAGACGAATATCTTTCAATAAACCCATAAAATTGCCCTATCCAAGGCAAGTTTCGGCCCGTATCGCTACCCAGTCCGCTTTACCCGCTAACAATGCACACGTCAATATTAAATTTTAGGCGAGGTAACAATATATCGACGTTCAACTTTTTAAAGAGTAATATCCATCTTCGGGCGTGCGGCGTTCGTCTCACGATGAAAAATGTTGGCCGGAGTTGCCGTGGAGCGTCGTGGAATATTCATGCAGCGACAGCCGGATCGTAAATTATTTGCGTCATCGATGTTACGCATCGGACGTGGACAGATATCTTTATGCAGATTCAGGGCTGGATTCTTCATTATGGCACTGGACGTTTACGATAGATACAGATTGAATTTGTTTGGAATTAACGGTGAATTATGGTTTGTTTCATATTATCCAGACAAAAGGTCATTGACGATAAAACTACAGGAAATTCGCAAAACACCAGACCTTGTGAGACCTATGAACTTTTGTCAACTTTTTGTGAAAGAGGTCAATGAACTTTTGTCCGGATTTATATGAAATAGACCACAGTAAGTGCAAATGTCTTCTAATCTTCTTGTCCACTATGTGCTGTCATCGGTGCTGACAAGCATCTCCAGTTGCTCAGACACCTGCTCTAAACAGCATATCTGTAGGACTTCGGCTTCGAGGGCTCTTCCCCTCAACCTTCCCGTCACTATCAATCTCTACAGGTTATCCGGACTTCTGCGTGCGGGATGGTCGAAATATCGCACTATACGTTACATATAGGGAGAAGATGGTTGGTAAACGTAAAGTATAAATATAATACGATTAAAATCTAAATAGTACTATCAAGTTTAACGAGATGTATGACATGTTTGTATAGTTCGCAGGGTTGGTGTTGCGGTAATGAGATGGCAGTAGTGTTGTTAAAGACTTCGAGTCTACTTATTTAGGTACAGTCTTTTTACAAGGCTCGACTCGCTTTAACAGGACTCCACTGCGCGAAGACTTCAAGCTTGTTGAGCCAAGCCTTTGTAGAACGCTCAAGTCTTTTATTGTGACGAGTTACGACTCGTCACATAAGCAGTGAGCCTTTTAATCAACATTGGTAACATACAATTTTTAAAGTTGTTGACGTGTAGTTTGCTACGATGATATTGAGAGTATTTGAGAGTGTATTTTCACTTCTAAGTTAGATGAAATTCTTCATTATATCACCAAATCTTTAAAGATATGTTCAATTAAATAGACAGCTGATAAGCACTAAGTTTCGACTCAAATTTTGAACTCGTGGCTATGAATGAAGACTCGCGTTCACTTTAAGACTCGAGCCCTTTTGTAAGCTCGAATCGTAGTGCAGAGAACACGCGCGCGACTAGTCTGGGGATATGAGCGTTTTGAGCTCACAGAGCCCTGTATAATTGAGGCGAGTCTCCAAATTTAAGACGCGAGGACTCGAGTCCTCAACAACACTAAATGGCAGTATGGCAGCCGCGTCGCGCGCGCCTCCGGGTGTGGGCGCATGCATGTTGGATGAGCCGACCGGCCGCCATACATGTCCTCTTCATACTATTTTAATGCACCGCATCGTCTGCAATCCACCACACTCTATACACTATGCAAGCATCATTCAAGAAAGCAACCATCCTAGCAACATAATGTTATATTATAACTACTCGATTAATACAATGAACATATTAAAGGCAAAATTTGTTTAAATAATGCTAAATAGCCTGGATAAAGGTTTATTAAACCATAGTTTAATATACTTATTGGTATATTTTTTTTAACGGGCGAAAAGACACTTATCAGTCCTGCGTTTAATAGTTTTGGTGGATTGGTCCCTTGGTGGTTCCCACCGGCACGTAACTTTTTAAACTGGTAAATGTTGCGCTATTAACGAGAAAACTTTACTCAGTAAATACAAGATATGTATTTAAACTAAGTAAATAAGGAAGTTTGTGGAATTTCATACTCTGACACGATAAGAATTTCACATTTTTTCTTGATTACCTAGCTAGACTAAAACTCTGCAACTATTTAGTAAAAAAAATGTGTAGGTGGTTGTAGCCCCGGCTAGAACGCGTAAAATAACTCAAGAAAAGACTCCCATTAATTTAACAGACTAGTAAAACATCATTCTTTGGTTACTCGAATAATAAAGATTTTTATAAAGTCTTGGCCATTAATCTATATTTTTCAAGTTTTCAAGAAAGTCAAGAATAAAAATAACTTGCCTAAGAGCTATGTTTGCACAGTAGCATTTTGCTACAGGTTGTCTACGGTAATGTACGAAACTATTAAAAACTGAAATTCAACCTTTTGTATTGCGCTACGTATAAAGTTTTTATGATGACATAATATCAATAAATATAAATTATAGCCAGTAAATGGCAAAAAAATGAATAAGTTAGAAGAGCTACGCTCGTAGCATTTGCTACGAGTCCTCTATGATAAATGCGATAGGAAGAATACGCATTATAAAAGTAATTAACATTTATTCTAATTAGCCACAGATTATTTTTTAAAGGGCTTAGTCAGCAAATAAATTGATAAAATGAAATAAAAAGATAATTTAAAAAATATATAAAACCGCCTTCAACGTCCTAACCTACACTAAAAAGTTACAAATAAAATATAAATCTAGCTGAAAGCATATCAATTTAATATGGCTATTAATATTCCTTATTTACTTACATAAATTGTAACATCATATAAACATGTGTAGACATTGTTATACAATTTATCTTGGAGTCGGTGCCAGCTAATCACCATCATTTCGACCAAAAGACTTCTACTGCTAGCAGTCATCTATAGTGGGCTCAGTATCTAGTACTCTGACCGCGTTCTTTAAATTTTTTATATTCAACGATCTGAACTTTTGAGATCAGATGTGGTTCCGATTAAATAGCTAGCCTCAACTGGCACCGACTCCAAGGTGAAGAGTATAACAATGTCTACACATGTTTATATGATGTTACAATTTATGTAAGTAAATAAGGAATATTAATAGCCATATTAAATTAATATGCTTTCAGCTAGATTTATATTTTATTTGTAACTTTTTAGTGTAGGTTAGGACGTTGAAGGCGGTTTTATATATTTTTTAAATTATCTTTTTATTTTACCCTTTTTAGTGGAAATTTACCATGACAAGTTAGGTACTCACAAAACTTTAATTTGTTTTGTTTAGTACATAATTAAATGCAGATTTTCTCACTATGTTTCCTTTACAGTCTTACGTTTGATTATTAAATTCTAAAACATTGCTATACTTGATTAGACTTTAACCTAAGTTTTCCGAATGGCGAACAACTGACCAAACCACTACGATACCGACGACGCTCGCCGGTTTAGTCCACGGAAAAATTCTTAAGTTGTTATCTTGGGGTTTTCAAATCTTTAATCTATGACTAGTTTACAGAATATATGAACCAAAACCGCATATTTCTTGTTATTTCAATTATAACAAAAGCAACGCAATGAGTGTGCTGTTGTTTATTGAAGAGTTTTCGTTTTAGTCATGAAGGAAGAAAAAATTTTACGCAGGTATTAAGCAACACTTCTGATAGTATACTGCTTAGTTGACGGATCAGGGATCGCAGTTGTTGCTATTGACTACCCCGGTAATAAGGTATGAAGGACGCCGCCTTGTGGTTCCCGGCGACTTACTAAAAACAATTGCGCCTCGCTAGCGTAAGGGTTGTGGGTTGTGATAATAAACAACCTAACATCCATCCATCCGTCCACTGCGCGTTTGCTTGCTTGCTTATATTTAAATAAAATAGACGAATGTATAGTTCCCGGCGCGTAACCTACAACCACTGTGAACCCCATCTCAATTGCCAAGCAGTGATGGAAACAAACAGCCTGAAACAGTCCCGCTGCTGGACTAAGGTTCCTTCAGGAGGCTTTTTGAAAAATCTTTACGGTTGGCAGGCGGGTTGTTGTTAGTTGTCCATTCTCACAGTAAGACACCCACTAGAAGAGTTTGGTTGATGCTTATTTAAGCGGCTATAAATAATAACTAATTAAATAAACAATTCAATACAAATATACGCAATAAATAATACTAAAGTTAAAAATGCTAAATAACACACTTGATTTTATTATGTTACACTCTAACTTTTGTATCGAATGGTAGAAGCTTTCAGGTTTCCCACCAAATTATGAAAAAAAAGAACTCTACATTACTGGCACGGTTTTGACTGTATTTTTATTTGTCTGTCCCCATGCCACTCTAGGTAGTTCGCTGCTCTCTAGGAAATAAAAGATATACATAATATATGCATGGAAAAGCAAAAAGACAAAATACTAAATGCCCAAAGAAGTAAGCAATTCCCAATATTATTGCAAGTTGCAAGTTGATCACCATTGTATATGAGAAGTTCGATAAATAAGTCCAGTAGCCATGTAAAATAATCGATAAATATACGTTACGCTTCATACCACATCACATCACTATTTTCAAATTCAGTAACCATTAAGTTTCTTGTTTTTTACATGCCAAATAAAGACAAATAAATGTCATACTTTATTTATATTTTGTTTTTAGTTGGGCATGTCATAACATGAATGTCTCTATCTTTTTCTAACGTACCGTATTCAAAGATGTGTGATAGAGACTGATAGAGTTAAAGACAAACACCGTCTCCCGCTTCCCCCTACCCTCCCACCCCTCTGTGCGGCCGCATTGGTTTCGATACAAAATAGGCATGATACTCCATCTGAGCGCGTAATATTTGTCTTCCTTCATGGTTTTAGTCTTCTACTCCGCCATGAGATATAATCCAAATTTATATGAAAGCATTTTGAGTACAACTTCTATCTATAAAACGAAAAATTATTGAAATCGATTGATAAGAAGCCGAGATATTGCCAAAATAATTTACCGATCGGGTATAACGGCATCGTCAATTGAAGAGTTATTTCCTCATATCTTCAAATTTAATCATCCCATCTTAGTGAAATTTTTATGGGACCACCCTGCAAGTAAACCTGGTCGATTAAAAAAAGAATTTTGAAAATCGGTTCACAATTGGCGGAGATATCTTATAACAAACACACAAAAAAAAAAAAAAAAAAAAAAACATACGCGTCGAATTGAGAACCTCCTCCTTTTTTGAAGTCGGTTAAAAAGGAAAATAAAGTAAGTATTAGCTGTAAATATTAGGAGCAAAAATGTAGCAAAGTCTATAAAGGCAGGGTTGAATTGAAAGGGATAAATCGTTTAATTGTGGAACCAGAAAATTAATTATCGCAGTAAAAAGGGGATCCGGTTTGTCATGGAAGAAAAAGCCGTCTCCTCTGCGCTGCGTCTCTGTGCAAAACATCAATGGCCAAAGCAAATGATTCAGGTAGAGGATTCGTTTAGAACAAGGATGGAACTCGAATTAAAAGAGCACTGGAACGCTAATTCCATTACGATTCGATGGACGGCAAAAGTCGCCTCCGTTGGACTCAAAGCGGGTAAAACGTAATTGCGACTTCACTAAGCTGGGCTTCGCGCGGTCCGATACGGACGAAAGGGGACCTCTCTGTAACGGCTGATATAAAAGCGGCAATAAATTTAACAGGATGAACGCACTACTTACACAGGACGGGCGCGGGCGCCGCCGCCGCCGGTGTCCGTAACGAGGGGCAGCGACCGACACCCAGTATTTTAACATGCTTCCCCCCCCTCGAGCGAGCCGGCCGGCGCTGTCCATCCGGATTTCAGCTCCCAAATGTTACTTAATGTTATTTTTTTAAATGATGTACTGCTTACATTGCTCTTCTTTCAATAGAATATACTTTATTGCACACCAGTAATAAATTACAAGCAATAAAGTTACAACAATATACGTGTACAAATGGGCGGCCTTATTGCTAAAGTAGCAATTTCTACCAGGCAACCCATGGTAAAGGAGAGGCGCAACGATGAGTGCGGGACTGTGCATTATATTCTTTGACAACTTTTACAAAGGCTGTTTTAACGCGCAGATATTTTTTAAATTGTATATGTCGTAGCCAACTGGTTAAAATAGCCGTTCAATCAAACAGCTAGCCCTTTGACTGAACATCGCCATTCAATCACACGTCTAGCTTCTTAATTGAATATTTGAGGCGCTCAAAACGTTCAACATTACAGCTGACTCAAAAGCCGCCTTTTAATTGAATTAGTTCAGCTTACCACCGCGACGGCGCTAGGTGTGTTTTGTTTTCAATATGGCGTCAACTTACCTGTGTTTTTGATTGTTTCAAGATATTTTTCGGAAAGAAAGTAGTAAATATATGTACGTTACTAGTGTTGAAGAGCCAGAAATTATGGAGGCACATACGAGTGATAAGAGTGAATTAAAATTTTAAAAGTTATACGAAGAGAAATCACAGGATTATGAAATGCATCACCAAGGTATTTGAAGTTATTAAAGAACGCCAGGGTGTCCATGACTAACACGGAATGCAGGACTTCTATGTCTTATTTTTTGGATATCAAAATACGATTTAATGACAACTGGCAGTAAAGAATATCTTGTTTTAAAAAGAAAGAGTACTGATGATCCTGTGATACGCATTGTACCCCGAAAAGAGTATTTCACCATGCTAAATACTATTCATAAAGATTATGGACATGGAGGCAGAGACAAGATGGTGTATAATATTAAGAGTCAGTTTTATATAGCAAAAAAAGCTGTTATAATTTTTGTATCGCTCTGCCCAACATGCAACAATAAAGAATATTACGATTATTCATTTGTTTTTCATGTTTACTAATTTGTTCAAACTTTTGGTCACCTCTTAAACCGTCCTTAAACTTAATCCAAGAAAAATCTCCGAAGAAATTACAAAAAGTTTTCCTATTTTTTCGAATCACATGCTAAACTAATGGTCACTCTAGTTAATTTGCCATTTAACCATTTGGCTAAGCGTCGTCAAGCTGTAGTGTTGAACGTTGCAGTCAACAAGTCGGCTAAGCGACGTACAGCCGTTTGATTGAATGGCGATGTTCAGTCAAAGGGCTAGCTGTTTGATTGAACGGCTATTTTAACCACTTGGCTACGACATATACATAACAAACTTTTTATTTACCTTATGCTGAAATATCATCAAAGTGTAAAAATAATAAGGTGGTAAGGTAGAGGTGCTATGCAACAATATTTTAAGGGTGTTATTTTCCTCATCTTTTTATACAGGACTCATTGCGATTAAATTAAAATATCGCTATGTTAGATAGATCGTCATTGAACCAATTTCGTAGAACATGGGACGAAAGACGACAAGAAACTTATAAAAAACGTGTTAACGTACTTTTTTGTTCTCTTCAGATCCAAAACCATACCCTTATGGAAAAGCTACTCTTATATATGAATAACCAAACTCTATATTAAAATATATCCACTGATAAAAGTAACTCTATAAGAGTAATTTACTTTCGTAGGTAGAATGTTTCGACGAATACTCACTCCTGCAAACCCTTTGTACTAGAACATTCGTAACTATGACATATGACTTCAGCAAAGTTTTGACTTGCACTGAAGATTTACTTGTTTGTTTCGAACAACAAACGCAGCTTCACAAACAATGGTGAAAGAAAACAATAGTCACGTGAAAGGAACTAAAAGGAAATAGTTAATGTCGTTATTTTGGATACACATGTTTATTGCTATGAAACATGGCAGCCTTATAACAATCCCTTTCACTCTCCACAAATTGGAAGGAGCGCGTAAAGGAAAACATGGCCATAAATAAAACTGGCAGATCAACTAGATAGACGGCCATTACCCGAGATAAGCGCGACTTATATACGCGATACGTTTTTCGGTTCGGCAGATTAACAGAATGGGACTGCGTTTGTTTGCAGATATCGACGTGGAAGCATTTTGGCGAGTCACAGCTGGGAAATTTATTGTGGTGTTCGGGGAGATATCTTCTTACGGACTCATTAAAAAGGAGACACGTCGTACATAAATCAGGGGCAAGCGTCGGTGTCGGCGCGGCGGGTGCGGTCGCCGCGGCTCTTATCGGCTGCGGGGCGGCAATAGGCGCTATCCGGTTCCGCCGGGCGTCGCACCGCTCCCATTGTATACCCGGCTGCGAGCTGTACTCGCCGAGCACTCGACTCCTGCTAGCTCCGCTCGCCCCCGCACCCGGCAACCCGCACCCGTCTAAACTTCATTACATTATCCCCTTTCCGTTTCTTAGAACAGCCACTGATACTGCACAGAACACGAACAAGCGGCGAACTCTTTCGTTACTTTTATTTAACTTTACCAACGAGCCCGCTAACTTCCGTAACTATTCCTCGGGAGAACGTGTCTTGGTGAGTTCCTGATTTGCTATTCTCGTTCACTAAAATTAAAACTTCCTAGGCACGGTGTCTGTTTCATTATAATATGAGTGAGAAAATATTTAAGGGTTATATTATTGCAGGTCTGCTCATTTTATGATTTCTATTTCTTCTCGTAAGAATATCGCTGCCGGTACATTAACGTTATGATTCTACACACAATTGAACATGACAAAGTGCGAATCGGCTGCAACAACGACTTCAGCTATATTTTATTTAAATACGAAGTCTCTTCTTTATGTAATAGGGAGGATGGTTTGGAAGTAAATAAGGAAGGACATTTAGTATAGTTTAATTACAATCTTGATGAACATAATGTACTATAAAGGGAACAATTTAGTGTACGTCGCCATAGTTTACCGGACCCGAAAGATCTTAAGTTTTGAGAGAACACTGGAAATTTCCCACATTACGACCACCCGCGCCCCTTGAATTATTGGACTTACGCACCTACTTACACGCGGCGACGACGTGAGTGCAAAGTTTTGTTTCATGTTTGCATGAAATTATTTGAGTGCAGTCGCCAACTTCTAAATACAAAAGCACTTTTATTTGAATGTTTTCCTCCAAACTACTTTTACAACTTCCTTACGAACTGCTAAGTAGATCCACTTAGATGCGCGGAAGAGTGCATTTAAGAGATTCGTATACGATTGTTCTAAAGGCTTTTACAAAATACTTTCTTTTCATTTTTAGTTGTATCTGTATGCAGTCAGTGCCGCTGCACCACCACCGCAACCGAGCAGAAAAATAAAATACTTGATTTTAAACTCTGCTTTGTTTTGGTTCTTTTCACTTCCAGTTTTACTGAAGTGAAGAAGAAAAATCTCAAATATGACATCGATAGAACTATAGATGTCGCTAGTACACAAGTTATGTTTCAATTGGTTTCAAAGGGACATCATGCTGATTCACAAAAGCATGATGTGGCGCTATAGCCTTCAGTAGTGTCAAGTTAATCCCTGTCGAAAGGATTTCGTTTGACCGCTTGCTAAGGTTGAACTATATTTCTAAAAGGCAAAACGCATAGTTTTGTTAGCTAATGCAATTCTGTCTGGTCTCTATTTTGTTTCAATTAGTAGTGGTATCAAAGCATTGTTTTATGCAAATGCGGAGGTATGTAGTGTTCGTGTGGGGGCGGCCGGCGGCGGGGCGCGCGGCGTGCACTCGGCGGACGGCTGAACAAATGATAATAATTGGCGCGTACAGGACCACGACACGACACATCGGCCTCTGCACACACCGCCACCTTTAATTGACTGGCGATTTCAATTAATGCGCATCGGTGAACTCACCAAACACCACTATTCACTACGCCTGATTCTAGCATAATGGCACCAGACATTCACTCAAAATGTCGTTGGCAGCTCGCTCGCCGTGAATTTACGACACCGAGGACGACCAATAAATGCAAATTTTATTGTTTATGGCAGATTTAACGGCAGTGAACTCTTTTACCGATGCCGTAAAGTGGCCCTTGCAATGCGGAATGGACAAATCTGCTCGCATTAAACGGGTATAAAGTGACAAAAATAAACACGAAACATTGAAAATAGAAGAGAGGGTTGCTCTACTTCAGCGAAAAGTAACATGCATTACAGTATTTACTGCTCCGAAGTATCAAGAATAAAACACCATTCTATAAATTTGCGTAGCAATAGTGTAGCACGTCGTCGTCGTAGCTCGTAGCGTAGCGTAGACATACCAAGTCAAGTAGAGAATCAAAGCTATGGCACAGAAGAAAATAACTAACCCGCTATGGTGTCCGTAACTTAATAATTAAATCATTTAATAGTTTCATACTTTAAGCGATGAAATATATATTTTTTGCATGTTTGAATTTGAAATATGAAGTTCAAATGGATTTACGATTGTACAGTATCAGAGAAAAATTGAAAAGACACAATATATTATTGTCTTTATCTCTTTATAGAGAATATCATACTACAAACTAAGATTTACTACAGGCCCATAAGAATTATAAAGAAAACTAAAGCTAAGAACACGTTGGCTAGATTTCTGTATGTACGAGTATACTGTTAATAAAGGTTGATGGGGCACAGCGGCATCTGGCGTAAGGGAGCGAGCGAGACGGAAAGAGCGGTCTGCGCAAGTACTGATAAGACTATTAGAAGTTACGCTTACAGACCACCACAGCTGGATTAAACTGATTCTGCCTACCGATATCAGGGAAAACCTTCCGTAGAAAAACACACCTGAGCAAAATGATTCGTCACAATGAAAAGTTACCAGTCAGGACAATGTTGCCAAGCAGAACAAGTAAGTACCTACTCACTTCGATATTGCTCGTTTGTTTGAGATGTCGGCTCACTGACTCGAATTTGATTTGATTTGATCGAATACCTAATTTTCCTATGTAGCTGACAGTTCTTACATTAGGAAAGTACCATTGATCTTATTTTCTCTCTGAAATACAATTAAAATGTCTTACCCGTGTCGGTCACGTAGGCATGTAGAAATGTTAATAAAGCCTTGAACTAAGTTGTAGTACCATGTGCCCGGGGTTAGTCGACGTGTAATAAACTAAATACCTACCATGAATGTCTGTGTAGCATTATTTTAGTCTCCGTGTTGTGCTACATTCACAATAAATTATGGGGACACTAAGTTACGACACACAATACGATTATGTGGATTAAAACAAAAGACACGTGCGAGAGAATTTTGTTCAAAGCAATTATCGTGAATAGTGCTCACTTCAGCGATGGTAGAAATTCGCGTATAAATCGCGTCACAGACCACAAACAAAAACGTGCATGTGGACCGGCGCCCATTATTCTCGACTGCATAATCGCTTCGTCCGACGCCCGCATCGCTTCCCTTGCTATTTTATTTCCTCTCGGCATAGTTGTGTTTCGACTAGGCGGAGCTTTTTCAGTGCTTCGGTAGGGAAATTAAACCATGTTTAATTCTGTTTAAGGTCTGGTTCCGGTTAGTAGGTGCAACGAGCCGGTGAGACCGGCGACAGACCAAAGCCACCACGCTACAATTCTGGCACAATGTGTGTCCGCTTTAATAGGATTAAACTCATTGTTACATACGAGTTCCAAGGACCATGAGCTGAATGAAATTGTTTCAAACGAAACTGTAGAGAATATTGCAGTTCGATTTTAGCAATTGGAAAGTCTCAATTGCTTTCGGTCGACGTAGGTACAAAAGGAGAGCAATTTATTTTTTGGTCGGAAAACGGTATTCAACCAAACAATAAAGCAAGTACATGGTCGGTAATTGTACAACCGCAATAAATTGATGCGATACGTAAACTTTTATGTTCTGCACCTTGTGCAAAGTTTTACACGTAATGTTTCCTTAACTCGGGGCTGGAGAGGCTTCGTTTCCGAGACGGAGTTTCTTCCCCGATAAGAGCAGTGCCCCTTCCATATAAATTCACACGTTAAAACAGAAACGTGTTATGCTCGCGGCGGATAGCTTATTTTCCCGCTGCTGCTACTGCACAGGATAAACAAGCAAGCAACACAATTTAAAAGAACAGAGGAGGCTAAGTAATTTGCTTATTTTGTGAAACTCCGGCTGTGCATGACATCAACTTAATAATATCATTATCATGTTAAAATAAAAACGATTTTGCAGAAGTAGATGACGAAAGTTAGCAAAACCTTAATTTTTTTGGGTAAAGTGTGGGCCCTGGCTTAGGATTGAACTAATCGAACCCTTGTGAGTGGGGATTTTTCCAAAATCAACTCAAGGCCTGTGGTTACTAGCTTTTGTAAATCAAGGTAAAGTGTAAATGTCCAGTTAAGCTATTAACATTGGATCTGTTAATTCCCTAAATTGAATAGCCATGGAAAGTTTGCCAGAAGCTGAAAGCTTACGTCGCTAGTTTAGCTCACTTCGAATTCGGATTAATTGCTCGCTTAATGCGGCTTGTAATAAACTAAATCCGGCAGCGTGACTCGTCTACTTAGAAGGTTTAGTAGAATTCGGTTGAGGTTGGCTAGCTATTGTTAGGAGACTAGCTTAAATTGAATTAGGCTGAGCAGGCGACGGCGGACGAGGAGCGTGCGCAACGCTACCACAGAGCTCATCTAGTATGCGCTTCGCAACACGCCTTGCTGAACCTCTGTATCTTAGCATAGCGGTTTATTTATTCATTAATCAGGGACAAGAGGCGTTGCTATACTACTATCTGGTTTAGAGCTTCAGCACGTGCTAATTTGCATGCGTCTTATATATTTGATTATCAGATACCGGATTTAAAATGCCCCATGAATCGCTGCTTGAACTGTACACTCTAAAAAATGAAGACCAACTAAGAGCAGTTTTCTCTTAGTTGACGTTATGTTAATTACATCAATTACGATCTTATATAATTCAAACAAAGCTGATCAGTAAAAACAATAAGTGTATCTGTGATTGAACTAATAAATAAGGTATGTTATTAATCCTAACAATCGTATTCCTTGCATCTACTATTAAATTGTTGGCATAATGATGTAACGTAGGTTAGTTCAATCCTTAACAAATTCGTTAAAACAGATAAGTCTGTTAATAGGTATGACCATTTGCATAGTTTGTTTCATTATTTTGTCTTCGTTGATTTATATAAGATTTGGTATTTTAATCAACTTAACGTATAATATTTAAAACAACTAAGATAAAACATTCAATCCGACTATGATTAACTTATTGTATTTAATTACGAAGCGTATAGTTTATTCTACTAAGAATTTATTGTTAAATCGATATTCATTCTAGTTAAATTAATTAATCGATTAGTTCGATCAACCAAGAGAAGCCTAGGCGAAACCCGCTCCGCACCCGCGCCCCTCCCCCTTTTTATTTCGGTGCAGTGCGGCGGTCAGTAGTGCGGTCAGTGCGTGAGTGCGTGCGGATAATTTCAACTTGTGTATTTGATATATTTTCGGAGAACCCAGATCTGGAGTGTGTGTGTGGGACGGTGCAGTCTATGGCCCACCTAGTGTCCTGCCCTGCTTGCCCTGCCAACTGCTCGCAGCAGGACCTGATGGATGCCACAGATAATGCAGTTGAAGTAGCTAGGTTCTGGGCCAAAATTATCTAAGGAATTTGTCATCGACACGATAAGAAGAAGATGTGCCGCCTATCATGGAAGAAGTATTTGAGCTACTCAAGACTTGGGAGCTCGAAAACCTCATACCGGAATTCACCAGTAAGTACTTACAATATATTTCATTACCTATTTATTTGTATTTGTTTGTTTGTTCCGAGTGTTTTGTTAGGGGAGGTTTTTTTAAGACGAGTTGCTATTTAATTGTAGCATCTGTTCCATTTGTCTCAATGGCTACCCTGGCCATGGCCGTAAGGCTGACGCCAGCTCCCCGCCCGCGGCCTTCGGCCGATTTGTGTAAGATTGTCCTGTAATATTTATTTATTAGTTATATGTCATGTTTGCACTTTGATTCCTTTTAGACATGGTGTTTCTGAATAAACTACTGCTTAAGAACTACACAATCAATATCTAAATGGAAATAATGTTAGTTTTATATTTCATAACATCCGGGTTCGATTCCCGAGCTGAGTACAAGTTTTTTTTATGAATACAGTTTTTCTAAAAACTTAATTTTAAAGTAAAATTGATGTCATGGTTCGTAGGAACAGATCTTCATAAGGTTCATAGTTACAGACTTTCCCAGACTGACTTAGTTATATGTGTTTGAATTAACTCTTTGATATTAATTACATCATTAATTTTTAGACTCTCATCGATTTGTCCCTGTTTGACACTATAAACACGGACACGGACTTAATAGTAATTCAAGACGAAAAGGAAATTTTGCCGCAGAAGGAAAATTTGCCCCCTATGCAGAGTACAGGGCCTAGTTCTTCTCAGTGCATGGTAAGCTAATTTATATCATTTTTGTTTGTTTTCATAGTATTGATTATGGGCTATTGTGCAACAACTGGCTTGTGTAACTGCATTTACTGTCCACTGATGCATAAATAATTGTAGGTGCATATTTTATATGCTGTGCTTACAGCATTGCACTCAGTTTTCTTTAGTTTTGTTATTTATTGTATTCTTTCATTCCAGCTACATAAAGACTTCAATGCTGCGCATGACATTTACATGGACAATTTATTCATTAATTTTCCATTAATGAAAAATAAGCTGCTAGAACGCCTGAAAAACAAAAAGTCGACTGATCCATTCCTCCACGAATTGGTTGGAAGCACGCCAGTTAGAGGCCAGTACAAAAAAGTTTTCCCACATTTCGATCGTAAATTTTATGTAGAGTGTTGAATCTTTCTTCTATAATATCGTTGCTTTAGAACTAAAATTGTTTTAACACACTTAGGTAGAAATTGTTTAAGATTATAAATGGTTTAAATTTTGAATTAATAAATAAAATCTTTATAATAATATTTTTGTATTTATTTAAATTTTGAACTATACAGGCTGTAACAGAAACTGTACAACTTAACTACAACATTTATATCTTTAATGTTTAACCATTTCAATTAAGAAACTTGTCCAGTACAATTCATTTATGTTCAATTGTACTGTGACTCTCTTTGTCTCATTTAGGTACTAATGCATTTCATTCAGGTCTAGGTTTTGGCAATCGACCAACACCGGTTTTGCTTCACAAACGCACCTTCCGTGTTTGTAAAGCTAAACCGATCTAGGTCGATCGTCAAAAAACTAGACCTGAATGAAATGTATTAGTAAATGAGACAAAGAGAGTCACAGTACAATTGAACATGAATGAATTGTACTGAACAAGTTTCTTAATTGAAATGGTTAAACATTAAAGATTTAAATTGACCAATATCTTAGTTCAGTTTCATAAGATGCCTAGTCCATGTAATCACGTTCTTAATTGAAGTTATTATGGTCAAATAGTTAATAGAATAATTCTTCATGTTAATATTGATCCACATCTTAGTTGAAATGATTAAACAATAACGTTCAAATTGACCAATATCTTTATTCAGCCTTATAAGGTTCATAAGTCGATGTAATCATTTTCTTAGTTGAACTTATTATGACCAAATAGTTGATACATTAATTATTCATGTTAAAATTGATCCACATCTTAGTTGAAATGATTAAGCAATAACTATAATATAATCATGTTCTTAGTTGAACTTATGTTGGTCAAATAATTGATTCAGCAATTCTTCATGTTAATATTGATTACATCTTAGTCGACCTGACTTGTTCGTATTAGTTGGCACAGTTACGTGTCATGATAATAATTATCAAGCGCCTAGTTGATCTTGCTAGGATCAATTAGTTGACGTAATTATTTTTCATGTAAATATCTAACAAGACCTTATTTGTCTCAGTTACGTAGCAGTAGTAAAAGTAATCAGGATTACCTTATTTGATGCGTCTAAGTCCTTGTTAGGCTCGTATGGAATCAAGATGCTTTGTTACGACTGTCAAGATATTGATTGGGCTAATCAAATTTTTTTTAGAGTGTAGTACTTGTGAAGTTAACCAATGTCCAGGTAGTGTATTATCCTGGCGTTGACGATAAGAAAGCAAAATGTAGCAATCAGGACGAGAACACTTTGACACAGCAATTTGGACGGCGCGCCGCCGCCGATGTGTTATTTTGATTGCGTTGCTTTTGTGCCGCTTTTTTTGCGAGTCCGCTTCCTCCGCGCTTATAAAACATATTTATGAGTCCGATGAGACCCAAATATCACCCTTGCTGTAGCATTAACAACTTCTTTATGACAAAGAAGAAACATCCCCGGATAAAATATTAGAAATACGCCATTGCAATGCAAAATAGGTGCTAAAGTTATTTATTACGGTTGAATTACGTTGAGTATGATATGGAATGTAAATGAGCTGGTAGTACGTAGCCTTCACGTTTTAAGGAACAAATATTCATAGGCGTGTCTCTCCCACTCGGTGTTAAGTCGAGCGTACCACGGTGACGCTTCATTGCGAATGATCTCTAGCCGGAAATTAAGCCGCGCACGCAGGGGATGAGCTACTGACTTCTGTGTCACTTTGTCTTAAGTGCTTTTTGTCGCTAGCTAATATACATGAAAATCTCTGCAACACAGCCGCTACAAAGCCTTTTCAGTTACTTAACCTTATTTTAAGCCCGCTTTTGTTTCAGTCGTTAACAGGTTACAGTTAAATAAAAATATCGGAAGTAAATAAGTTCATTACAATAACTAACGTTTCATTCGATTTCAAGTAATTATTTTAAATATAATGGGGCTGGCTTAATTGTGTTTGTTATATCCAAGTGACATTTCATTATTTGCAGTATTGATTGGATGGTATCAATCGCGATATGCAAATATTAGTCGGCGCGGGCCGGTGGAAGCTGGGCAATGATTTACGCATGTCGCGACGCCGCGCTGCGTTATACAATTACGATGGTTTATTAAAAATTAACTCCTGGCCCGTGCGTTGCATTGCACTGCACTGAATCTGACATATTAAATTTAAATTGAAGTCGTGTTATGATTAATTTTGTTTTAGCCAGGCAGAGTAAATACGTTGATCATTTGTTTTGTATTGTAGAATCTCCTTTATCTTGTATTTACTTTTTAATATATTCTGTATTAGAACCTGTAAACTTATTTAAGTAGCGATCTTGTTGTAGGCAAATAGGTAAGTAATACCTATCTAATGTTTTCTCCCACTCCTATATTTCTGGCTAAATATTGGTGCCGTCTGGCCTACTTAATTTTTTGTATTCTATCTGTGGTAACATTTTAATTTACCTCTGTAATACATATTAGATATTGAATCGTTGTAATTGGGCTGTAAGTGCCTAAAATATTATAAAATATGAAAACACACATACCGAACTGTTTGATTGACGTCATACCATTATTGTATACGTTGTATTTTTTTACTATCAAGTTCAACATAAAATGAATTATTCGTTTTGTAGTTAGTTAACAAACGTTCCCTTGTTCTCTATCCAGTCTTCATTCCTAAATGATTCATTCCTGAAATATTAATTCAAATACTGCCCTTACCAACCAACATTTTAATAAAAAGGTAATAAACTCATTCAGACAATTTTATGTAAGTATTAATTACACCAGCTTTATGTGCCTAAGCTTAAGTTGAAAACTAAGCGCTTGATTTAGAAGTATTTATATGTAGTATTCCATACGTGTGTGAGAGCAGAAGGGTTTAAGTGAATTATCTTTCCTTTTTTACCCGACTGCCAAGGAAGGCTTATTACTATAAATGAATTTATCTTTGGGTGTCTCGATTGGGAGTAAATACTACAGAAATAGGTAATATTGTACACTATTATAGTTCGTCTAAAAGATCGTCACAAAATCCTTTAATGATTATTAATCATAAAATAACACAATTTATAATTTTAAATTATCCCATCCTTGAAGGTCTAATCTTCAATCACCACGAGATAACGAACAGATTTTATTTTCTGGTATGTACATACATAGAGGGTTTTCTGTTTAGTTCGTCTGGGCGACCCAGTCGCGTAAATCAGCGCCCAGCGGGTTACCTCATGCGTTCGACGTAGTAGTGCCGGTGCAATTTAATTGTGCTTACTTAGATGATAGTACATTTATAAAGACATAGCCTCTTAGTCCCGGCTATTATCTACCTACGTATTAGTCGTAATACTAACTAATACGAGCCACGTCAGTAGTCTTAGGCGGCCTAATAAATCTGACACCAGGGTTTGTGAGGTATGTTAAATTTAAAACCTACACGATAATCAAGCAATAGAAAAACATATATGAACATCAGAGGAACATATAAGTCCAAAACACAGAATTTAAAGATAAAAATATGCAGATAATACTAATCTATTACAACACATAATAAATTATAACAAATGGAAATGAAAAAACATTTATTTCAGAGATTTTCTTCAAATTCCTCACTTATTGGTGACAAGTGCTTGGCACTGATAGACAGAAGTATATTCTGGGAGGCGAAGCGTGGGTGCTCCAGTTCAGTTAAATTTTCTCATTAAAAATTTTCGTGGAAACATTTTTCATGCTTACAAATTATTAAATGGAAAATTTGTATTCGATTTTATTCGAAAGTAGACGGTATAATTTGTAAGCTGTAATATACAACAAAGTAATATACAACAGTAACATGTAAATAAGATAAATTATGACTTAAGTATAAGTAAAACGATAAATTGAACTGAAAAGTCATTATACAGGGTGTTTGGAAGCTGGGTGCAAAGCTTTAACGTGTTGTTAGTATAGACCATTTAGAACCATATTAGACCATACTAAGCTTTATGACGCATGATTTTATTTTTTACCGAATATTGACAATTTTTGTTGAAAAATCCCAAAAGTTTGCAATTACCTGCGAATAATGGCCAACCTGGAAGATAAGTGAGTTACTTATTATTTTATTTAAATAAAGTAATGTGTAAACAATCAAATAAGACATAATGTACGCATCTGCGTCATGAAACAATTTTGTTCAATATTCAATAAAAAATAAAATCATGCGTCATGAAAGCTTAGTATGGTCTGATATGGTTCTAAATTGTCTATACTAACAACACGTTAAAGCTTTGCACCCATCTTCCAAACACCCTGTATATGTATTTTTAAATAATTTTCTCGTAATTTTTTTTCGGGAATAAATTTTCTAACAATATTTTTTCACTATTAATAAACTACATACAACACATGGCACGAATGGCACGTAATCGAGCAAGGAGTAATAAAAACTGAACAAGAACAAGAGATAGGACTAAGATATGAATGTGTATCATCAAAAACATCGCAAAAAGCCGCAAGCGGCGCGGGGCGTAATGGCGAATATAATGTATGGTAATGAGGCGGGTGGGGCAGGACGTGACGTCACGCGCTGACCACAACCGCCCGCGCCCGCGCATCCCCGCCCGCCCCCGCAACCCGCGCCCGCGCCTAACGAGCGGGTGTGCATTTTCAATACACGGCCGGACAATCTGCGACACAGGCGACCTAGAAAACTTGGCTCTTGTCTTGTACTGTTAAATTTTTTTCACATAAGTTTCATGTTAGTTAAGCTATTACTTAACTGACACGAAATATTTACAGTTGCCCGTAAGGACATGGCCCATTTGTCCCGACACGCACTTAGCCAATTTAACAATCTTTGTAATCTAATAAAAACGTGACTTGACTCCATGAAACATTTTATTATGAAATCTTAATATCAAATTTCATAATTGGAAATCAAGACAAAAGGTAATTTATGATGTCCCTGTTGGCTCGTTTAAACATTTTAAATTTTGTTCGTAATTAAAAAATTTGTACCATGTACTATTTACAGAAAGAATTTCGTTTTGTATCATGTATCATAAATATCTAACTATACAATTTATTTTTCTATCTCTGGTTGTATATTATTACATTATTCGGGCCCTGCTCCCGATCTCTGCTACGGCATGGCTACGGCATGGCTACGGTGGCGTAGCAATTTCGTAACAAGGCTACGAGTGAGACCTAATTCCATATCCGATCATAGCTATGTTTTTATAGGAACACTTGGAAGGTAAATTATTAAAAAAAAAATATTAATATTTTTTTATACTCATAAAACGGATTATAATTTGATTGGCCTTGCTGTTGCAATCTGCTACGGCGGCGGCGATGCGTAGCAATTATGTATAAAATATCTTAACAGTTTACAGATTATTATTATTATAAATAATTGCTATATAAATATTTAAGCATATTATTTTTCTATTTGTTATAACAGAATTGTATTTAATATATCTTTTGGTCCTGCTGCAGCTGTTCCGTAGCAAGACTACGACTAACATTTTTATGAATTTAAAACAAAAGAGCGTGTGTTTATGTACTTATGTATTTTTATATGATTAACTTTTAAAATCTGTTAATAATTTTAGCCTCGCTGCTACTCTCTGCTACGGCGCGGCGGCGTAGTAATCTCGTAGCAAGACTACGAGGGTGATTCTATCGTCCGATCTTAGCTACGTTTTTATAGCAACACCGCCGAAAATACGTAATAAATAATATTAAAGAAAAAACTAAGTTCACTTTTTAATTGCAATTATAGTTCCTTTATTAAGTTTCAAAATTCAATAAACGGTTGGGTTGGCAGACGCAACTCCTAGACTTGTTTGCTATCACTCCCACATAATATTCATTTGCTCTTTGTTTCGGATTCCTGAAGGTATTGAGAAGAACACCTTAATGAAAGTGCCATTTAAAGTTGCGTCTTATAAGACTAAACTTTAGAAACGAGCGAGGATGGGGGCGGCTTTAAATAAAGTCTCCTACGTGATTTATTTTCACGTTCACTTTACTCGAAATCTGAGAAGCAAATACACCGCCTTTGAGATGTAGACTTACAGACGAATGCTGTGCTTTTCTTGAACAGACAGAATAAGAAACGGCGAGGTTCTCTTGCAACTGAATATGTTACGAGCCAAAACTATTTACCCACCATGCAGAAGTAGGAGCTCAAACAGACGAGACTACTAAAATATCGGCCACTATAACTTAGCTCTTATCTAGATAATGAATAAAGAATGCAGACTAAGAAAACAACGTACACTATAACTAAAGAGACAAATAGATAGTCATTGTGAAAGGATAATGTAAGATAGAGTTTGTCTCCGTGGGGCGGCGTTTTTTCTCGAGGAGGGTGCATCATCCATCACATGGTGTCGACTGATTTATGGCAGCAGCGTAGTGGGGCGACATGAGCGTAGCCTACTCGCGATGACGACGCGATTAAGAGCAATGCGAGCGCGGGGCGGGCGCGGGCGAGGGGCGAGGCGACGTGATCGCGTCACATGCGAGCACCAGCGACTCCGGATCGCGTCTTTACGACACGCGAGCTTACAGCTTTGACTAATCGCGGGGGTGGGTAGTCGAGGCCCTTCACAATACTGTTACATAACAAAGCCAAGCGTGTAAACCGAGGAATTTCCAAATTACTTGGAATCAAAGTGACGTCTCGGGACAAATTGTAACAGTAACTTGCAGATTACATTAATAAAATTCCTACGGAAAGTTTTTAGAGCGGTCGGGCTTTGTAACAGATGTATTTGAAGGACAAAAAATGCTTGAGCATGAGGGAGTCACACGACTATCAGATCGGTGTGTTCCCGCGAGAAAATTGCGAGTATTCATCATAAATGTGTGACGTTTAAAATTACCGACCGCCCGCCCGGCAGCCCGTATAAATCAAACCAAACACTAGTTTCGGTGACTAGTTTGGGTACTATATTAGCTGTTTATTTAAATTATACGCCAGCCAGAACAATAACTTTAGGGGAAAGTTGTTGCCAGTGGGATCGTGATTAAGGTGCTTCATATGACGACGTAGACAGATAGATACCTATACTTTTTTACGAGCAACTCTCAGACTAGATATTCTCAATTGTAGCAGATCTGTAGCCGTACAGTATTTTATGGGTGCATCTCAAGAGTGCGATAATTAAGCGGCGTTAGTTTCCCGATGTTTATTGGTTGGTCAAAACATGCTTCTGATTTATACAAATGGATCATGCAGGAGAACATTAATGGGTTCAACCTCAAAGGATGTTCGATTTCAATCACAGCACATCATGTGTACTAATATTATTTGAATAAAATACATTTTATACAGGGTTAAGTGACAGAATATTGAATATATACAACCAATGGTTATGAGCAACTACCCAAAGAAACTTTATAATATTGTAACAATAATTTATAACGAAGCGAGCTATATTTTTTATGAATGATTAGAAGTTTTTAGTTTTAATTGTTTGTGTAGAAGTTATGATTACGTACCTATTTCCGTTTACAGCGCTTAGGCTCTGAAAGTGGAAGAAGTTATTAAAAATATGTCCTATAGAGTTGAGAAAATGAAAGTGAAGAGTAGTTTAAGATGCACACGGTACGTTAACAGCCTCGGTGTTCGAATGGTAAAACTCTCGCCTCTCATTACAGAAATTCCGGGTTCGAAACCCGGTGGGACACTAGTCGAACAAATATGACTTTATGAGATTTTCCTCAGTTTTGTTAGGACATTGCAGGCTGAATCACCTGATTGTCTAAAAAAAAGGTGATTCCGTGCTTCGGCAGGCACTACGGATGTAATCGTTATACGAGCCATGTCAGGAGTCTCAGGCAGCGGGGCGGCGGCGGCGGCAAGCGCGACCGCATACTTCTATGTAAAACGCGCCGCTGCCGTCGAGAACAGTTCAATAGAGAACCATGCTTTTGAAAGCGCCGCCCCGCCACCGCCCGTGTCGAGAATAAGGCCTTATAAGTAGTTCAATAATTCTGACTATTCTAACACCAGAATTTGTAACATCAAAATCCACACGATAAGCAAGCAACTGTACGTAAATACGGTGCAATGCAAGTGCAGGGTGCAGTCGTCAGATCTGTATGAACGAGTGCGGCGCGGACAGGCTGCTCGCGGTTGGCGCGAACCACCACCCTCTTGCATTTATTCATGTCGTTACCGCTAACGATAATTTTATCGTGTGCTCATTTGCCGGCGCCAGTCTCGCGGCCATCCGTCAGTGCGTCCAAATCGACAATTTGTGCAACACTAAAAAGTTTATTGCGACATAATTGTACCCGCTGTAAATAACCCGGAGAACGCGCGACATTCATTTTTATTTCTTTTATATGAGCCCTTATTGTTGGCTTCTTTTCAAAGATTGTTGTCTTGTGTAAATAAATATTCCCATTAATATTGTTCCTCTCCAAAGTTATTTATGTCCACGTTATATTAATAATTTTCCAATTTTCTAAAAATACAAAAAATATTTAAAAGTAATTATTGTTTTTGGGAATAGCGAAGCATATTAGTATAGTTAATTAGCTCCTATGACAACTTTCCTAGCTAATTCATCTTGATAAGTTCTCTGCGAGTAGTATGTAATTGAATGGTGCTGTAGATGGCACTGCGCAGTACTTAAGGACACGGTCGGCCACGAAGGCGCGGTCACAGGATAATTGCACAAACTTTCATATGCCGCGCATACATTTTCATAATTATAGGAGCAGTTTACACCAACCGGTGGACTTAACGAGCAGGTTATTTATCACCGCTCGGTTAGTTAAAAATATCAAAGTTACTAATGGAATATCACTAATTGAACATCAATTATGTATCCCAGCCCGATTCTGTGAAACTAGCTAAGCTAAATGGTTTTACTGTGTTATCCTTTCGTTTTGAATTATTTGCTCATCTAATCTCGGAGGTTAGACATAAATTCAAAGTTATTTGCGAACAAATTTAAACGGGTCTAACGTTCAAGTATATTGTAACAAGTAGATCAAATTTAAGAACTTTCGTAGAGTTACCACTAACGAACCAAAACATAAATAGAAACAGTCGAAAACGGAAAGGGTAAAAAGGCCTCCCGTACTAAAATAAACAATGAAAAGTGGAGTCATCTAATGAACTCGTGACAATTCGCGCAGGGTGTACACAAGGGGCTGCTTATGAGAAAATCTGAACACTATAAGTCGTGGCGAATGCAGGGGAAAGAATAGTACGCGACTGTACAAGCTCAAAATTAGACTGAGTTAAATAGGTAACGAATGTACAACTGAAACGGTAAGATAAGCATCAGAACTAGAAGATACTTACCAAACCAAAAGGTTATTCAATATTACTGTTAGTAATAAGAAATAGTACCACAAAAGTCAAATCATAAGCTAAATCAAACAAAACCTTCCGGATAATTTCCAGCTTCGACTTATAAGTAAACATAACACGAAAAATATAAAAGGTCTTCTTACAAACACGAAATAAATATCTCGATTTTCCATTAAGGACATAAAAGCAATTCCGCGAGAGCCGAATAATAACGAGGGCCAGCGTTGTCCGGCCGTGGCCTTCTCCGAATTTTATTTGCATCGCGGGGCTCGTCTCGGGCACGGCCTAGGGCGCCTCCGATTGCCCCAATAATCGCTATTGTGCGGCGCGCGGGGCAGCGGCGCAAGAGGGGGGTAACGCAGCGAGATGCTCGCGAGCAAGCGCGCCGAGCTTCCGCTGGCTCCGACGGCCCGACCGGCCGCTCTTGTGCAACTTCCCAAATTGCATGCGCCAGAGAAAACTTTTACCTTTGAGAAAATTCCAACGCTCCGACGTGCTTTCGATGTAAACTCGCAATAACCAAATACGTAACCAACGGAATTGGCAATCTATTTCTATATTGTTGTTGGCGAACGCGGAATTGTGTGTGGGTGCCGTAACTTTACCTGAGGCTATTCATTGGACTTGAGATAAATCAAATTTATAATCTGAATAGAGTTCTATTTAGGTTGGGGTGTAGTTCAATAAAATGTATCTATTTCAGAATTAAAATATTTGTATAAGTATTCCTTGTTAAAATTATCAAAGGCGATAGAGCTAAATTAATGAAGCGATTTAAGAAAATAGAAAGCAATTCTTGGAAGAATTCAAAGCAAGCAAGATACGTAAATAGTCGTTTTTCGATGGAGGAAAAAACGTAAGAAAAACGTTCTGCTATTCGAGCTTAGGGGTCGGGAAATACTTTCAAGTACAGTTTACACAAAAAAGCTTATTTAAAGTTCTTCGGAGAATTGTTTCTTTTTTCATGCTTTGATAAAACAGTTCTGAACCCTTTAAGAACAACGATAATTACATTAGCTAAGTATGATTACTTGCATTTAATTCAATCTTATTACACAAACGGGCGTAAAAGTAATGGAGTACTTGTGTGAATCCGTCAGTGTGGTATGTTCACACTTAATTTTCTTGGAACACAGTAGCGGTAAGAAATAAAGTTAAAATTAAGACGCGAGTTTATGGGGCGTTACGGGGTGGAGGGCGCGGTGGGTGCCGGCTGGGCGCGGCGCGCGGGGAGGGGAGGCTATTCGAATTCACCGCGCGAGCTGCGCCGTAGATAGCGGCAGGCGGAACACGTACTTCACTTCCACTAACTCCAACTATTGACAATATTAATGCACGCTTAGCAGGGCCAAGCGGCGCCGTGCACCGCTTACCAAAATACTAAAAAAATACCCGAAATTCAATCCCGTCCACACCTTTCCCGCACTTAGGTACTCATAAATTTTCTCGATTTAAATGATAATCGTGAGGTTGACGAATTTCATCATCGATTGTCGGAGTAACGTACGCTTCGCTTACTGGCACTAATTTATTCCATTCCTAAAGAGAAGTCCCCGGAAGTAACGCAAATATTAGACGAGCTTCGGCCCAACGACGGCTGCCATTAATTCCAGAATTGAAATCTGGAATTGCGGCAGCGGTGGTGGCGAATTTACATTCATCGCGGTAAGAACTTAAATCAAGTTCTCAGTTACGATTCAGTTGCGATATTATTTTATTAAAATATGTAAATGACGCCGTTCCACAGCGCAGATACTACGGTAAGGGCCTTACAATTGCGAGGGAGGATATCTCTAACGACACAATATTTTCATTAGCAAAGCTATTACTAGCGCTCCCGCAGTTTTATAGCACTGTCTTAATTAGGTTCACGTATGACTCCAACGTTTAGGAAATTGGAATTTGACAATTTTATTGAAACTCTACTTTATATTTAAAAGAAGGTTATTTGGAGAATATTACATAGAATAGAATGAAATATATGTATATTATACACAAAATTATTATTACCTACATCAAAAAGTAAAAAAAAGTGTTCTTGCTACGTTTCAGTGACATTAGATTACTGCAAATGAATCATCAGATAAATGGTCAGGTATACCTCCTTAGTTAATCAACTTAGAGGGAAATACGAGACACGGGAAGACGAACAAGCCCTTTATCTGTAAACCTTCTCGTTTGTTAGAACGATACATTGCGTTCGCCCTGAACTTAGTTTCATTTTATTGGCGTGACATACTAAAGCTTGTTTACGGGACTGAACATGTGTCAACACAGTTGTGGGTTTTTACAGTTCTTTACAGTTAGTAAAAAGAGTCTGCAGACTCGTCCGATCGGAGGCACAAAGCAGTTTTCAATTTATCGGGAATAAATGCTTGGGTTGGCAGCTCAGACACCCAATTACTGCACACAAAAGCTGATTACCACGCGGGTGCGGGCGCAGCGTCGTCGGAGCAGAACTGCAGCGCTGCGCCTCGGAATATTTGAACGGCTTGCGAGGAGCTCCTCATTTACTCTCTTTACTCTGTTAGACTACACTGAGTACCCGTGATTGAAACCCACGTCGGTAAACCGATTTTGTCTCAGACTAGTTCTATCGCCCGTAAAAAGTGTTGCCCTTTTTTTAACCGACTTCAAAAAAGGAGGAGGTTCTCAATTCAATGCGTATGTTTTTTTTTTTTTTTTTTTTTTTTTGTGTGTTTGTTATAAGATATCTCCGCCAATTGTGAACCGATTTTCAAAATTCTTTTTTTAATCGACCAGGTTTACTTGCAGGGTGGTCCCATAAAAATTTCGCTAAGATCGGATGATTAAATTTGAAGATATGAGGAAATAACTCCTCAATTGACGATGCCGTTATACCCGATCGGTAAATTATTTTGGCAATATCTCGGCTTCTTATCAATCGATTTCAATATTTTTTTGTTTTATAGATAGAAGTTGTACTCAAAATGGTTTCATATAAATTTGGATCATATCTCATGGCGGAGTAGAAGACTAAAACCATGAAGGAAGAAAAAATTTTACGCGCCCAGATGGAGTATCATGCCCATTTTGTATCGAAACCAATGCGGCCGCTCAGAGGGGTGGGAGGGTAGGGGGAAGCGGGAGACGGTGTTTGTTTTTTAACTCTATCAGTCTCTATCACACATCTTTGAATACAGTACGTTAGAAAAAGATAGAGACATTCATGTTATGACATGCCCGACAAAAAACAAAATATCAATAAAGCATGACATTTATTTGTCTTTATTTGGCATGTAAAAAACAAGAAACTTAATGGTTACTGAATTTGAAAATAGTGATGTGATGTAGTATGAAGCGTAACGTATATTTATCGATTATTTTCGTACATTTTATCACATGGCTACTAGACTTATTTATCGAACTTCTCATATACAATGGTGATCAACTTGCAACTTGCAATAATATTGGGAATTGGTTACTTCTTTGGGCATTTAGTATTTTGTCTTTTTGCTTTTCCATACATATATTAGGTATATCTTTTATTTCCTAGAGAGCAGCGAACTACCTAGAGAGGCATGGGGACAGACAAATTAAAGATTTGAAAACCCCAAGTGAAGATAACAACTTAAGAATTTTTCCGTGGACTAAACGGGCGAGCGGCGTCATCGGTATCGTAGTGGTTTGGTCAGTTGTTTGCCATTCGGAAAACTTAGGTTAAAGTCCAATCAAGTATAGCAATGATATAGAATTTAAAAATCAAACGTAAGACTGTAAAGAAAACACAGTGAGAATATCTGCATTTAATTATGTACTAAACAAAACAAATTAAAGTTTTGTGAGTACCTAACTTGTCATGGTAAATTTCCACTAAAAAGGGTAAAATAAAAAGATAATTTAAAAAATATATAAAACCGCCTTCAACGTCCTAACCTACACTAAAAAGTTACAAATAAAATATAAATCTAGCTGAAAGCATATCAATTTAATATGGCTATTAATATTCCTTATTTACATAAATTGTAACATCATATAAACATGTGTAGACATTGTTATACACTTTATCTTGGAGTCGGTGCCAGCTAATCACCATCATTTCGACCAAAAGACTTCTACTACTAGCAGTCATCTATAGTGGGCTCAGTATCTAGTACTCTGACCGCGTTCTTTAAATTTTTTATATTCAACGATCTGAACTTTTGAGATCAGATGTGGTTCCGATTAAATAGCTAGCCTCAACTGGCACCGACTCCAAGGTGAAGTGTATAACAATGTCTACACATGTTTATATGATGTTACAATTTATGTAAATAAGGAATATTAATAGCCATATTAAATTGATATGCTTTCAGCTAGATTTATATTTTATTTGTAACTTTTTAGTGTAGGTTAGGACGTTGAAGGCGGTTTTATATATTTTTTAAATTATCTTTTTATAACTAACTACTTACAATACCTACATAGAACAGTTGATTATAAATGTTCACAAAACTTAAGTACAAATTATAATCATTTACATTTCCAAGAACAGACAGGTGTGTATATTTCACAGAAATTTTATAAGGTACTAAACATACGTTTGTAGATAAAGTACTTTGAAAATTGAGAGAAGGTAATAAAATAATTTTTGATATGTAAAGTTGTTTCACGACTTCTCAAAATGAAATTTCATAAAGGTTCCTGTGTCTTAGATAAGAATTAATGTCGCTTTGGAGAGTTGTGAGATAAGGAATAATGTGTGTAGCTCTACGTGTTCATGTGTATAGGTAGATATGTGTCGCATTGTTCGAGGTGTGAGGCGAGGTGAACGTTTGTCGTGAGGCGACAAGGAGACGCATTTTTGAATTCCTTGTTGTGAATTAAAACCGTAAACAAAGACAGTTCGCACGCAATATATTTAGAACTAAGTAAAGAAGACTATTGGAGCTCCTATGTAACGTGAGACGAAGATTTTCTGACTACAGATACAACAATATGTAGTATGTAGGTATGTATATAATTTGCTTGCAACAAAAGCGAGGATGTTCACTATATTCATGTAAAAGCTGTTTAATCTATTGTACGTTCAACACTGTAGAAGCAAGGATTAAATAATATTTTTTAACCTTTTATCACTATTCCTAGTAGCTTTCTATGAAACTGTAAAAAAAGTAAAACTCTTTTCCCTTGTTTTTATTTTTAATGTTAACAGAAGTAAGAGTGATTCAAAAATGCATCTCTTGGAGTTCGCGGCGTGGGTGACGTGATTGCAATAAGCATCTCGCGCGGTGCGGCCGAGCCGCGTACAGCAGTGTCGCTGAATGAACTCCCGACAGCGAACGCCCAGGGAAATCATGGCCGGCGCTTCCCTCGACTAAGCAAAGGATAAAGGTCGACTTCTGCCTTCATATTTACCATGGATTTGATTTCATATCAATATACCTTCTGTTTGCAAGCAAAATAATTTTTTTAATCCAAATTGAAAACGGACTCTTTCCCAGAAATATTTTTAGAGCTACATTTTATTTTTTTTACTTATGGTGACCGATTTCGAATACTCTGTCATATTCTGCGGGTTAAAATGTCGTTTTATTGTTCAAATTAACACTGTTAGTAAGTATAATATCGCGGAAGAACTGAATCACTTTAAGATATTTTGTACGACAGACAGTATTTCCACAGAGAAACAAGCCCGGAACATGAGACGACTGGTCTATCGCTCAGTCATGGAGTTTTCGAGAGCTTAGCCAAATATGTCAGTCCGTATTGAAGTAGATAATAAATAAACTTAGGTATTGTACCTTCCATCGTATTGTAGTCCTTCATTAGCAGTGTAAACCGACGCTCTGGTTGAATTATGGTGGCGTGTCATGCGCTTAAGACGTATGCAAACAAGATTTATGTAATTAATTTAGGAGATAAGAGCAGGCGCGGGAATACATACGTTACGGAGCACAAAGGATGCACAACGTCGCCACCACTCTCGAGCTTTCCGAACCAAGTTCGTATAAAATACTATATTAGAAGTGGTAGCAAAATACCGGAATATTTAATATTTCTTTTAAACAGGAAGGCATTGTTATAGCATAATATGAATGTTTTTGGGAGATGACGGTAGATAAATCAGTGATATAAATATGAAAGGATGGAGACAAAGCGTCGAACACAAGGCTGTTTGGGGCGAGGAGGGCCGCGCGGGCGAGTAGCCGACAGCTACGGCCGGAGATATTTACGTTTATCTTCGGGTAACGGCTTCATCGCAAGCTTTATTACGACATCCACTCACGTAATCCTCCGCTGCCGTCATAACTCCTCGTTTGCTGCCCCACTACAATGTTCTACACCGGTTTTCCACTATAGCAGCTATATGCGCTTGCACTTACACTATACCTACCTGACACTTATATTTACACGGAGCAATAACCATGTAACAATGTTACCTTAAAATGGTTTACGGTTATTGTGTTTAACCTCTACAGTAAGAAGAAAGCAGGCATGCTTTGATATTAGTTTGAGGGAAATAGAAATATTATGTATGGAAAAGTGCCATGAAACAACTCTACATTTCTTTTTTTACACGGAGTAGTAATCATGTAACTATGTTACGTTAAAATGGTTTACGGTTATTGTGTTTAACCTCTACAGTAAGAAGAAAGCAGGCATGCTTTGATATTAGTTTGAGGAAAATATAAATATTATGTATGGAAAAGTGCCATGAAACAACTCTACAATATTATTTTTATGTTGCTGAATCCAAAATCTTCTTTTATTGGTTATTGAAAAATTCACTAGTTATTTATTAAATATATCACATTAATTTAAAAATACGTAAAAGGTGTAGGTTTAAAATTGCCCTAAAAACATATCTAAAGGAAGAGAAAGTAATGTACATTTGTGTCACTTTTTTCTCAGAAGAAAATGAAAAGTTTAGATCAAGAAACTGAATATTCAGTTAGAAGAAATAAAGTACTGTCTATTTTAACTTTGCGGGTTCTCTCGTCGATGCTACTGGATCCGACCCACCAATAAATGAATATCGGATATGGAATCCATAAATACTCAATCTAAATTCGTAAATTTTCCGCGGGTTCGTAAAAAATGAAGAGATAATCCGCAATCGGCTTACGTTCGAAGTACGTTAAAATATTTTCACCTTCAAAGCATTTCATTAAAACTGCTTTATCAAAAATTGGGACAGTATTTCCGTTTTGTTTCAATATAAATTGGAATTTTGAATTAGAAAAAAAAAACGAAGTCCGCATCTTCATTTTAAACAAGTACGGTTTATGAGCATTGCTTTCAGGGTCCTAATGTAGTTACAGCAAATGTTGGAAGGTTGAATGACATCGTAGAAAGACCGAAATTGAGCGGGTGGATTGGAACACGGCAGCTTAGTGCAGCCGCCGGAAGTAGGCCTCTAACCGCCGGCGTATAATAGCTTCCAAATTGACCCTTCCACTAGGGTCTACGTCCGCCGCCGCTTGCGTCAGCTTTATCGTAATATTTCACCAAGTTGGCGACGAAGTATGCTCTTCACTGCACCCCTACTTGATGTAGCCATCCTTCCCGAAACTTCTTATGTAGTGCGCAAATATGTTTCCACATCTACTTACTTACACGAGTGGCATAGATGAAAATCAATTTTCATGCTAAGTTATTAGTACGATCACATCGAAACTTTCGGAAGTGTTATTACCTTTTATAGCAAAAGGCAAAATGTCATCTGGCTGGCGGACGGGTATGAGGATAGTAAGGTACATAAAAGGGACGAGTCGCGCAAAATACTGGCATTGTAGGATCCTAAGCCCTGTTTAGATTAGATCAGACCTTCGAAATAACAGAGAATGAGGACGTGGATTAACTACGGTCCGGGACACTCGGCCCGTGCGCCTAATGGGGCCCGTTAGGGGTAATGAGGGGCGCGGGCGGCTCGCCACTCTCCTATGCTATGTAACGCTCATCGAAGATTATTTTGCACTCTGCATACCATCATACTGCCTACCAATCATATAACATTATACAAACTAAACTAAACTTAAATGATAAAACCAACAGTTACTTAAATAAAAACGCTGATGAAATAAATTATATAAAGTACAGTGGTTGACATGATAAAGTCGTCCCCGTAACCGCGAATCGATTTGGGCCTAGAAAGGAGCTCCTCGGATGTCCCTAAGGCAAAGAAGTAAGGGTCGAAATTCATTTTTCAATGTCAGAGAAGAAAATTCATTAGAACTTTGAGATTACTAATGGCTAAACGGACGGAGTAAAATTTGCTCTTAATTTGTACCGAAACTTTTTTGCGAATTTTAAGAAACTTTTGGAAATGGCTTTCAAAGTGAGAAAGATGGGAAGAGTGCTAATGATTATTGTTTTGTTTCTTGTTCTTTGACGATCGTTCTGGAATACTATTAATTTTGGGTTTGAAATTGACAACTTTTTCTAGCTGTCTTTATTTTAACAACATTTAAGGGTAAAACGAAAACAGGCAATTCTTTACATTTTCCAGCTACTCTATTTGATTGATTTGAAATAGATGGCTTTAAGAGCGACATTCGTGGGGCGCGTATGCAGTGCTCATATTAAAATGTAATAAATTCGGTATCTAAGATGTGTAAGGGGCGCGGGGGCGGCCGAGGCCCAGCGGCCGTCGTCGCAGAACGCCCGATATTAGTTTATTTTTCCTCTCCAACTTACTTTATTAGTTATCCACCCGCGAGAGCTGCCGCTGATAGTTTTCAAGTTATTGAGAAGCCAAGAAGACGAAAGTGTGTTAGATAAACTCAATTTTTCCCAATGCTACGCGATATAAATCATTCGCCTGAAGTAACTACGCGCTACGTCAACAAGGATTTATTAAGAGACTTGGAAGTTCGTCTCGAAGAAAGAAAAATAAATATACGACAATTTATACCGAGCAAAGCGAATGATAAATTAAAGCTTTCAATAGAAACCAAACGTATTGGTAGAAAGCGAGTCTGCAAATTAAGAAATTTATTCAAATTCGATCGTGTATATGCAAGGAGAGTTCCCGATAGGCGAATCCATGGAGGATCGTACGCTGTTAGACAAGAGAAATAATAAGCGGGCGAGTTGTGTTATTAATAGAGAGATGCAAATGCGTCGTTACGCTGCAGAGGCACGCGCGGGCCCCAGGGTGCGGCGGCGGTGGCGGCCCACACGGGGTACAACTTCGCGAAACAACGCTAGTTCTTACCAACACCCCACACATGCATACTCACTGTACATGTATTTTAACCAACTGGAAGATATTATGATATAACTTGAGAGGGGCACAACACACAACTGTATCACTTTATTTCCTTTACTAGATATTCAACTATAATGCTCCGCCTGTAACACAGTGTCTAAGGCAAAAAAGCTGAACAAATACGAGTATGATCCACATTCACTTTTATATACTCATGTCATACATGTATTTAAAAAAAATACATGCCTTTAGTTTGATACTAACTGAATTCAGGGTGATGCTAGAGGATGGTGATCTTTACAACATGTAAACAACGAATATTTTTTTACTACCTGCTCGTGTTGCGTTTTTATGTTCGCGTCGAAAAATAAAGCATGTCACTGGAATATCATATATGAAAAAAAGGGAATGTTGGAGTTTAAACGAGTTGCAAGTTGGTACCATCCACATGTTTCGAACTAGTGCATGCAATCACCCATTTAATATCTGTATTGAGATTGTAATGGAGACTATAAAAATATAGGTCCGTTTTATGAGGCTTCTGAAACGATGACGAAGGGCGAAACCCGTGATTGACTAAAAACAGGTCAGGCGGCTTTCCGTTGACAACAACAGCTTTGTTAGGGAGGATTTTATTGGCACAAATATTGTCCAAGTCGGGCTGCGGCGCGCACTCCTCGTGATTTACCGAGCTGTTTACGCGAGCGAGCCTCCCACCGACTACCAACATTTTTACAGCGCCATTTGCCCGAATCAGACATTTCATACAACACAAATCATTTTAACTATATTTTTATGAAAATTTTCCAACATCAGTTAGAAAGTTTCGTTAACGTTAACTTTGTTTTATGACTGCTGACACACATAAAGCCTTACGCCAGGTTGGGAATTCTTTGGAAATATTTCAGATTGTTCAAAGATTTTTCCTGCTCTACCTTATGATATACTTAGCTTGGTGCCAGGGATCGCATATTTGAGATATTTTTTTGACTGTATTCAGCAATTTTTGGATAAAGTGAGAGCATAAAGACAAACATAAAAGTAGATCCCAGCAGATATCATTTGAAAAACTTTGTATCAAAGAATAAAAATAGCCCTAAGCTATTGAAACATTAACGGAGTTTCCACGTTAACTTTTTGTATAAGTAGAAAAGTTACAGAGGCATTTTCCAATCTCAGACCGAGGGACGGAGTGTAGCTTGTCATTATGGTGGCAGAGGGGTGAGGCGGGGTGCGGGGCGCGGTGGACAATCTCACCTCGCCTGTTGTCTCAAGGCCCCTAGCCCTAGCACACAATGTCACTCTCCTATTAGTCTTTGTAAACGTTAACATAAAACATCTCTCAACTTTGTAACTAAATTAAAAACGTATTCACGACATCCCTTGTCGAAACGCAAATACTAAAATGTTATCGAGATTATGTTGGATCAAGGGAAAGGGAGCCAAAGTAAACGAAGTTATCCCATTAGAGAGCCTATTTCGAGACGTAATAAATTAAAGACAAACATCAAGGATGCGACCAAATCGGATCGAAGGTAGATCGTGTTTTTAGTTGAGATTGGACATAATATATCATGTCCTTATAGGTATAATCCTCCCCTATCAAACCTTAACGAAATTCCATTCTGACAATGCTAAAGCTTACTACTAGTTTGGTACTAGTTGGTATCGTTGTAAAAAAATTGCTATCATTATAATTCCGGAGATATTGCTATAGTTTAGGGAGGATTGTAGCTTGATGTTCAAGCTATAATCCTCCCCTCTCGTTTAGCCAAACGGTGGGGTCTTTCGACTTACTTTAAATCGAAAAAGTTAGTATCAGATTGCTATTCATTGCTCAGTTAAGAAAGAACACTGGTCGCGTTGTAATTCCGAAGATATAGCTGCAGGTTGGGGAGGATTATGGCTTGAGCATTTTAATTTTGCTCTTTTCTGCACAACGCTTTGTTCTTTCGTTGTAAAATTGGTATCAACCTTTAGTATTCATTGGTACTGTAAAACTACATTCGATTTATTACGCTAAACATCGTAAAAGTACTTTAAAAATGCATGTAAACTTCCACATACAAAATTTGTTTTGAGTCCCTATAATGCACGGTCCGAAAATACACATTGCACAGCCAGCATGATGATGATCACAAACAAACGATCGTCGTTAATGCACCACTCTTTGAGATCTGAAATATTTTTAGTTTATGTTATAATATGAAATATGATAATAATATTATACTTAATGTTTACAAAAATACCAAACTCACTATTTTACTCATTGTTGATTGATTTGATTTCTGATTTACAACTAAGACGTTTATTTATTTTATACCTACTAACATCTGTTCTCTTATTTTTATAGTTACAAACATAATTCGATAACTAGGTATTAACGAAAACAGTAGATTGTATTACTGCGTCATTGCAAAACTAACTAAAATCGGGAAGTTAACGGTATAGTAAGTATAATTTCAAAATTATAATAAAATAACTTACCTACATGCTATGATGACCTTCATATAACATAGAAAACTTTAACTGACAGAAAACTTTCAAATTTTTAACGGTTTAATTTAATTAACACAACGCAATGCCGCGTCGGCCGCCATGACA
>OX419584.1:10200088-10657430 GCA_948473455.1 Teleiodes luculella
CATAATATATCTACTATTTGCGTTTCCTTAATGAATAATAAATACTTCAAGTAAATTATTTCGACTTTTGCCTCGGATTCAGGGTTTTTATTTGAATTGGGAAAGGCTTATTTGAGAATTATGGCGACAACGGTGTATGTGTATGTATAATCTTTTATAATAATTCGTACTCTTGTACGAAGGGTGGGGATACAATTTTAATTATACTTAACAAGGTGAAATATACTCTGCGCGACGTATTTTTTATTAGTTTACTCTGATTCGTTAGAGGGCCTAGAGCTTGTTCAATAACTACGTCTCTTGTGGTCGCTATGGTAATTTTTTTCAGAGAGAGAAAAATATTTGTCTTGAATTTATTCGGATAAAGTAAAATAGAGGTATATTGAACCAAAGCAATATCTTTTATAGGTCCGATAATGAAAATACGTCAATGGTAGAAAAATAAAAGCCGTTCCTGGGCCAAAATAATTGGGAAGAGGCCAGGAGGATAATGACGTCATTAGGAAAACAAGTTCGATTGAGGTTCAATGAAAAAATTGCTCCCAAGGCGTCAAATGTCGGTGTTTACGTATCAATTTAGCTAAATCAATGTAGATTAAGACGGGTGTAAGGTTCGTTATCAGCTCATTTTACTTAGGAGCTGGAGCTTATTCTAAATTTGGGAGAACAGGCCTATGTCGACCACATTAGGCTAGTTGGCCGATTACTCTTGGCATGTACCTATGTGTGCAGATTTTTTTCCCGATGATGGGTTGCCTGGTAGAAATTGTTATTTTAGCAATAAGGTCGCCTATTTGTACACTTTTACCGTGGTACAATATATGTTTTGTCATTTCTGGTGTGAAATTAAGTATATTTTATTATATTTACGAGAATTTCACCTCAAGTACATATATACTATCTATCTATATATATAACTCAAAGTCGGATTGATATTTATATGGACAGCATATCAAAGCTGAGTATCAACTCTTCGGATGAGAAGTAGCGAATCTACGCTGCGCACGCTACATCGATGTGTTAAAGATAGAAAAAGTTGAATCAAAGCAAAAATGTAATTTAAGAGAAGGTTTAAGAAGGGTGTAGAAAGTGTGGTAATCCTTTTATCAGGCGCGCAGCACGCGGCACGGCGCGGCTTTGGGAGCCTCTTACCTGTTCGACCGCGCTCCGCGGCCGCCCGCTGTAATCTTCCTTCTTTTTACGAGTATCAAGATTCATCCGATTAATTAGCAGATGACTCGCTCCTCATAGCCGTAAATAAGCTCGTTTTCATACAACATACTAAAATACAACCCTTGTATCTTGATTGAGGTTGCCCAAGGAATTTTAGAGAGAAAGATTAACCTCAGCAAATATATGTATCAAGAACATAAAGTGCTTAACACCGTAGCTATTCCTTTATAGTTACGACTCATCTACTCTATACAACTACTATAAAAAACTTAGTTAATATAATAGAGTAGTAACGGAGCTTTCAAATATAAAACAAGTTCCTTCTTAATCATGCCACGATAAGAAAGGTACATTAAAAAGGTCTGGAGTGACAACAAATCTAAAGGAAAAATCTCCGCCTCTGAGAGCCCAACGGTGATAAACGAGAAAAACTTTGGAACTAAATGGAGCATTCGAGACGGTGGAGCTGCGCTGCTCTCGCAGAATAATACTTCTCCCGAAGAAATAACACTTATAGTCCGTGAGGCTTAAAATCAAATGTCTCCGTTCGCCGGGAGAGTTTCCAGCGCACCGTGGCGGCAGCGTATCTTGAGGAATTGCGACAGAAACAAATGCCAATCTTTGACTTTTCCGCGATACTTACTTATACCATATTTATGATTTATTTTAGCTTAATTTGAATTTTCTCAGAATTAAACACGAGACTTACCAACATAGCAGGAGCACTTACCTGTGGAATGAAAGAAGATAAAGTGAAGAAGCATGTCAAAATAGCGCTAATACAGAACAAACAAATTAAGTGAATTTAATTTTAGATAAGTAGCGGAATTTATTATTTCCAGAAAATAATTTTCGAAAGAAATACCTGCACGCACAGTCAGACGAGAGGCGTAAAAATATTAATGGTAAGTAAAAATCAACACGTTTCACGATTCGTATAAATATAACGTTGGAGCTTTTTGTGCGGACGGACAGGGAGAGCAAGGGCAGATTACTCCAATTTACATTAATACGAGTTTTCCGGCGAGAGGGTGTCGAGGCGGTGCGGTGGCGCGGCGGCGGCGGCGTGTCGGCTGCGGACCGTCCGGCCCGGCCAAATCACGCGTCCCGGGAGAGCGCACACCTCGCAACGCCAGGATTATGTTATATGGAAATAATTGTCGCCTCGCGTCAGTATACGGACCACTGCCGAAATTACCTCACAAAATAAGGGTCGGCGAGTTTTGTTGCTCCGAACTTTCTTAATTTGATTAATTTTAGTGAGGGCTTTTCATACCGCGAGGAAATTTGAATAAGTCTGTTAACTACCTACCAGTACCAGTCAGCGTAAATAACAAGTTATAGCTAGAGTTTTGTTTAATTAAGTAGAATGAGAATAAAGAGCAAATTAGGACCAAACTTAAATTACTAAATAGAATGTTGAATGAAATTACACATTATGTACGGCGTAGTACGATGATGTTCAACATGTCGTGATCGCTGGTTGAGTTGTTGATAGTATCATAGAGTGTGCTGCGATCGGCACGTGCGGCGCGTCGAGTGCGGCTGTGTCAGCGCGCGATGCGAGTTGAATGGCACTGTACGCCCGACACGCCTACCACCTACTCAACTTGATTACGTCCGATTGACAACTCTACCTTCCCACTAAAAAGTGGTGAAGGTTTTGTCGCATTTAAAAACAGGTGTGTTCTGTGTACTGCGATGGTATCGTAAAGGGAGGAGGTATCGGCACGTGCGAGGTGTCAAGTACGCCTGTGTCAGCCACTAGCTAGGTTGTACGTACACTCAATGGCGCTGAGCGGCCGAGCCGAGGTAAGTAAAGCACTCAAGTCGATTACGAGGACGTCCGATTGACAACTTAACGGCTGGTCCGTGCTCGCATACAATGCACCAACCGAGTAGTGCACCGGCAAAATGTAACACCATCTTGTCCTTAATCGATAAGCTGTAGTGAACTAAGTCTGTAGAAAAAACAAAACGAGTGCCTTAGACCCAGTTCAACCGAATAAGTATGTATAGACGTAAAACTAAATAAGTAACGAGAAACGTGCCTTTTTCAAAATTTCAGATGCGGGCTAGTTGCTTTCATTGCAGTTCACGCTCCGTAAAACACTCCGGGAAAAAATTACATTTATGAACATATGAAAACAAATTTCACTCAGAGGGCAATATCATAATGGAGCCGCGTGGCTTCTGATATGAGTAGCATTACATTTAACGGAGTACGGTCGTGTTAACCGCTGCCGGTGGATAGCTTCCTATTACTATCTCACAACTACTGTATTACTTACTTAACACTAATTTGTTCGAGCGATGACATACTTAAAGTGCGCTGGCTAAATTAGCTTTCCGACCACTATTATTTTTCTGCACATTTACTTACCGAAAGAACCGCTCTTTACTGGCCGTGTATCTACGGAAGTTTTGGATGCCCAGTCACCCCGAAAGTTAAGTACCTTCAATAAAATACCAGAAATCCTATTGGATACGAAACGCCGCCCAGGCGTCTTTCTAAGAAAATGAAATTAACTTGATGAGTAACGATAACGATAGAAGGCCGATAGCTAATAGGGTCTCTCCGAGTTTCGGGCCAAAGAGCACGAAATCAGTAAAAAACCCTGCCACGGTGACTTTACAGTAAATGAAATAGGCAAATACAGAGACCGTTAAAGTGATTTCATTTGAACAAAGTTTCTCTATCAACGAAATTCAGAGTGTAATTTGCGAGCTGGGAAAACTTTCACCTTATCACAAAATTCCACGTGGAGTGTTTTGTCGGGATTCCTAATTTTATTCACAGGAGAATAAAGATTTTCGGCACCATTTTATTTCTAATAAATTTAATACTTTACATATAGATGAACTAACTTGACTTAGAGAGATTATTGTAGGTCTGAGTGCTACGCCGTAGCAATGTGTCTACGCCGTAGCAAAGCGCTACGCGACACGCATAAGGAGGATGATTTTGTTTACAGGTTGCGGTTAGTTTATTAAATGCTTAGAATGGACACAGATTGAATGAAATCTAAATAGTGAAAACGCAGAGAAGCATGATCCAATGGGTTGGGCATTTCAGAAGGATGGGGACAGTGAAAAATTGGCAATATAGATAAATAAAAAGAGGGAAGGCAGAGTGGGGCAAGGCAACATGCGTGGATCGGTGAAGAAAGATGCGGGGAGCAACTGACGACCGCGCGAGATTACCAGTAGATTAGTCCCGTCGCACATCATGTGTGCGTGTTACAAGAGATTGATGGGAAAAGGGTGCTGCAAATAATAAGCGTGCAAGGTACGTTGTTATTGTCTGTTCATTATTTTTGTTTTTCAGCAATAAATGCATGGTTCAACAATAGTTGGATTTAGTAGTTACAACAATTTGATTTTAGTTAATAATTGTATCTCCTTACACAGATTTTTTAAAGCCTACGTAACATGTTTAAAATATTTAACATTTTGACCCATCGTCTAAAGCAAAGCTGCATTGGTTTCACCTATAAGTGTTTTCATTTTTATGCCATTAATTTGAGAAAAGAGTTGTAAGAAAATAAATAGTTAGGCAATAATTCGAGCGGGTAACAAGTTATCGAATGGGCCAGATGTCGATGGCACGTCTCCGTAACGAATGGAGCGCAGCGTGACTCCGGCCGGTGCCTCCACGTAGCGTAATTGGAAAGACGCTACGTGGCGCGCCGACTCCGACTGCCGCCGCCCGCGCCCTATCATTAGCGTCACTCACAATTTGCCACCACCTCACTTCTACACTCCATACTGACGTGATCGTTTCCGATGTTAATTTGGTCTCGCAAATCAGCATTTAGATAATTAAATGGAGATCATACATCGCGTAGCATTATAATGATTACGACTTTTTTGCCACGAGTATCAATAACCGTGATGCTGAAGTTGCTGTGCACTGAATGTATAACGATATAACTCATTATTGAAAAACATTTAATTTAATTAAAACAATGTTTGTACTACACTCTTTGGGTCATTAACCACGAATTCAATTTCATCGCTTGGTTGCGAGTTTGCGATACTCTATACAATGAGAATTAAAATATTATTTCTATTCATCCATTATCATTAATCATTTCTGTGTTCTGGTTACCGCGTATATTTCATTTTAATACATTTTATTTCATCTACATATGAAATCACGGTAAAGATGTCGCAACAAAAAAGTTAGGGCGTTTCAATTTTGCAACTTTCTGTTATGATCATAGAGGTAGAAAAATGTTTTTGCTTTACTTTTTAACCGACTTCAAAAAGGAGGAGGTTCTCAATTCGACGCGTATGTTTTTTTTTTTTTTGTGTGTTTGTTATAAGATATCTCCGCCAATTGTGAACCGATTTTCAAAATTCTTTTTTTAATCGACCAGGTTTACTTGCAGGGTGGTCCCATAAAAATTTCGCTAAGATCGGATGATTAGATTTGAAGATATGAGGAAATAACTCCTCAATTGACGATGCCGTTAACCCGATCGGTAAATTATTTTGGCAATATCTCGGCTTCTTATCAATCGATTTCAATAATGTTTTGTTTTATAGATAGAAGTTGTACTCAAAATGGTTTCATATAAATTTGGATTATATCTGATGGCGGAGTAGAAGACTAAAACCATGAAGGAAGAAAAAAATTTACGCGCCCATATGGAGTAGTAATAATCATGCCTATTTTGTATCGAAACCAACGCGGTCGCTCAGAGGGGTGGGAGGGTAGGGGGAAGCGGGAGATGGGGTTTTTCTTTTAACTCTATCGCACATCTTTGTATACGGTACGTTAGAAAAAGATAGAGACATTCATGTGATGACTTGCCTAACTAAAAACAAAATATCAATAAAGTACGACATTTATTTGTCTTTATTTGGCATGTAAAAAACAAGAAACTTAATGGTTACTGAATTTGAAAATAGTGATGTGATGTGGTATGAAGCGTAACGTATATTTATCGATTATTTTCGTACATTTTATCACATGGATACTGGACTTATTTATCGAACTTCACATATACAATGCTGATCAACTTGCAACTTGCAATAATATTGGGAATTGGTTACTTCTTTGGGCATTTAGTATTTTGTCTTTTTGCTTTTCCATACATATATTAGGTATATCTTTTATTTCCTAGAGAGCAGCGAACTACCTAGAGAGGCATGGGGACAGACAAATAAAAATACAGTCAAAACCGTGCCAGTAATAACAACAGCACACTCATTGCGTTGCTTTTGTTATAATTGAAATAACAAGAACTATGCGGTTTTGGTTCATATATTCTGTAAACTAGTCATAGATTAAAGATTTGAAAACCCCAAGTGAAGTTAACAACTTAAGAATTTTTCCGTGGACTAAACGGGCGAGCGTCGTCGGTATCGTAGTGGTTTGGTCAGTTGTTTGCCATTCGGAAAACTTAGGTTAAAGTCCAATCAAGTATAGCAATGATTTAGAATTTAAAAATCAAACGTAAGACTGTAAAGAAAACACAGTGAGAATATCTTTTATTTCCTAGAGAGCAGCGAACTACCTAGAGAGGCATGGGGACAGACAAATAAAAATAACGTGCCAGTAACGTAGAGTTCTTTTTTTTCATAATTTGGTGGGAAACCTGAAAGCTTCTACCATTCGATACAAAAGTTAGAGTGTAACATAATAAAATCAAGTGTGCTATTTAGCTTTTTTTAACTTTAGTATTATTTATTGTGTATATTTGTATTGAATTGTTTATTTAATTCGTTATTATTTATAGCCGCTTAAATAAGCATCAACCAAACTCTTCTGGTGGGTGTCTTACTGTGAGAATGGACAACTTACAACAACCCGCCTTCTAACCGTAAAGATTTTTCCAAAAGCCTCCTGAAGGAACCTTATTTCAGCAGCGGGACTGTTTCAGGCTGTTTGTTTCCATCACTGCTTGAAAATTGAAATGGGGTTCACAGTGGTTGTAGGTTACGCGCCGGGAACTATACATTCGTCTATTTTATTTAAATATAAACAAGCAAGCAAACGCGCAGTGGACGGATGGATGGATGTTAGGTTGTTTATTATCACAACCCACAACCCTTACGCTAGCGAGGCGCAATTGTTTTTGGTAAGTCGCCGGGAACCACAAGGCGGCGTCCTTCATACCTTATTACCGGGGTAGTCAATAGCAACAACAGCGATCCCTGATCCGTCAACTAAGCAGTATACTATCAGAAGTGTTGCTTAATACCCGCGTAAAATGTTTTCTTCCTTCATGATTAAAACGAAAACTCTTCAATAAACAACAGCACACTCATTGCGTTGCTTTTGTTATAATTGAAATAACAAGAAATATACGGTTTTGGTTCATATATTCTGTAAACTAGTCATAGATTGAAGATTTGAAAACCCCAAGTGAAGATAACAACTTAAGAATTGTTCCATGGACTAAACGGGCGCGGGCGAGCGTCGTCGGTATCGTAGTGGTTTGGTCAGTTGTTCGCCATTCGGAAAACTTAGGTTAAAATCCAATCAAGTATAGCAATGAATTAGAATTTAAAAATCAAACGTAATACTGTCAAGGAAACATAGTGAGAAAATCTGCATTTAATTATGTACTAAACAAAACAAATTAAAGTTTTGTGAGTACCTAACTTGTCATGGTAAATTTCCACTAAAAAGGGTAAAATAAAAAGATAATTTAAAAAATATATAAAACCGCCTTCAAGGTCCTAACCTACACTAAAAAGTTACAAATAAAATATAAATCTAGCTGAAAGCATAGCAATTTAATATGGCTATTAATATTCCTTATTTACATAAATTGTAACATCATATTAACATGTGTAGACAGACATTGTTATACACTTTATCTTGGAGTCGGTGCCAGCTAATCACCATCATTTCGACCAAAAGACTTCTACTGCTAGCAGTCATCTATAGTGGGCTCAGTACCTAGTACTCTGACCGCGTTCTTTAAATTTTTTATATTCATCGATCTGAACTTTTGAGATCAGATGTGGTTCCGATTAAATAGCTAGCCTCAACTGGCACCGACTCCAAGGTGAAGAGTATAACAATGTCTGTCTACACATGTTAATATGATGTTACAATTTATGTAAATAAGGAATATTAATAGCCATATTAAATTGCTATGCTTTCAGCTAGATTTATATTTTATTTGTAACTTTTTAGTGTAGGTTAGGACCTTGAAGGCGGTTTTATATATTTTTTAAATTATCTTTTCTATATCTATGGTTATGATATGACAAACGAGTAAGTGTATCCATTCCTCTGAAATTTTACACCTGAAAATTATTAAAAAGATACGAGCGTATTAAATAAATTGTTCATTAGTGTCAAGCGAATACAATGTTCCGTTTTTTCGAGTAACAGATAGGAAAATATTACGCAGAGTAAATTCAGCAGTAATTTATGAGTGGTGCAGATAATTTTATGTACATTGGTCGGACGTGGGAGCGCGACGGGAGCGGGCGGCGCGGAGTGGATGAAGAAAGCGTTTTGCGTAGGTAATTAAACGTCCGGGTGGCGCAGTTTATGTGACGATTAGTGAGCAGGGCGCGCAGAAGGCTCGGCCGTTCAATTTGCCGGTTCACTTGACACAATTCGACGCCTGACTCGGGGACAATCGCACTCGAAGCCCCGTCGACCTCCTTATCTCCCGTCGAGGTAATCTTTCCTTCCCTCGGCGGCAATAACTCCAAGTGGGCAGGATTACCTGCAAAGGGGCTTCGTGAGCCAACCACCTACAAAGGTTATCGATTTAAACATTGCGAGCACGCATCACGTCTACTCTTTTATTGTTGTTTGTCTTTGACTCATTTAGGATCCTTTGTCGAACGTTTTCTTTTTTCTAGCTTACGTAAGTGATAATTCTTTGGAAGTTGGGCTTTGTACTTTATCGATAAGACCGCTATAAACTCTCGTTATTAAATAGAAGTTATTCAAGTCAATTTCAAACCTGTGCACGTTTCCAAAGTTACATTTTCTCGTTAAATGTATAAAGTGATAATTACATTGCCACAGCGAGGACCAGACCACCTTAAATTGTGCTCGGTACGGGTCATAAAACATGAAGGAAAAGCTCCAAGTGCCATTTGCAAATAATTTCGTTGGCATGTAAATCTGCGCACGTAAATTCCGATGCTGTCTGCGCGCGGAAATTGAATCGTTCGAGAACCATGCCGATATATAATTTTAACAAAATATGACCCACAACCACCGTTTGTGGCATTTCTATACCTAAAAGATAAAGGCAAAATGCCTTTATATAGTGATACACTTATCAATTTAATATATCTTTCATCTCTTTTAAGGGTATGGATTGCCAATTTGGAAAAATATTCGAGGGCAAATAAGATAAATGTGAGCGAAGGTGAATTTCGTATTATAAAGTAGCAACAATTTTTCGTAATCATTCCATTACTGCTTTCATAAGATTTATATTCTTTTACGTTATACAACGTGTTAATCAAATAACGCAATACCTCTCGGGTAAACTCACTTCATGAAACTGAACAACTCAGAAGAAAATTAATCAGCTGGCCAAGTCAAAATGTATAAAAAATTAAAAAACAATAATTGCAATTTCAGAAATCTTGCAGAACAAAAGTGGTTCAATTTCATGAGCCGATTTATCACCCGTAAGGTTTTGCGTTATTTGATTAACACATTGAATAGACAAAACCGAGTTACATAAAAAAAATTGTATAGACAAAACCGAGCCACATAAAAACTTATATACTTGTATTTTTTGGGAGTTAGTTTACTTTTCTAATGAAATACTGACCTATAAGGTAATAATGTCACTACTGTAACTAAAGTTTCTTTTTTTTTTAAATCATGCTGTAGACTTTCTATTGCTGTTAATATATTATAAGTACAATTCAGCATAATATCTTACAATATCACTTACTTCACCTTCACCTTCACCTCAGCTGTTTGTTTTCGTACGTACTTACTGACATCTTAATACAGGGGTCTAATTTAGGGCGTTTCACAGACTGGATGTTGTTTACTTTTTACAAAATATCTTCTTGGTGACGATTTACTAATTTGTTTAGAATGCTAATTGTAGGTTTTAATTTCCTCTTGACGCAAAAAGATCGATTCGCATAATGTCCTCCTCGAAAAGAATGTCAAGAAAGACAGTTTTTTTTTTTAGATTTTTCTAATAATCTATAAAAATAACACTTAATGCACTCATTGGTAGCAATTTTTTAGGCCTTAACGAGCTTTGTGTATTCATTTTAATACGTACATTTTAAAAAGCAGGTGCGTATGACTTATTTTAATCTACTAATTTATACGAATCAAACTTTGTAATTGCTTTATATTAATGAATACATATTAACAAGAGCAAAGTAATAAACAGTTCTGCAAAGATAATATCACGCCGAAAATAGCCAGGGAGATTTTTCCGCGATTGATTATTGTCCACAAGCGATATGTATTCAGGTAGGTAAGGGGGGGGGGGGGGGGGGGGTGTGGTCGGAGGCGGACTGAAGCGGCAGGCGGTGGAAGTCATGGCAGCGGGATATTTCAATTTGGCCGGAGACGCGACCCGAGAGGCCGCGCGGCGGCCGCACGGCTCGCTGAACCGAATGCCCGTTGCGGGCTTCGCCAAAGAGCAAACACCGCCTCCGCAATCTTGTGCCACGTGGACCATGCCGAACACTCGACCACGACAATCTACTAGTACAATTACCCACACTCCACTACCGTACAGACGGACCGCCTCGAGTGTTCGACTCCTCTGGATCGAGTAATCGATAGTTCCAACGAGACCGGATTAATCCCCTAATATTGACCCTCTGCCGCTTACATGGGCGAACGAGCACTTTACATACTCGTATACGTATATTATACCAAACCGAACTAAGTAAATCTAAAGCAAGCATAACAATTTTTCGGTGAATTGAACTCTGACATCTAAAAGTACGAGGACCTTGAAGCTGAAATTAAAAAGCTTTTTAATTTCTTGGAAATAATTCTTAAAAACCATCCTCGAAATAATTGCGAAAGGGTTTGTAGGATACTAATGAGAATTATTATTTAGTCTGAACGAGGTGAAATACTGGAGGAGCGGTATGCTCATTGGCTGTGAATAACAATGAATTCGCCGAGCTCGTAAATCCAGGTGCGCGTCTGTTATTGAATAGACCACGCCAGTGCGGACTACATTAATGGCAACCGATCTAGCGCGATTCAATAGACGTCAGCCTCTTGCGCTCTCAAGATGAGAATCAGGCAAATAACAAGTCGGGTAATCATTCAAAACGAAGCACAATAAAAAGTAAGAAAGAAATGAGCGCAGTATTTCTAACATATAAGTAAACTAGCTTTCCGCCCCGCAGCTCCACTCACGGTAAAAAAGAAATCAACATAACATAAAAACGTCAAAACAATGATAAATATTGTAAAGCGATATTTATTACTAAAAGAAGCGCCATACAATAAGAAATTGAAGTGAATGTAGTACCGTGATATATTTTGGAAAATATACTCAATATCTTTATAATATATAGCATATGTGTTATTATGATGTATATATGTTATAATATTACTGTTGTTTCATTAAAATCCACTCAGTAGTTTTTGCGTGAAAGAGTAACAAACATCCATCCATCCATCCTCAAAAAATTTCGCGTATATAATATTAGTACGATTAATAAAAAAAATTTTGAATTCATTCTGAAAACTAAGTTCAATTAACCTCCACGAGGTGTTAAAACAAGTGACTAACATCGAAATGAGCTGAGTTCCCCAACCAGCTTACAGAAGCCAGCACATGCGGTTGGATATTCGCACTACGTAATTCACCCTTACCGCTACGGAATACGGGCGCTCTCTGAAGGTCAACATGTCCCTCCACATGTTCTGGCTACTGTACAATAAAATCTAACAAATTAATTCATTTCTTCTTCTTCAGGTTCTTCTACCACCAATCCTATTTCACATCATTTATAACCTCTTAAACAAAAACTTTTTGTTTTCTTTTGCAGTTCTTCCTTGCGAAACGTTGATATAAATGTGAAATTTGAACACCATCTCTACGCCATTTTTATTATATCTTATTATTTTTAAAATATTAAGTATACAGGCTTACACAACCTTAATACTTCTTGAATTGGTAGTCTCGTTTTTTTGCATTTTTATATCATAGAGATTATTTTGCAGGCCTGAGTGCTACGTCGTAGCAAGGTGTCTACGCCGTAGCTAAGCGCTACGCAACATGATATGCCACTATAGTTTATTTCATATTAATCCGGACAAAAGGTCATTGACGCCTGCATACACTGCGCACATTTTTTTCAAACGATACGATAAAACTATAGGACATTATCGCAAAATACGTAATTTGGCATACCGTAATAGAAGGCGGGGGGGGGGGGGGGGTGAGCGTGTGACCTTGCCAGACATTTTGGCGTTACATTATTTTTAAAAACTTTCAAGAAAAGAAAGAGGTCAGTGAACTTTTGTTCGGATTTATATGAAACAGATCATAATTACATGTTAACAAAGCATCTGTACACAATTATTTAAGAATTTCAAAAATTATGTTAGGCTGACCAACTAGGCTAGTGTCCAATTTGATTGATTAAGGCTCCATTTAGGGCAGGTTCGAGCGTGGTGGTTCGGTAGGAAATGAAATGACCCTGTATCAAATTATAACAACAAAATTATTATCTTTTAGTCCTGAAGGATGAGAAAATATAATCCAGTTTCCCAGAATAGTGGCTTATTAGAGGCCCGACATATTGAAGAGGGTTAAAAGGAGTTGTATTATGAGCGCAACAGATGATTTCCTTTGAATTGTAAATAATTTAATTCCTTAGAAACGGCGAGCTTGTAGATCACGCCCGGGCCCTGCGGCCACCCATAGCGCTAGTATTTTCCTCTCATTTTCTTTCTTTCGGAAAGTAACGAACTGTGTAATTGGAAACAGGGGCTTGGCTCGGCCGCGTTGACGACTCGGCGCTACTCGCTTTATGCCTGCTCTGATAATTCCTCGCCTGATTTCGTCATGAAACATTTCTTCACTTGAAATCAAATTAAACGTGTTCCTGTTAAAAGAACTCTGCACAAAAAAAAATAGATTTAGAGAAACCTAGAAACCCCATAAAACGTGCACCCACTTTAATAAACGAACTTCTATGCATATTTAGTTTAATGACCTCTTTAAAACATAAATAATAAAGTCGTGAGTGAACTATACATCTAATTTGAATAAAACGCTTGGACTAAAGCTACTTACCGGCAATAAAGGTTTTATACCTCGAAACGCGAACTGTTGTTATTTCTCTTTTACAGCAGCAAATTGCAGCCAGAGTTTTTTTTATTGCCTGCCGTATAATAATATTTCTTCTGTCAGAAAATTGTAATCTTATGCTATGCTGATATGATATCTGGGTATGTTCATTGATAGTCGGGACTCGGGTCGGACGTAGTGAGTCGTATCATAATGTGTATTTTCCTATGGAAACAGATAAATGTGCGTTCGTAAAACTACAATAAATCCCCAAGTAATATAAACGCGCTGTCGACATCGGCGAGCGAAGCCGGGTCGCGGCGGGGCGAGTCTGGGGGGCGGGGGAGGTGGCGCGCCAATTTTTCTCTCCGCTGACAACATGATGTAACGCCAATATCGCACGCTGAGCGATTAAGCCGCGCACGCCGATATTTCAGACTTGCCCCTACTAACTGTCAAAGTGTCGACGAGAACTCTGCATGCTTTCATAATATGTACAAAATATACTCTACACACCGAGCTATACGCTGTTTGACACATTGCGAACAGTTTATTAGTAAAAAGGTACTCATCGGAAAAGATTGAACATGTTATTATGGAAATATCTTATTCCCGAGAGAAAAGTCACAGGCGTAGCTGCGGGCGGACAGCTAGTAGTAATTTATTAGTCCTCATTAATAAAGATTGAACAGGTCCACAGCAAAGAGATCGAGAAATATTCTTCATAATGCAGTTACCATTTAAATTTGTAATAAATACTAGCCACCGTGTGCATTTCAACCAGAATATATTCGGTAATACGCGCCAAATACAGGCAATCTTTTTCTAGAGTTTTGTTTGAACTGACGGAGAGAAAACCTTAAGGAAACCTTTGGAGGAACATATAATCGTACATTCTAGTGTTCTACTCATAAACTTAATTCTTTAAGTGGCGGTAATAATGCGACCGACTATAAAAAGAGGATAAAAGGTAAGTAAGTAATCTTGGCCGCAGTCAGTATCGCACGGAGTAGATAGTTGGCTAGGCGGATCACGCAGGCAGGCAATCACTCTATAATATACGTGGAGCGATTCGAGTGCGGCGCAGCGCGGCCGCACGTACTGCTGACGCCACCTTCCGGCTGCACCGTCAGACCCAACCATCGCTCTATCGATACTCTGTATCGACACTACTTACAATTTAACATTACGTACTCAGCAACAATCCGTTCATCCAGAAAGTTATAGCGACGACTGATTCAGCGTTTAGTGGAGATACCACAATCAGCATTGATTGATACTTGTATATTCGTGATCATCATCACTATTCAATATCCACTGTACCCATATGTATGGATTACATATAATACAGAAATTTTTAAGACTAAAGTAAGTTAATATAAAATATATCTGTCCTAAAATTCCTATATTACTTTGATACAATGTAAAATTCATAACAGAAATAAACTGAATTTTATATTTATTAGGATGTCAAGTTTTAATAGCTATTTGATAAAAAAGATACTTCACTTTTTTAACCCCGTATCCATAAATAACTAAGGGCTAAGACACTTTGGAGTCGATGATAAACGACTGGAAGTAGGCGCCCGAGCGTCGGCCGCTGGCCGCGAAAAATACAACTGCCATCTTGAGTGATGGAAAAATAACGCCCGCGTCATGCCCCGCTCTGCATGCCAAGAGCTATTGTCATTCCTTTGTAGCCAGCTCCTTATTGCACGGATTACATAAAGGCATGTCAGAAGGTGAGGTGTACCGCGAACTAGCGGCAGCGGTAGACATATTGGCGTTGAACACGAATCAAGTATTTCTGACTGACAACAATGTATTGTCTAAATGTATAAATGTATGTCTGAAATACATGATAGCTTAATTTACTACAGTAAAAAATAATTTGAATTGTAACGAATGAACGTGACTTTTTTATTTTATCGATTACATTCAAACTGTATATGTGGATCCATTTTGTTCGAAAGCGCGTTTAACTTTTCCATTTCAAGGTGTCCATTCGTATGTGTCGAAACGACGGAAGAGAAAACGACGTGCCTGAAATCACGAATGTTTTGCTTATATCTGATCTTAGAAACATAGCACATTTTATACGTCCAATATTACTCGTTTAAGTCAACAAGTTTCTATTGTGGCGGTATAATAGAATTATGAAGTGGAAAAACGGCTCATTGTTTTCAACAATGCGAACGGGGGCAAAAGGATTGTAGTTGTTAAAAATCAGTGTTCGCGGGAAAAGTATTGCTTTATGTGCGCGAGTAATAAAACACAAGCCAATTGATTGTTGCTATTGCGGTCACGTCGCTCAGTTACTGTTTTCACGTCTGACGTAATAACGTTAGCAACAAAGTTATGGTACACACGTGACTCGTTCGGCACCATTCCTTACTTCTCCACTGATCCTCTTCGTATCTCCAAAAGCCCTAGGATATTTACACAATCAATATAGTATTAATTATGTCGTGGAAATTGTATCTTGTGTTTACAAATATCATTAAGGGTATTTGTTTATTGATGATGATGATAGAATAATTTTATTCAGTTTATATAGATACTAGCGACCCGCCCCGGCTCCGCACGGGAAAATGGTTATTGTGGGTTATTCTTGAGTATATTATGCATGTATTATAGATATAAACCTTCCTCTTGAATCCCTCTATCTATTAAAAAAAACCGCATCAAAATCCGTTGCGTAGTTTTAAAGATTTAAGCGTACAAAGGGAGGGACATAGGGACAGAGAAAGCGACTTTGTTTTATACTATGCAGTGATAATAATAATTGAGTTATAATAATATTCAAAACGACGGCGCTCAATAATGTCATCAAAATTTCAGGAAATTATAGACGATCTTAGATTCCAATTCAAAGCGTGATCAGAATCGACACAACACTGACACAATAATTTTCTTTATGAAATAACTTTGCTTTATGAAAACGTTTCTCATTCTATATTTTTGCACATTTTTTTATTATTACAATGTATCACACTTTCATTTCAGTATCGTGAGATACCTAAATTAACTTTTAACATGAATCAGAATGTGCCAGAGTGAAACAAACAAATTCGGTACCTATAATTCGACTGGTCAAATATAACTTTGTACTTGCAATTATTTTCTCCGCCCAAAATCAACCCCTTGCAAATAAGTCTAACTACTCCCCACCAACTGATCCAAACCACCCGTTAAATGTGTTTAATTTTAGTAATCAAAGTAGCATGCGACAGTCAGGGGAATGTAATGTAAATACCTATTGTCGGGTCGCGAACGGGTGGAGAACGAAACAAATGATGCAAGGCAGAGTGTGTCAAATGTCAGCGGCAACGCGCGGCCTTTCGTGTCGTGTCGATAGTCACTTGCAAGCCGCGGAACATCGTGTTTCATAAAGCCGGTATTGTGTCGAAAACAGCCGTTTTGTAGAAGCTGAGTCCGCTGTAGGCACAGATATTAAAACAGACATTTGTACCTCGAGTGTATTAACCGAGGATATTATTATAGTGTTTTTGAAAGTTTCGTTTACTTTAAAATAAGCTTTTTGTGCTCAAAAGGATATTTGAATACATAAATGAATATTTGGCTAGAATACGACATTCCGAAAAAGCTTGAAATGAGACGTAGTAACATACGTAACGATTCATCAACAGTTCAGTGAGCAAGTGGGCATCGGTCAGATCAGGAGCATCACCTGTGATTGATGGTCATGTCCGATTCACTCTCGCCGCGAATATTTCATTAAGCGCGTTGCAAAGCCGTGCCATGCATCATAGGCTACGGCCAGGGGGGCGCGTCGACACTCTGATCCACGTAGCTTAGTATAGAAATTAATACGCAAAATGCTGTGACGTGTGGCAGTGCGACAAAAGCTTTAGATTAAAAACCGGCCACTGGCCTAAGCTCTTTATGTAGAGTATTTAACTTACAGTTTGAGGTGTTTAAAGAGGAACAGGAAGGATGAGGAAGCTATCATAGTTATTTTTCAAAAAGTTAATACGTACCTCATTACGTTATTTTAACAATAGGTAGGTTTATATTGTAGGTATAGTCAGAATAATGTGTTGAGGCCGCTCACCCTTGTTAAAGCCAAACAGTTCGATCTCCCACGCCGCCATAAATCAGTATTGAATAAAACTTTATTATAACATCCCAAAATATACGGGGCGCTGAAATTGCTTTTTCTATAGGTACAAGTACGTGAAGGATTTTCATGAAACTTTGTGTTGGGTGCGGGCGGCTACATATCGGTAAATAAGGAAACGTGGAGCAGTAGCTAACACTATCTAACTGCACTATAAAAGATTTCTACAGCGCAGAAAACCCATGCTGGGGGCCTAGAGAGCGATATTGAGACGAAATTTAAAATATTTAAAAAAGGAAGTATAGAAATTACAGCTAGTGAAATACTAAACAAACACAAAATGCATACTGGAAGAAAATAAGAAAAATATAATTATAAGAAAGAAGCACGTTCCAACTAGAAATCACAATGCGAAATCAAAAAGCGTGGTTGCAACAAAAGGTTTGGATTTTGTTTATATCTTTAGGCGTAGTGTTAAATTACCAGCAATGTATTTTATAGTAAATTAGTAATATTTTTAAGGCGAATCTTTCATTATAATCTTAAATCTTTCTTCGCAGATTCTTAGAGAATGAAGGATTGTAGAATATGATACTGAGTACAGCGAAGGACTCAAATGTGAAAATATTGTGCGGAATCTTCAAATATGTATAAAATAAATGATATTAGACTTGACAGATCAAAGCGAAGTCGATAGATTTTTTTTATATAAATATTTATCTCTTTTTACTTATTTTTTACGTCTAATCAATCGGCAAGCCAATTCTAAATACAAAAGGTAACAATTTTCTTTCTACGGCGAAAATCTAAAAACAACGGTCTGCTATTCTGCCAAATGACGATAGTGTATTTCAGATAATTTTAATTAAATATGTTGAGAATGCAGTATAGTAGTGTTCGTGTTGGCAGCACTACTGGCGAGGGGTGGGGGGATGCACGTACACAACTCCAGCAGCCAAATCCGTGTACGCCACTCGCCGGAGTTTATTACGCTACTCATATTTGCACAATTCGAGTGGGTGTTAGCGGTCTAGCCGCTAGGCGCTGTGCACCCGCCGACATCTTCGCACGTATTCGCGCTGCATTTGCACTCCTAGAAGACGACAAACATCCCACCCGAACCAACTTAAACCCAGAGAACTTTCTTACTTTTAGTACCTATATAACTGTATCTCATCCTCGTACTATGCTTAACTGAATCTGTTCCGCATGAATTAATAGTGCAACACAAGACCCCTTCGTATTCATTAACTATGTTTGTGCGTGCTTGTAACTACTAGAGTGAACATAATGCTTTAGCCATCAGATGCAAATTCAAATTGATCTGGATAGCAACTATTTCCATGGAGTCAGTCCGCTACAGTATTGAATTGCAACTGCTGTTTAGTAATGAGCACCAATAACGACTCTACTGGGAGTTTGAAATAACAGAGACCAAGTTTTAGAACTAACTGGCTTTGGTCTGAAAATTTAAGTGGATAAATTAATGCATGTAGCGAGATTTTAAGACAGTACAAGAAGATAGAGTCAAGCAGTCAATTAAGTTAAGGCTCTACCTTTTATGCTGGGCAGATTAATTGTTAAGCGTGTAATGAATGAGGAGAACAAACGCTTTTAAGAAACGCGCACCCAACTCGGGTGATTAAGTGTCTCATTTAAATGCAGTCTCCCGACGCGGACTTCTCAAACGCAAAGGGAGCGCGCTACTCGCGGAAAACGGAAGACGAGTCTCTTCACAAAAGGAAGGAGAGGTATTTAAATTAGCGTAGTCGCTGAAAAAGTGCACTAACAACATTAGCGAGTGGAACAATGGCGGGGCACACAAAGAAACGGAACAGCCTGACAAACGGCACGGGGCGCGTGCAGCCGCGCGGCGAGCCAGCAATGCTCCCAATGCTCCCCCCCTCCGCCCGGAGCGCACAAACTTCCTCTAATGACACAGAACAGGAAAAAACTAGCGCGCCTCGCGCGCAAATCAAAGAGATGCCGGTTAAGTCTACGCTAACGACATTGACATACCGCAAACCTTGCTACAAAAGAATTTACTATTCCCCAACCAAACAATAAACTCGTAGATTTTTTGTGGCAATAATTTGTTATATTTTTATTGAAAAAATTAAATTTTGTGATAAATACTTACACAAATAAAGGTAGTATTGTCGCAAGTTGAGACAGCAACGAGGTTAATCCGGCCAAACAAATTAGGAACAACATTAATATATCCTCTGTATCCGGCAACTTCGCCGCAATAAGCAGAATGTATTAGTGTTATTTATCTTAGCTCGAGCGCCAACAAAGTTTTAATTGCAAGAGCCGATACAATTTGCGTACAAATGAATTTATTCGCTGAATCCGTAGTGCAATCGTGTGCGGCGTGCGGGGCGCGGGCGGAGGATTATCCGCGTGTGTAGAGCCGCTAATTGCGGGTAACGAGGCCGCCGCCGCAGCCGCGCCGCGCTGCACCGCCGCCGCCGCCGCCGCCCGCTGCGAGCACCGACACCAAATCAGCGCCGCGAGCCGCGCCAGCCCACTCAACAACACCCCACATTATACATGTGACTCCCAAACCAATATTGAAAATTCATAAATTCCACTCGCTGGAACAACAAAACCGCCCAGCCACGGCTAACTACACGGGTATTTAATAGCCCGGCTCTCCATTAATTGAACACTGGCTCTAGAACTACAACATAAGCGAAAGGGATGACGCAAGATTAAGTACCGATTTATATCATATTCTCTTGTTTGTGTGCGAAAAATAAATGAACAAAAGTTACCTTTAATAACATATTCTGAACAAACATTAAATTTAATATAGATAACCCAAATTTAATGTTTGCCTCGTGACCCGGTCTTCTCTTCAATAAGGGTAAACATAAACACAGTTTTAATATCCCTGCGCGTACAGGCCGAGTGTGCTTGAGGCACCATTTGTAAATATTATGAGAAGCAATCGACTCTCAATCGAAAATGTATTGGGCAGGCGTAGGAAAATTTAAAGCACACTTTGGTTAGGGAAACCATATGAAAAAAATAAATGTGCAGAATGGAAATAAACTCCTAAAAGATTGCTATTGAAATATTTCGTATCTGTACAGAGATAGGACGAACATTACAGGCTGCATTTGGGCCAGCGGAACTGGCACAGCAGTGGGTATCCTGCCTAACAAAAGGGTGATAGCGGTGCGTGCGTAAATCAAACGTCGCACAATAACAGTACCTCCCGCAGCTGCCCATCCCTCGCGCCCCCCGCCCCCCTTCTACTCGCGGGCTCCCGTGCTTCTAACCACCAGCGGTCGGTTCTCATAAATCTGCCATACTGAAATGTGCCCCGCTACCGGCCACTCGTGTGACGGACGCCGTCGATTCAATATCTGTGCCAATACACTTTCAATGCCACTATGTCCTCTATTTGGATTCAACTGAAACCGCCCGTTGGCTAGGCGCACCTTACTGCTTGCTATCTCTCCCCACTTCGCAATATTTGTTAGCGTGCAAACTTTAGCAAATGCCGGTATACAATATGTTCATATCCATACAGCTAGATTAATAAAGAAAGAGCCAGTGATTCTGAAACATTGTTTTTGCGTTGTACAATTTGTACATAACTCTCCTCAGCTACGCCAATGAAGCAGTCGGCGAGGCATTACGTTTCTCGTTCGGATAGTACGATACCATCGCACTTCGCTCCATTCGCTGCAATTAACGCTGCACAATGACCATATAAATCTCCCCTGAATGCTCTGTTCGTTCTATTACGTATTCGTCGGTACAGTCCGGCAAGCTTATGTGTACTTTGTATTTAGAACTAGTACTCACTAGATAATCGATTACTGGCTGTGGTTTCCAGGCAAAGATAAAGGGAAGTCAATTAATTAGGGCAAATAAGCACGACGTCGGTAAGGGAAAGAGTTTGGGGGATCGGGCGGCGCGGATTGAGGGCGCGCCGTCTAATCTCACCTATACGTCTCGAGCCCAAGAACAAACAGCCGCGAGCTGAGATTACGTTCCGAATAAATCAATGTTACGACGCGTTAAAATATTTAAGCTCACGATTAATGCTGGGCGAAATGTGCGCCTTATCGAGCCCTGCGCCGCGAACGCAGCTGCTCCGTGCCGATGATCACCAGATTCCACAACATATTAATCACAGCCCACTCCAAAATGTTCCTGGCGTGTAAAATATTTAAGGGCAATTCTTCAACTTAAACGTTAATTTTGTTTTACACGCCATGATTTTAGTGATTTGAGATTACAACAAAAAGCCTGAATAAACGCTGGCGCACACCCTCGATCCAGAGCAAATTTATACCTACATCGAAAAATTTGCATTTGGGAAGGACGAGTCCTTGACTCAGTCTGTATAACTGATTGCTAATAAAACTCTGTAACCTTCATAAATATCTACTATTTTTTGGTACGAGTATTATACAAAAAATATGATTACACTACTGGTGTAAAAAATATAATACTATTTCAGTTTGAATACCTATTTACTTAAATATCTGAATATAGTAATTAATAATTATTCTATATTCATTAACACAACTGTAAATGTTAAAGTATCTATATACCACAAATTCCCCTTACAGCACTTCCCTTTTAAAAAACAATCAAAATTACAATAACATTGTAATGAACAGTCGGCGTAGTAGGATTGCGTATAAATTTGTATTTAACGAGGAGGTCTAACCAGAAGCTTATCGTATCCGAGTAATGTATCACGAAATTGCCATAGAAGTTTTACAAGGGCTCGTTAGGAGGGCTGTAACGATAACCGCAAGAGATAACTGTTTCTAATCAGAAGTAATGACGCAGCCGCCGAGAACGCGCGACAAAACGCGCGTTCCGTCAGCGGTGCGAGTGCGGTGCGAGGCGAGGCGACGCGCGACCCCCACCGCTCATATTCACATCACAAGATGCTTGTTTCAATCTCATTAAGTAAATACACATTCGAGAACAAACCGCTACCCATTCCATTGGCTTGGCTTATTAATGTCTCCTTCCTTGAGATAAATGTACCAACTTCTTTCTGTGAATGAGTTTGAGTCAAACCTACAAACAAGGAGCGTACATATTGAGGAAACGAATAGAAAACTTTCGCCGAAATCTGTAATAAAGACCCGAAAGTCGTCGAATTAAATTCCGTTCCGATATTTATAAAGAACTTTCCGAACCGAGGAGGATGGGGTATTCCTGATATAACGATATACTGGCGGAAGTAATAAAATAAAACGATTTTACATCTCCAGGGGGAAACGAACGTTTTTGTCGAATGGGAAAAGTCGCTCGCGACTTCTCATTCTACGATAAAATCGGAAACGTTTTACGACAATCTTCTATTCGATTACCGTTAAACAACAATCTTAAAAACGAGTTTCTTTCGCTTTCGTTAATGCACATTGAATAAAAATGGCCGACAATTGGCATAAGTTGGCTTACTTATGTTAATTACCTATAATAAAATCAAACACGTTTTATATAATACACTTTTCCAACGAAACTCGAAATCACAGACAGTAGGTAATTATATCGCCGCAGTCCTTAAGGAATGTTTGGGTTGATGAGTATTTGTATTGCTGTAAGGTTTGAAAACCGAAAACGAAATTTGCTTTTAAATACGAAATAGGCCGATTGATTGACTCAAAAATTAATAATTTGTCACTTCATGTTAAGACAGAGTGCACTGGTATCAATTAATACAGCACAATAAGATAAATATTTTAAATAGTATGGACGAATCACTGAAACATATTAAAAATCAATACAGACGATATTGAATAGAGGAAGATTCATCCGAAATGAGGAAAAATATCACAGCGTAATAAAGATATCCACTACGGTGAAATGAACATTCCTTTCAGTGGGTTTTATCTTTGGAATTCCGTGGAACGGTAGAATAAATCCGGGCGGGTACCGCTCGAGGAACTATTAGTGATTTAAAAGGATTCTTGCAAGGGCCGTGTGCCGCGGCACGTTCAGCTGTTTGTAATAGGCGGCGCATGAAAGACGGCGCGGCCGCCGCGAGGTGACCGCGGGCTCCCGCCAGCCCGCTCTGCGCCGCCGCATAATGAACCGGTCACGTAGCCACATTTCGTATTATTTCCCTGGGACGCGTCACGTGACTTGAATAAATGTGGGCGGTCGCCGCGCGGGTCTGAAGGCCTCCAGCGCCTCCTCGGACCCTCCACAAATAAACCGCTTTACGCACGATTCGCCAGCGGAGATTCATTACTCAACTCTTGCTCACCGATTCATAGTATACGACGGATTCTCTTCCAATGATAAACTCTGATTGAAAATGACTTTCGGAAAATAGTATTTTTAAAAGTTTTATGTCGATAAGATTGGAAGTCGAAAAAGTGTGATTTATTTGTGAACTTCGTTTTTTAATCGAATTTGTAGCCTAACACAGTACCGTACAATGTTTCCATTAGTGGTTTAGGTGTGGTTGTATTAAAGTACCACACTAAACACAGCACTATCCGTCTGATGGGCTACTTTCCTTTTAAAGTAAAACGTTATAACTCAGTACGGTAAAACTTCGTAGCAATACGCTACGAAGTTCTACGGCGAGACTACGGCTACGTTTATAGTAACTGTACGTATAAATTGTTTTAACAGAGCTTCTTTTAAGTTTTATTTAAGTAAATTATATTTTTGTGTTCAAAATCAGTTCATAAACGAGTATGGTACAGTATAAAACAATTTCATATATGTTCAAAATTTCAAGACACTTGCGTAACCTAATTTAAGATGATATACGCATGAGCACATGCGGGAAGTAATAAAGACATCACACAAGGCACACAAGGCTCACTCTCGGCCCGCGGTATTAGAAGCGTAAGAAGTTTATTGTGAGGCGGCTTGCTCATAACTACCCATTCTGGTAGGGATAATGTCGGACCACAAGCGACGTTATGTTTATTTCAAACAAAGAGTACGATAAAAGCCCACATAGGTAGGCTGACATATTCTCGATATTGCTTATTTCTATGCATATATTTCGAAGATGGTTTTGGTTATTTCGTTTTGTAATCTCTATTATTATTGAAGCACTTAGAAAAGGTCGATCGATTAGAGGCTTTTGATATAAAATTCCTTGTAAGATGGCGTACCTTGGATTGCCTCTCAGCGCGGCGTGGTGCAGAGCGTTGAATCCATTGTTGTTGGTGAGAGTCATGTCAGCGCCATGCTCCAGCAACAACGTCAACATGTCGTCACGCTTCTTCGAGATAGCGTCGTGCAGCGGCGTGTCTCCTTCCGAATCCTGCAACATACATTAGCAAATAGAAACATGTACGAGTTTACCTTAACTAAGTGCGAATTGCCATTTCAGCTATGAACGTGCAAATTGGGACGGGACTGTTTGCAAGTCTAAACTAATCCGTGAGAACAGGAAAGCTCTGAATCTGGCGCCATCTGCGTCTACATTCTAGTCCTGAATTATAAAGCATCGCCCGTCTCGAGTATCGCGACAATTTTCTAAAACATCAAACCACCCGAATGAATAATTGAGGCGGCGGAGAAGGCGTTTAGGGCGTGGATTATGGCGACTTGCATAATTTATAAGCGTCTCAGAGTGGTTAAGGCGAGCTGCTGGCTGGCGCGCTGCTGTCGGTGGCACGGTGAAATCAGAAAATGGTGTCGAGTTCCGTAATATAGGGCGAGCGGCGCAAAAAGCGCGGCCACCGCGTCATTATCATAATCACCGCCGCTGCGTGCCGCTACGGTGCCGCCCAAGCCGTTTCGCTTTGTGAGCGTGCATTAAGAACCGAGCGTTGTGCTCTGTCATTCCGCAATTAATTTGCAAGGGGCCGGCAGATGAGTGATTCTCATTTCCAAATAACAATAAGAAATGAACAACGTTACGCAAACACTCCGCTACAATGCAACATCGCACGAACTAGAAACTCGCTGTCTCGTTTACACGCTGTCGTGTTTATCACATGTCACGGTATTGGAAGATATGTTGATGATATGACAAAGCATCCCGAGAACATTAATTCAGTCTGAGCTCATAGACACGAGATAATTCTGCGCAGGATAGCGGCATTAAATATTAATCGTATTGGCATATAGATGGCCATTACAGGCAGTAATTCATGCCAACGCAGCCGTGAGCATTACACGCAGTAGCTAATTATTGACAAGTTTGATCATAAATTTAAATTGTTCCGCTTGTGTTCAAGCGATGTTTAATATTATGCGATAGTGATATTACTACATTAAGTTTCAGCAGATCACTCTACCAAATAGATTATGTTGTCGTTTCACAGATGTTGAATGTGGATTTCAGTTCAGAGGTCGGCAACCATAGTAATATGTCCATAAAGGCATATATATTCTGTCAAGTCAAGATTAATCTTAATTGTTCCGTAATGTCGTTTAGATTTAAAATTGTCTTTTTATCACTATCTATACCATTCTATACTAATATTATAAAGATTAGCACAAAGATAGAATATTTACCTCTATAGATTTTACCTCGGGAAAACTTATCCTTAAGGGAAAAACGGTTAACGTGGGAGGAGCCGAGGCGGAAAGTTAGTTTTAAATATGTTGTTTCTATTGCGCTACGGCATAGTAATTATATAAAAAAACATAATTTTGATAAAGTCGCCCTTTTTTAAAACCCCATGCGATGAGAAGAATACAGCTAGGTTGCACCTGCTTCCTTAGTTCTTGAGAAATTATTTAAGAACTAGCCTTCTTTTCCGTAGCATTTCTGAATGTGGCAAGCGAGTTCTTGAGGCGAAATAAGAAATGTGATTTACGCGGCAATATCCGCAGGTGCACCGAGTTGCACGTTGCTGCCGGCGACATGTATCCTTGCGAATATTATAATTTGACGCTACCATCCTCACACCACACTCGCCTCCTAGAATTTTAATTTTATACCTAACGTGGCACGTGCAGCGACCAATCTGTGTGTTTATGACTTAATTCTATACACAGCTCACAGCTTATTTTGTTTTTTGTGTACAATAAGGCCGCCTATTGGCTCATTGTGTCACACTTATGAAAATTGTAACTGTCCTATTTATTACTGGTGTCAATAAAGAATATTTGTATTGTATTGTAATATAATAAAGAATATTAAATATTTAATTAAATACATTTTTAGATTCTACTTCATGATTCCGAAAAACCAGTCTTTGTTACCTTTTATGTCGGTTCGTGAACCTTATATAATGTAATCTACATGAAAAACAAACCTTTTGTGTCACGGCGGTTTTATGGTAAGTGCATAACATTATCACAGTGTAACAAAAAGGATAGTAAAATAAGGGGAAGCTGGGGATATTTGGAAGCATTGACGGTAACAAAAAGCGGCCCGCCCTGGCCAGACAATAACAACACAAAACAACAAGGTAATTACTCAAAGATAAGAACAACGCGTCGAGCACGAAAAGTGGGCGACCCTTGTAGGCGGGAGGTGGTGTGTTAGTGGGGCTACGAGCCGCGCGTCGGCTGTACCAACAAGCGGCCGAAGTGTAACTACAAACTCAGATAAACAAAATATAATCATCACATTAATGCCCAATTGCTATTAATTATGTCAATTTATTTGCTCCATAAAACTGCCAGGTTTAGTATTCTTCACATTTACGTTGTTACTGTATCGACTTTCGAGCTTTTATTTTTGAATGTTTAATATTCTTAGCGCCTTTTTAAGAGCCTTCGCCACCGCGGTTGAGTAGACGGCGCTACAAGCTGTTGTCAGGGCGGATATCTCACTGTCTGAAAGTAACTAACAGTAAAATTTTGTTCGCTTTGATTAAAACATCCACTTCGAATAATTGTCAGCGACAAAAACATAAAAGCTTTTATCTGCTGATTCAATATAGTAAATCTACACGATTTCAGTGAAATGAAAAATGTTTTCGAATCATTTCATGACTAAAGAGGAAATATGCAAAGTAATTGGACAAATAAAGCACGTTCACTTAATTGGACGATCGATATAAATTCGTACGGGAGATAATTTGATTGTGAAACTAAACAAGCTACTCGTACGTGAGCTGGTGAACGAATGCGTAGAGCTCGTTATTTTTCTGATATTGTTTGGAGCGGGGTAGATAAAAGCCATTCCGGCAAAGCCGATGCTCGGCGGCATCGAGGCGCGGCTTCATCATTGACGAGGCAGAAAGAAAACAACTAATTGTTTAATTCCAACCCATTAAGTCGAGTATTACGGGAGGATTATTCACGGGCCATATACTGCGGCATCGAGGCGCGCGAGACTCCGCTCCGGCCGCGCCCGCGCCCGCGCCCGCCGAGCGAGCCCGCAGGTCGCGGCCGCAGAACCGCGCGCAAGCCATGTTTAGGACCCTTAAAGATGCTATAATTTATGAAAATATAAAACGCTTTTCTAGAAAACGTCTGCATACAGGCACACCATTTCGACATTTGCTTATTCTAACTGATTGCATTTTAAACAAACTGAACATTTCCCTTAAACTAGAATAAAATAACAAAATACAATCTAGTAAAGATTTCATCATTACACCAAACTTTTTTAATAATGTAAGCAGGAAACATATTAATTTTGATCTTATAACTTGTCATATTTAGAAATTAATTTTTCGTACAATATCCGAGAATAACCATCAGATTCTTTAGACATAAGTTTACTCACACACAATACCAAAGTCTGGAGACGAGGCCTCTTGTTATTCGTCTCTGTTTGTAGGGGATCTACCTCCCATTTCAATACGACACATTACACACGACAAACACCTCACTGGATTCTGAAATACCGGCTGTATTTATAGCCGTCGATTACTAATGTGACAGTATGAAGTAAGTACTTATCCAAATCTCTCTTCTCACCAATTCATTTTGTACGTAATACGTGCATATAAATGAAACCGTTTAAATAACACGGTTAAGCTTTTATACTCATCATACATAAAAGCTACACATATTTAGTACTAAATTCATACGTTATCTATAGGTATGTTAATATTTTACTTCGAATAAACAAATGACTAAATTTCTACATTTTCTACCCTCGGCAAAAACCGACCAAAAACGAACTTTTTTACCTCTGAAAAGAAATCGACTAATTGATGAATGCGATCTCCACGCGATGTTTGCACGTTGTTTAGCATAATTTCGTTACGGAAAGTTGCAAACAAGAGCCGAATAAAACGAAATACACGTCCGCCGGTCGTCATAACGTGGAAATTTGCCAACACGGGACGTCCGGTGTACTTTATAAATTTATGGAAATTCGACACAAGATAAAAGTGTTTGTTGAACGTCGAAATTTAATGTGCGAGTTGTGTAACTGAATTAATTTGGCAGACAGTGTCGATGATAATTTGGACAGGCTCCGCGCGCTAACTAGTGCGGCCCTGCGCTAACAGGGTACCCTCATCAGCCGCCTTGATTGATTGTGCGGAAGTAAGCCCCCCACTATACCGCTATTCACTAACACACAAGCTCTGTGCCAAAACGAAGAACGCCTAGATAATCTAAACATTTACAAAGCTTGCGTCTGACTAAATCGGAACGGCGAACTCATTCATTCAAGTCTCGAAGATTTTAAATCGATACGAAACGACACCGATAGATATGCTGCGAGCAACGCGACAAGCTCCTTGAAAGCTTCATAAATCCTGCAGTCCATTAGGGCTTCAATATCTCAACCACGCAGGTCTTTGTTATTCAACTGGTCCGCAGCCGCGGTGAGTACTCTGCTTTAGATATCGGAAAACGTTAATGTACTCTGTGAGATTTAGCGCCGAGAGCCGCGCCACGTCCGCGCAGCGCATACCGCACTCCGACTCCCGCTCACCGACATCTATTTAAATTCTACAATTTAAAACTTTTAACTTCGATAATTCGATTCGGTTCTTTGTAACTTTAATGGAAGGCAGAAGTTAGATTGAAAGATTGCCGTAAGAAATTTTCATCTAAGAAAAATAAAGTATTGAGATGCATTATGTACTATATATATATAATAAACACACACACACACACACACATGCAATTAAACATACACACAAAGTTGGTTTCAGTCCTGTGTTTTTTGAAGTATAATATTTGGTTACACTCCATTTCTGTTTGTTTTTTTTATATATCAAATTAGTAAGTTAGTAAGTAAATTCGAGAAGTACCAGTAGTACATCATATAGTCTGAGAGAAGAGCGGAGTTTTCCTAGCACAGGCTACATGTAGTTTGAAAGGAAGCTCCAGCTGAATATGCTCTAAGACACTTGTTTTATTTTGAAATAAATTATTTTTTATTTTATTATTTATTTAATTTTTTTTTGTTTATCTGTTTGTATGGGCTAATCTTCGAAACTATTGAACCGATTAGAATAAAATTTTGCATAGTGGTACCTTATATTCCCCGTCAACATCTTAGATAGTTTTTACCGCGGCAAAATATCTCATTCCTACGGGAAACTGCACGGAAAACTCAAAAAACATCGCGGGTGTAGCCGCGGACGAACAGCTAGTGATAATATTCATCTCTGATATTTCTTTTAAATACGATTGAAATATGTAAAAGTCTTTAACGTACATTTCAGGCGTTTTAAAAAAACTTTAAATTTTAAAATCAGATTATTAATAGTCTTATTTATTAAGTATAATTGAATTTATTGAATGCGTTAGTTGGGCGTAAAGGCTAACAAGCAGCTAGCCTAGAACCAATTCAGCAGTTCGACTATAATATAATACGTAAGAGGTATGTGAATTTGTAGTCAAACGTTTTTATGTCTTTGTCTGTTTTTGGAAAATTATATTTAATTCTATCAAGTAAAAGACCCACGCAATTTTATTAATTGCTTTAAAGGCTTGACTATACTTTAGCAAATTGATAAGCTTTTGAGATGATAACAAATGAAAGCAGCTTAACATTAAATAAGCAATGTGATTAAGAAGGGAACTCTGAACTCAAATGTGACATTTGCTAAGAGACGCCTAGTTCGTACTCGGTCTATTTTAATAAGTATTAATATACACTGGCCTGCTAAACTAAGTATTACTAGGGAAGTGGGAAAAAAACCGCGATTCGGTTTATGGATCTTTGAGTACTATACTTGAAATTTCAGTTTTTTCTAATCTATAGAAATAAAAAGCGTTTTATAGAAAATTTTATCAGCTTTTCTTTAAACTATTAAACTTTAACATTGTAAATTTTGTAACTTCAAAAAAGATAAATAAAAGAAATGGTCATACATGTTATTTCAATTTAAAAAGTGCGATACTTAGATTTGCAAGTATTTAAAAATAGCATTTAATAGAATAGAAATCTCTTACTTATACATATTAGTACCTAAGTGTATCCAGCCAGGACAATCAATAATGACAAAAGCAGGCTTTAATTGGTTTAAATGATATCAATCTATAAAATAAAACTGAACAGGTCGAAAAACTGTAAAAGGAAAAAAAAACTAAAGACCGATTTAGAGGCATGTAAGAAGAGATATGGAACATATCCAGATATTTTTCATAATTTTTGTATCTCTGTTTGTACAGATTATAATCTCCGAACTTGTGGACCAATTTGAAGAAATTTTGCATGGTGGTACCTTATATCCTTGATCAACATCGTAGATTCTTTTAATCCCGGAAAATTTAACAAGTTTCCGGGGGATAGTTTAAAAATCTACAGTAACTCATACGGATCAGCACTTTGACTCTTTAAATCGAAGAAAATTAAATAGATCCTGTGGGATAGTTAAAATTGACTATGGAAAAGTCGAATAACAGCGCGGGCGTAGCTGCGGGCAGACAGCTAGTTTAATGATAAAATTCTCTCTTTGCACTAGAATTAGTTGCGGCAAGCTGAGAAATGTAAAACTACAATTTAAGTGAAGTTCATTCTACTGACACTTGATGACATATCAAATAGGATTACGTATTACAATTGCTTTTAGTTGGTTTTAGTTGAAGTTGATATCACAAAGAGCCATGGAAAAGGCACTTAAGGCAGAGCATTGGTGAAGTAGGTCCTGGAAACTTATTTATATAGTGAGTATTTTAATAGAATAACAAATTGAAATTGAAGAACATTAAATAATGTTATCCTTAAGGTGTTTGCCCAAGTCCGGTGAAACTGTGATTGGTCGTACGTACTTTTTCGACACAATCATAGGTCAAACAAGAAAAAAAGTATGTGTCGTTTTACAATTAATCCAGTAGCAGACTGAGGTATTATTACAAGCAGATCCAATTCTGGAAGAACCGCCGCCGCGCCGCCGACATAAAATGTTATCACAATTGGCTGCGTAAAATATTCCCTGCCGCATTTTCAATATCATCTTGCGAAAATTCAGCAACGTTGTGAATGGCAGGGAAGGAAGGTATTTATTGAGAGAATATTACCTATTGTGATTGGAGTGTGTCGGCTGAGATTACGGTGCGAAGTGTACGGCCTTTTTCCGACCGTTTCCGACCTAACGCTGCGGCAGGAGCACAGGTGCCGGTAATGTGGCACGAATCGAACCCGGGGTCAAAGCGCCCGTCTTTACCAACAATATGTATCAGCTTTTAAAGAAAATTATCAGAATAATTCTTATAATGATGGAATATTATATTATTTTGTGGTCTACCAAAAAAAAAACTATTCCCTGTATGTCTACTACCTTGTTTCGGAATGATCATATATTGATTTTATATATTTAATTTATCGTTTTTTTTATAAATATTACAAATATACCAAAGTGAATAGAGTCAGCGAATAAAAAAATCTATGCATATTTTTTTTTTTATAATAATAATCTTCAAGTAATAAATATATGAGGCGAGTGGCGAGGAAAGAAAGGAACCATAAAATTTCAGGTGACGTTGGCCCTTCCATAAATTTATCGACAGCTCGTGGTAACAGGCAATAAGGAAAATATTTATGAAGTAGAACGGCAGCCGCGCGATTTTCATTAGCTAATTTATCAGCTTTCAGGCGGCGGTCATACCATTATTGATACTTGCTCCGACTTTGCTTTTAATTATGCTCATAATTAAGATATTGAAGATGAAGTATTCAATAACAAATTGAGCCTACATTCTTAGAATATGTTCTATTGGTTAATATATCCATCCATCCATCCACATTAATATGAACATATAATGAACTAACGTGTAATAAAATAATAATAACAATAAAGTTGTATTTATTTCACAGATCAAATCCAATTGCAGACAAAGGTTATACAAATTAATTGTTGAACCTTGATCTCAAAGCTAAGCCTAGGCACGCTTAGGCCTGTAATATGGAGATCAGTCCTCATCAAATAGGCATTATGTTGCGAGTAAAACCATATATTACAACATTAGGATACAATCAATAGTAAAGAAATGAAATATGAATAATCAATAATGAACAAACATGAGTTTATGTAAATCGACACTTTAATAGCGATTGAACAAACAGAGGCGTAATGTTTAAGATTACGAGTAATATGCGGCTATTACGCGAGCTAATGTTTGCATTCGAAACGCTCGCGCTCGAACAAAATGAGGGTAGAGTTTCGGCCTAGTGTCTCGTACCGAATTGGCACGTTTAATTGAACGCCTGTTTCAGCCATTAACGTGCGGGACAACAGTTATTGGCAGTGGGCGGACGGTCGGGCGCATAGATCGCGCAACCAGTGCATGTCGAAACGCTTCGAGTGTCGAGCATAGCGACGTGTAACTCGTAGCCGTAGTCCGTAGTCAGTAGCACCACGTGTTCTCGTAGCGACAGTTTCGTAGCGATACGAAAACGAATACTATTTTTATTGTTTCCTCCAAAAATGCTAGAAGACACTGATAAGTAATTTCGATTATTTTGTCACTACGTACGCAATGTAATCTGATGCAACATTTCTGAGAGGGAATGTTATTTTATAAAAATATTTTTAGAAATATCATTCTTTCTGAATGTGACACGGCCAATAAATCCTATAATGGTGTCGTAAAATTTCGGCGTATTATCTTGGGAAAACCCGGCTATTTTACATTCACCTGCGAGGTTTCCCTCCGCGTCCAATTTATGTTAGTGGGCACAAAACGAACGCTGACAAATGTGGAAATAAAATGAACATACGTTTTATCTGTACGCTTTTGGAGTCGGCTTTCGAGCTCTCGCCCGCGGGGTGCGGGGAGGGGCGACGGGCGACGACGTGATGTGAGCCACTCGCTTACAGAAAGAATTCACGTAAAACCCGAGCTAAAATCAGGGGCCGTTTGTTCAACATTCATATTCACACATTTAAAAAAACCACCTGTATGTACTAAGATTATAGCCAAAAACATAGTAAAAATATGCCTCACGCCTTTTTTCTTCTTTTCTTAATATCAGTTTGAAACATCTTTATTTTTTATTTATTTATTTATTAAGGATCACCAGTGAATGATACATCAGTAAAAATGTTGTTTACAATGTTGAAGTAGGAGATAAATGTACATTCTTTTGAAGGTAATCACCACATGCACAATTACAATAATATTATAGACATGTTTTATCTATAGACTATAAAGCTATCCGTAACAAATACAATATATAAACCCAAAACAATAACAATTAACAAACATTAAATTTTGACATACAAACCAAAAACTAAAAAAAAATAAAAAATAAAATACAATTTTGCTAAGATACCAATACACATATTATTTAGGCTACGCATTCTGAACTAATTCCAAAACCTTCTTAAACGCAAAAAGTGACCCATTGAAAATGTCAACCGATTGTCCTAGAGAGTTGTACAACTTTGACAGACGAGACACAGTACTATGACTAAGTAAGTTAGTGTGGGCCCTCGGCGCACTAAACAGAGCAGCAGGGTACCGCGGTAGCCTACATGGAACACGAAAGGAAAACAGTTCTAAGAGTTGGGGACAGTCAATACAACCTCTAAATATTTTGAACATGAAGGACATATCCAATAGCTGCCGCCTACTCTTCAGGGTGTACATTTGGAAGTGTTTCAGTCTGTCACTGTAACCCGAGAGTGCCCCTGCTTCTCCACCTGCGTATGCCAGATGTCTCAAAAAGCGTTTTTGAATTCGCTCAATGCGTAGAGAGTGAACATTATACTGAGGTGACCAAACCACACTTCCATATTCCAGAATGCTTCTGACGTACGAATTAAATAATATGATTTTCGGCTGAGGGCTCCGAAAAACTTTCCCGTTTCTTATTATAAAACCTAGCATTCTAGAGGCTCTTGCAGTGATGTCGTCCATATGTGGAACAAAAGTTACCTTGGAGTCAACCAGCACCCCCAGATCACGCAAACTGTTTACTTCCTCTAAACAACTTCCATTAATGTAATAATTACTCTGAATTACGCTGTGTTTACGTGTGAATTTAATGTGATAACACTTCTCCACATTCAAGGACATGTTGTTTTGCAAGCTCCACGCAACCAAGTTATCGACATCCGCCTGAAGATAAACTGTGTCCTGAACATCTTCAATAACTTTCACTAGTTTAAGATCGTCAGCATAGAGATATACTTTACTGTATTTTATAAAGTCGACGATGTCGTTCACAAAGATGTTAAAGAGCAGAGGGCCCATCTTATACGCTTCTCTACCTACTTGTTATTAAATTCAGTCGATTTCATTCCTTATCTATGAACTTATTCGAGTTCATCATAAAAAAAACCGGCCAAGTGCGAGTCGGACTCGCGCACCGAGGGTTCCGTACAAACCTGCAAGGTTTACAAAGTTCTTTCATTACGACAATCGAGTCATAACTATGGTAATCTTATTGCAAAATGAAATTCATAACATTACAATGGGGAAAGATGGAGGAGCATAAATTTAAGACAAAGATCTCTTTATCGTTTAAGTAACTAAGTACTAAGTAAGTATTTCAACTTGATAGCTCTACGCGTTCATGAGGAAAAAAGTAATAAGTTTATATTTATTAAAAAATATATATTTTGTAATGTAACTAAAAATTTAAGGTTTTCGGAATTTTTCCTTTATGTGTGCTATAAAACGTTGCTTCATGCCAAATTTCAAGATTCTAGGTCGACTGGAAGTACCCTTTAGGTTTTGATTCCCTTGCGAGTACTTGCGAGTTTCAAAATATGCAGCTTAAATTGCTGTTTCTTTTGATTGCGTTGACATAGAAGTTTGATTTTGTTACAGCTTAAAGGTATTATAGACCTGAGTATTTGGTATGAATTTCAATTTAATACCTCTACGCGTTTATGAGGAAATGGGTAGTAAGGTTAAAATTATTAAAAAAATATATATTATGTGATGTAACTAAAAATTTATGGATTTCGTAATTTTTCCTTTATCTATGCTATAAGACGTTGCTTCGTACCAAATTTCAAGATTCTGAGTTCACGGGAAGCACCCTGTAGGTTTTGATTCCCTTGCAAGTGTCGAAAATTTGCGGCATAAACGGCTGTATCTTTTGATTGCGTTGGCTTAGAAGTTTGATTTTTTCACAGCTTCAAGGGACAGTAGACCTGAGTAATTGATATAAATTTCAGCTTCATACCTCCACGCGTTCCTGAGAAAAAGGGTCTTGACAGACGGACAGACGGACAACAAAGTGATCCTATAAGGGTTCCGTTTTTTCCTTTTGAGGTACGGAACCCTAAAAACGCTAAATATTCGTATACACAAACCGGATTCAATATCACAGGACGAGATTACTTTTGCCGGTAGATTAGCAACAACTCTAGCCACTATACTCTATTATATTTACCACGATCAAGTTACTTCTACTACTAATAATATTTATACTCGTACAATGAAGTGTTATATATTCACAAACGAAAAGACGTTCCAACTTTTTAGCTAGAAGCTGGAGTCGTTCTTATTTACTTACGGTGTTTCGACAGACGAAACTAAGATAAACTTTCCCAGGTCATCTTGGAAAAGAGAACTTTAAAACCAAGTACGTCCTCTACAGTATAAGCCGGCTTTCAAACAAACATGACAAATATACGTGAATTCCCCAACACTCATATCAAATCATTTAACTTAATTAATACATTATTTCTTACTAAAATTAATAGTTGCTTAATCTTATTTTATCTGGAGGATAGTTAACGGTGGTTTTAGATACGCTCTGTTTTATATGAATTAAAAGCATTTTTACAATTTTTTCGGGTCAAATTTAAGAATTTATAATATTTTTGGGACAATTTTGGTAGGTGACTCGTAATATTACGAGTTATTTTACCTACTAAAAGCGTCATGCAAACATCTTAATTTACAAGAGGGTGGAATGATAATGAGGAGAAACGACCGGCATTTAATACAGGTGTGCGGGGAACGCGGGGGCAGGGGGCAGGGGGCAGGGGGCAGCCATATAAAGTACCCTCGTAGATAAACACAACTTGGAGCACCTCTCCGCTTCGACACGGAAGCTTCTGATAACCTAGCATATCGTAAAACTTTATTTACCACCTTCAATTTGTCTTCCGAGCAACTTTCCCACTCAGATATGATGACTTTCACATTTGTTCCAATACGTAGGTTACGAAAATACTTGCAAAATGTATATTTACCTACACAAAGAGGATGAAAATGGTAGATTCTGTTAAGTAATAAAAAAATGGGTCTACTCTCGAATTTGATTTTATTCTCGAAGCATATACTTTTATACTTTTTATCTACATTAATTTACTGTAATAATACAAAAGTGCTTTCGCGCCCGGTGAGCTATTTCCCATAGTCCCAGAGTAATTACACGGCACCGTTCACAAAGGCCGCGCTGAAGAGCGGCGGCGGCGGCGGCGCGCTCCAGCCAGCGGTAATGCATTACCAATGTTCCCGGCTCTATGACTTTTCATAGGACCCTAGAAACTATTACTTCGGTACCTAAGTAATCCTCTCAACTCTGAAGCAATTTCTACTAAAACCAATAACATCTTATTTGCTCTCCAGTAAAGTAAAAACCATTACGGGCCGGCTATCAAAGAGGATAATGTGTTGAAGTTGGCCGGCGACGGCATTGTGCAATAGGGCAAAGAAAATTGAAGAATACAACGTAAAATGTAAAGTTGGTGAGTTAATTTAATTGAATGGGGGATGAGAGGAAGTCCTGAAGTTGTAATGAGTATAGAAGAGTGTGGAAGCACATAAGAGGCTTGCGCTCAAAGCGCGGTGCCGTTCTAATGAAGCCGTAAAGGAGCGAGGAATGGGGAAACGACACTGTACGTGCCGCCGCAGCTGCCGTTATACTCTTTAGGCGCATAAACAACGAATTAGGAAACAATTGGAACTTTTATACTAAACTGCCTGGATCTAGTAAAGTACTCTTCAATTTCATTCTAGATTTCTAATATCACAATAATTATTTTTTTCAAACCCAACGACGACGGGTTGAATTTATTTTTGTATGAAGAGATTTTAAGTGTCCTATAAGTGAGTGTATGTATAGTATTTAATGCATCAGGAACCTCCTAATTCTCAAAGAAAAAGTCAATTCTAAAGCGATAGAGCATGCATTATTAAAAATAATACTAATAAATACACATAACATCACAACATATACATATATTTTAAGGTTGAAGATAACAGCAAGAGTAAACTATCTGACAATACAAATACAAAGACAGAATAAACATACATACATATCAGTATTCCCGATATTATAAAGGGCAATCTGCTCGAAATGTCAATGTGGAAGCACAACGACAAGAGAAAATGGCACAACGGGGAATAACTAAAAAGCAGATTCAGATCACGGCTCTATGTTAACCGGTGAACGAGTTCGATATTCGGCTGATGGCCCCCGTGCCCGCAGTCCGTACTTATAATCTAATATTCGCAATTTACGAGGATCGCAGGAGGGGCCCGCCGGGAGTCGTAGCCTGTCATCGCGCCGACCTGCCGCTGCCTGCACTTACCCCACCGTTAACTCTATCGTTCTACCTCTTTACGTTTTTTACGAGGCTAATGCTGCGTACCTGAGAGCTGCGTTTGTTTATTCACGAGTCAGGTGGAAATCAACCGGCGATGCTGCGATACGCACAGTCTTAAATCTACAAATGACTCAGTTTAGTATCCTCTTGATATTTCAGTGGAGAATTCCGCACAACAACGTTGGAATTTTTCGGTCGCTTACTCTAAAAATCAGCAGTTAAGTTTTAAGACAAATATTTTTTAAATAACAGATATAGAGGTTACGAAAGAGGTGTTTCGCAATGAGATACCGCAGTCTAGGAATAGAAATAGGAGAAATGCTTAGAGTATAAATAGAAAAATTTCTAGAAATGTTATATGATTCGAGACTGACGACAATAGTTGCAGATTTTGTTATAAAAATAATAATAGTTTAGTACAGAAAGCTGGCTGGCATACACGTGAGCATAATTCGCGAAACAGTATTCACATCGCATAAGGAAGGAAAGATAACAATAAGTCCCTAAGCGCTCGACCCGCAGCCACGGCACACGGGTAAGTAGAGAAGGATGCTCCTACATTAAACTTAGTACGTGTACGTGTGGCAGTGTAAGGTAACCGGATAACATATCTACGTACAGCTACCTACCTACATGTACCCTCCACGCTAACTCTTCATATTCATATTCCGCAGGGATAAATATAATGTTTTAGAATAGACGTAATGAAAGAATGGTTTGTATATTTTACTGTAGAAATAATTATTATGAGTCACGTGAACGTTTAACAATAGTATTAGGTAAATGCATATTTTTCACGAGTGGATGTAAATTAGAATCCAAAAGGCCTAAAAACGAAATGATTCTGACAATAAGGTCGCATTTACGGTTTTCAGATAATATTGTGGTCTTTTCTTTGACATAGGTATATGTTTAACCGCCGACGAAAAAGAGGGATGTTATAAGTTTGACGTTTGTGTCTGTCTGTCTGTCTGTCTGTCTTTGCTCCTTAACGGATGCACCGATTTTGATCTAGTTTTTTTTTTGTCACAATCGAGTGTTTTTAGCTATGATCTAAAAAAATATCTTCAACGATTTGAAGATTATCAGCTCTTTTGTAGTTGTTGAAAGGATCTAAGTAACGGTTTTGTGGCGGGGGTTTGCTATCAATTGATAGTTACTCTGTATTTAACTCTAGAAAAAGAAATAATGGCAGGGTAGGGTTCTATTACCGAAAAGGAAGGCTATTGTATGTAATGCTTCGATTGGTTCCAGAAGCTTCGGCACAAAGTCTTCTCCGGATCCCGTCACACTTAGGTAAATCTCCAATATCCGCCTTGATCTGCTTCAGAAGAGCCGCACAATATGAATGAACCCACTTCCGAATACACCTAAATGTATCATTTTTCTACAGTTACTATTTTTTTCTTCGATCGTATCATCGCTTGTTCAATATGAATAAAATAACACGATTTAAGGATTTTTTAATGAAAATAGTGAATTTCTGTCTATCACGATTGATAGGTACCTAGAGTGTATCTAACGGTAAACGGTAAATTACTTTACTGGTTTTTTCCAGTCAACGCACACGGGGATATGACGTGAGCAAAAAACGCATTCAATTTGGATAGCGAGTAAGAAGAAATTGAAAAAATACCGTAGCCGGGAAGACTTTTACAGTTATTACGCGATAACTACGTGATATATTTTGGTTTATTACTAGGTACTTGCTGAATACAGTCTTAATTAAATTTACTGACGGTTAATTTATATTTGTTATTGTGTTGAAATATACTGAATTCTAAATTTATTTCAACTTTATAAAAAAAAAAGTTGAGGGACTCTAAGGTACTTATCGATAGGTAATCATTACTGAAAAGTGAATCTGAATTGGCCACTGTCACGCACACGGAGTGCTCACACCAAACTCCAACTATAACCCACGTTCGATGTAGACACGAGTACAATAAGAGCTTCGGCATATTTACTCAAATTTGAATCGAGAACGTGAGGAGTCAGCAGTCCATTACGTGACTGTTAATAGCATTCAGGCGGGGAGCAGGCGGCTCGACGGCGACTCGGGCAGACTTCTCCTAACCGCTCGCTCCAATCGTTACTCGAGCCCGGGGCGGGGAAATATCTATAAATTAAGAGAAAGACAACTCGTTTTGCGCCAGATAAAGCTACGCCACAAAACAATGCTCTGGACGAATGCGACAGTCGTTAGCAGCCAGAATCGCACATCTTTATGAACTGTTTACTCAACAAATCCCCGATTGTCTCCGGTAAGTATCGTTAAAGCTCCTTTGTCCGAACGTCTATACATTGCTTCTGGCTCTGCCACGAGTTTATTTAAGTTAAAAGCTGAAATATGAACGCAAACTTTTGCTGTTCAATTTAAAATATTTGTAACAGAAGAATCTATACATTGTAGATCGGAAGTCTATATACACGTTAATATAATTAAATTAAATTTAAAATCATTTATATCCGACTTCTAATTACCATATTAAAAAATGAAATTAACTATTAGATTATAAAATGCTGAAACATATCAAACTTAAAATTAAATAGAAATTGAGATAATAATTAATTTTACATTGCTAACTATTACATTAAATTGAATTAAAATTAATTAAAAACCAGATTAAAATTACATATAAATTAATAAAATTAAAATATAATGAAATTTATTCCTGTATTTATTCTTTGTGAAATACTACACTATACTACATATATGTAGTACTAAGTTAGTGTAAGCATATAGGTAGAATTTCTTTTTGCTTCACTTCATTCTATATCTATGAGTGTAAGAACAATGTACTCATATACAGTTTATTATGTATGACCAGATAGCCCAAAAAGTGTTAAAGGCAAGATAAGGGCTATACAACAAAATAATAAATATTTCCACCTAACTTACGTTACCTACCACTATCCCCAATTTTGTTTCAGCTTCAAAGGCGAACGTTTCTGAACTTCCAATAATTTAATAAAGAAAGTTTATTGGAGTTAGGGAAGCGTGCGTGGCTGGCACGCTCGCCACAAAAAGCCGAAAACTTTGATTCAATTAAAACAGAAACTTTAGTGAAGAAGTTACGAGTAAGCGAAGGCGTGCCGCGGCGCGGCGCGGTGCGCGGTGGTGTGGTGACGAACCACGCGCAGCATGCGCTGCCGAGCGAGGCCGCAAAGCGCCACATCACTAATGCGCCACCGTGCCAACCCTCCCGTACCACAGAATACCAAATAGTAGCTCGTACCGACTATATCAAAACTTACAACTTACTCAAAACTTACTGAAACTCATCCGTTTTTTATTCGTCACACCTTTACTCTCCACAGTAAAATAACGAGAACAAAAAATATCGTTCTATTTACTCAGCTAATCGACGTTGATGAAATTCTACCTGCCCAGATTTCAAGGAAAAATGTCGAGTCCGGTGGGACACGACCGTGTAGCCTGCGAAAGTCGCTGGTGGGGAATAAGGGGTGACGAGCATTGTTATGCAAATTGAGGTCGTTATTTCGCTAGGAGTGAGGAAAGAGCGCGACAGCGGCCGCCCTGGCTGAGCTCGCTCGGTCCGCTCGCCCCGCGCCCGCGCCGCCGCCGCACCGCAGCGCGGAAGACGCTTTGCATAATTGGTAATACAAGTACATAAGTTGAGCGGATAGCAGAGCAGTGCGTACTACCTTACTGGGGGCTTCGGGCAAACCACGGAACAGAAATATATCAAATATAACAAACGTATTTATTTGTTTGTTTTGTTTAAAAAATTGTAAAGTACATAAGTGTTACGCTATGAGAAAAGCCATGGATGTGTAAGTTAGTATATAATCTATGAATTTTTTTTTTCAATTTTCTTGTAAGGGGCATACGCATTTCGTGCGGACCTCGCAATTCGTGCTTGGACTGTAATAAAGCTGATTCTCATAAAACCTTAATCGGGACTGAACACCGCCGTAGGAGATCATTTTTCACGGCGTAATCGGCCAAATTCTTCCTGCGTTGCTAAAATTACTAAAGTTGTAGCCATCATATTCATATTTTTAGCTGAATTATCCAATATAATAAGTTCAAAGAGTAAGAGACGACTTTTAAAAGGAAAAGTTCTGCGAAAGCACGTAATGGCTCATCCCGCTCACGATTTCTGCGCCCGAGGCAGGACTGGCGGACCGGCAGCGTCAAATAAGTTTCTAATTGCTTATATTACCAAGTTATATTCTCTCTTGGAGGTAATTAAGTCAGGAAGTTAAAACCACATTCACGTACTTAACAGAACTGAGATTTTTTATACCAATATTTCTCTTTGGATTAAAATATTTAAATGATGTGAATATGTCGACGTAAAGCACTTAAACATAACTCAGTCGTAAAGGCACCTCGGAACCCATTGAACTAGAGCGGTGAAATGCATTCGGTCGGAAAAGTCATGAAAAATACCCTTTCTTTTGGGTGTAAGCCCCTTGGAGAGGTGACAAAACGGTCGGTCGCGGGTCTGGGGCGAGCGAAGGCGGTGCGGTGTAATAAAAGTGTCGTACTCGTACACGTGACACCGACGCCGGCGCTCGGCGCTCGCGGCTCGGGTGACGCGCTTCCCGGCAATAAATACAGCTCAAGGCATACCATCTCTGACACCGAGCTCGCTTGCTCTTACACAAGAACGCTAATCCAAGCCACCGTAACAAATGTGCACTCAAAAGTCTATCAAGAGACTTATCTTTTTTGTTCGCCTTATTTTGTTACTCGGTGATGTATCACACCATTAGAAACTAAACAGTAAAATAATAAACAACTTGGAAATTGCAGCGTAATTTTTTAACATTAAACAGACACACTACATTGCAGCTGAAGTTTTTAAAACAACTATGCCACTCGTAGCTCGTATCTCCCTAAGTAGAAAAAAGACGAGGCGGAGCTTCTTCAGGGTGTGAGGGATATAAAAAGAGAATAATGTAATGTTAGAGTGGGCAGACGCTTAAATTCAGGAGATATGAAGGAAATGTGTATGCCATTCTTGCTTTCAAGTTGGCAATAACGCTGCGGATATGGAGCGTGCTCGTGGCGTTACCGGGGCAGTAAATTAAGCACCTACGCGGCGAGGGTGCTACTGGCAGTAGTAGCGCGGCCCAGGCGCCGCGCCGCCCTGCCTCGCCCACGCTATCTTATACAGATCATTCACTGTCCGCCGCCGCCGCTGCGCTGTGTTAAGCCCGCTCCAGATAAATCTCTATTAAATTGTACACAAAACTTTACTACTCCGGGATGAACACGGTTATCTTTTCATTAATCTGCGCATAATTTTATCTCTTTTATTCCGGAAATATATAATTTTACGAAAAACACAATAAGGCACATCATACTAACTAGATTGTAAAGAAAATAACAATGGTTATGATAAGATAGTTACGGCAACGACGGAACGCCGCGCCGGTCACACTTTAATAACTTCTGAGCTATATAAAACTTATTTAAAGCTCTCGTAAAAGAGCGAGTGACTACGACGGCCAACAAACATTCTTTTAGCAAACCACGCCGAAAAAGAAATTCCCGGAGGAAAATAAAGAAGCCCAACTTAAATTTAGTGTATCGGTCTGCGAGTGTTTACGAGCCAGGCCCCTGAAATAAACAAACCGACAGTAAAGCACAAAGGCCACGGTTTCTCGGAAATGGGCACCCACTCGCTATTTCATCTCTGGCGACTAGCAAATGAGTTTTCAGAGCTCTCGGTTTTACGACATGCAATTTATCGGAAATTAGTTAAAGCTAGTAGGGGTTTTATCACTACGGGTGTCAGTATAAGCTAAATAACATTGCGACCCCACTTTAACGGGCGCTAGCTGACACGTCTCATCAAAAGACAATGTCCAGATAAACAAAGGCAAAAGTTTTAACTTGAATTTAAGTTCAAGTCAGTAAACAAAAGGATAAAAGTGCGACAATGTAGGCACCTCTGTTCTGTATACGGAACGGAGGTAAAAACTATAGTCGTAAAGGGTACGAATGGACACAATAGGGTGTGAGTTTGCGGCGAGGGGACGGCGGCGGCCGCGGCCGGCACCAGCTTTCAGCGAGAATTGCTCGGAGAGGCAAAGTTACGTGCGCCCCAAAACTCTTGCCAACACACGTACCTAGAAACGAGGTCATATCCCGTCAGTGCTGCTCGGCTATTACAATAAAGTAAAAGTAGAGCTATTTCTTGTTTACCCTCTTCAGTTCTTTCCAGTGCAAACAGCCTCAATTAAGCTGCTCTGGTTGAACGCTGTTAAAATAAATTTTACGTGTTTCCTCTACGAACTGTAGTTTTAAAAAATATTAAGCAAATATTAAAATTTTAACAATTAATTACTTCGGCGAGCCAGTTTCCAGTTTATCTCAATAAAATGGGTTCACCGTGCACGTTTTAAAAAGCAGTCGATTTATAAAAAAATGTAGGTACAAATAGTGATAGCGGGTGTATGGTGCGAGTGCGGTGAACGGGCGGGCGGCAACACGGCGTCCGGCTGTCGCGCGATGGGTCGGCCGGCGGCGGATACAAATTAAAACATTAACAATAGGTAATTCCCGCGCGGGTAACGAGCGGCCCGCGCCATTATCGCCCGCCTATGAAACTGGATTATTTTATTGTTAATGCGATGTCATAGTGCTCGTTGCCCACCCACCGCGACTGCCCCCGATATTATTGGCAAAATATGATTTAATCTGCAGTAATTATGCGGCTTCATTTTCTAAATGTGTTAAGCCATTTGGCTGCGTTATTTTCACAATGATAATTAAATAACAATGGTCAGTTGAGAAATGTGATTTTTGAAAATCGCTGAGGGCAACTAAAAATAGCATAAGTTGAAAGAAAATGTGACCATAAAAACAGCGAACCGAGAGACGGCGCTAATGAGAGAGCATAAAGCGTGACGTCGTAAAGCCGGCGCATTAAGCGTCCGCTGCCAGAAGCTGCCCGTAATCTATTCGTAGCTATTTTAATTAGCATCGTAGTAATAATAAAGCGGGGGTGAACTTTTTGTGGCGTCTCCGGCGATGTTTCCCGAGGCGTGGCGTCGAACCTCCCCGCGGCCGCCGCCTCACCTCTCGATACGGAATACTTTTAAACACTTCTTGTATACTCAACTTAGGAAGTTCTACGCCTTAAGAGGTTCATGATAATTATCTACAGTTTGCTGTAAATATGAGTACTATGGAAACTCAACCGTATAGAAATTAAATAATTGGAGATATAATCTAAAACTTTCAAATCAGAAAGTTAATAGTACGGATATCAAATAAACAATGTCTACAAAGTCTACTTGTGTACATTTGATTAAAATATTATGCATTATTAAATTAATTAATTCTATAGTTACTCAGTTACGTCTACAGTTAATTGAATATAATCAACAACATTAGAGAAACGCATGACACTTAGGTCAACACGTTCTACGTCGTAGTATAAATAGGCGTAATAATGCTACGACGTAGCAAACTTAAAGCTTATTATAAAAACGCTAAGATTACAAAAGATGTCTATTGATAATTATAAACATGTCTTTGTACGCGTAAAAAGTTTCGTACATTTCCAGTTAGTAGAAAACCTACGGGGCACTTAAAGGACAAGCGCGTAGGTGCCCACATACTATGCCGTAGCACAGCTACGCCGTAGCCGTAGCAAATGCGCTAAATGGATGATAATTTCATAAACAAGCGGTAATATCGTCAAGAAAATTACAAAATATCTTCTAGATGACTGTCGTGGTTTGTAATCCGTGTCCTAAACGAGAGTACTTTCCTATTTTTTTTATGTTTTTATTTTTATTTTGATCAGAACGAATGAATTAAGCATCTGAGCGCTTATCTACAAATTGTATATGAGATTTTTAATACAAGACTTTTTAGACAAGCGTTTTAACGCTGTTGTTTTGTGACAATTTAATTTAGAATTTAATTTAGAATCAAGGTTATTTATTACTAGTAACAATAAAAGATCTTTGATTTTGTTTTAGAAAATTGTTTAACAATATAATTGATTAATTTATTAACAATTATGTAATAATATTATATAGACATAATATGAGCTGTTAACAGAACAGAACAGAACAAATAAAATAAATAAGGAAATAAACTTGTGTTTAACTTTTTTGTGGTATTAACATCATATTAACAACCTGATTTCAGGTTAGGCTCGGACATATATGAGCTGTAAACGAACATCATATTTAAAGCTTTTTTGAAAATGTTATTAAATCAATGTAGTGAGTTTAAATGCTTTTTTCAAACAGATCTATTTAAATATGAAACCGAATAATATCCTATTATGTTTGAAGGCAACACGTAAGCCGCGTCTCTCGGACCAGGTTGCTCCACATTTGGTTCCAGTGGCACTATCGTTTCACGCACCGCTTGCCACTCTAGCACTAGCACTACAACAACATCCTCTGCCAACTTTCACAATCTCTACCTACCTAATACACATTCCAAAACTCAGTTCGCTTAGTGCCGTTTTCTACGTTATATATGGGTTTAATAAATGTTCTGACGTGGCCAGTAAAGTTGGTGAATTATGTTCTCTACTGCTTGTATAAAAATGGGATGTTATGAATGAATAAACAATGGTCTTCAGGCGAGTTGACTAACTTGTCTGCGCGGCGGCCATCTTTGAATTTTTTAAAGAAATATTGGGTCCACCAAAGAAATAAATCCAGTAACTTATTCAATATGAAATCGACGAGCCGGTTTCCGACTTTCTAATCACAAAGGCGAGGGTAGAAACCTCAAAAGCAGTGTAGCCCCTAGGATGGCATTACGTTTCGCTATAAATTTCATCCGCGTCCCCCGGCCACAATTCTACGGATCCTTCATATAAAAAGGCCTTTGTTTTCGCTGGCTCCAATAGGTGTTTCCGATCGGAGGGACAGCCTGTAACGCTTGATATTAAAAAAGTTTTTCTATAAGGACTGTCTACGGCGAGCGCGAGGATTCCGTTGCAATTAAGACGATCTTAGTTATTCTTTTGCAATCTTCGTTCTTTTCTTATTCTTCAGTATAATATTTCTATCTCTGTAACTACATGACAGACAGTGTGGGTAATTAGCTAAGGGTACGCTTGAATCTAATGTTCACTCGTGTTTTATTTATATTAATATGCTGTCATAACAATTAATTAGGACAAATTAATTAGGTAATTTAAACAAGTTTTGCTAAGTCTGGAGCTTGACACCCAGAAGGGACACTGTTATAAAAAAGTTGTAAATATGTTTGTTTAACTTTTTGTTCTTTTTAAACGAATAGTAACAAGTTAAATAGTAATACATATTACATTTGCTTCAGTAGGCAACAACCGCACTAATTTCACGTATTTCGACCATTATTTGAAATTTTTGACACCAAGGCTAGTGAGAATTGTCGCCGAGTTTATAAAACAATAGTAAGATTTAAAAAAAATGAAATTTTATTATTACTTTCAGAAACCAGAAGTGGGTATGAATTACGAGTTTATAAACTCGACGAAAGGAGGAGTATTTGCATTTAATAAATAAAATGCACGTTCAGGGAAACATTGCCGTTTAAACAAATAGCCCACTTTACTCGCAACAGCATTGTGCAGAAAACACTAGCGAGGGGAGAATAAGTAATTCCAATATAAATAGAGACCAAGGCACATTTGTCCGGCAAAATGTCGCTCAGGTCAGGTGGCACACGGCGAGAGCGTTGAAAGCGTTCATAAATTTGCAGCGAGGCTGTGCGGGCCCAGGTGGCGCCGTGCACCCAGCCCCGAGAAAGCCTATTGCCGCGACTAAGGAACATTACTTTATTATGATCCTCGTGTTCACGTTGTTATGACCTCATCCTATTATTTTCTTGCTCCATTTTTTTTATGAAGTTCCTACAAAGTGTTTAACTATGACAAACGTCCCCCACAAAAAAGAGGGGTGTTATATTATAAGTTTGACCTGTGTGTCTGTCTGTCTGTGGCATCGTAGCTCCTAAACGGATGCACCGATTTTAATCTAGTTTTTTTGTTTGCAAGGTGTCATAATCGAGAGTGTTCTTAGCAAAGAAAATATCTTCAGTCATTTGAAGATTATCAGCTCTTTTCTAGTTGTTGAAAGAATCTAAGTAACGGTTTTGTGGCAGTGTTTTATTTAAATTTTTAATTTAATGTTATTGCTATCATATTTATCCATAATAACGAACGGGCTGCTGGTAAAAACAACCTATGTTAATACTTAACCTCATCATTCATAATTTTAAATATCCAAATTCAATCGGTCGATTCAATTTTCAAAAACAAACAAACTAATAGTCCTACAAACATCTATAGTATGGTATTTAAAATATTAGGGAATTGAGTGAGTTGATACAAAAATATTTGCTAATAATTTTTGAACACACCCCGATTTTTGTTAGCTTTTTATTAGCAGTGTGTTGTCACGTGTTATAAAATATTTTATCAGGTCGCGTGTAATACGATCAAAGTTCGTTGAAGCAGGCGGTGCGGGCGTAGATAGGAGACTCGGCTAACGAAGTAAACAATCGACACAGGCAATTCGCGTCCGACGACCGGGGCCCGCCAACACTCGCTACAAGACAAAGGCCTGATGAATCTGATTATTTCGTTTCGCTGTTCTCATTTTATCCTCGCGTGAAATCCAAATAAGAATTCCCGACGCCTAACCCGCCCGAATACCTGTGTTCCGAGTAAAGACCAAACTTAAAGATATTCAACATCGGAATTAAAATACCCTCAAGGGATATCCAAGTTTTAGAATGACAAGCTAAATTATGCAGATCAAAGAATCACAATATGTGCTCCGTTTGGTAGCTTCGTCAGCGATTCGAACGAACCCTATTCAGCTCGCTACGGAAAAGAGAATGGACCAACTGGGAGCGTTAAGCCAATTCAAATCTACATGTACCTTCTATCTAGATACCTATTCATCTGTTCACTTGCTTAGTATGGGTGTTAAAATTTCTGAAATCCGCAAAAACTCATAACTCAAAAGTTCTGAACTCAGTTGCACGGTAACTTCCGTTCCCATAGCGCTACAATAATTTGTATCTGTTCCACCTGCGGAGCCCAATGCTACATGCATATGAATTATTTGCACGATGCGAGCTGTATCCGAACTATTCTGTCGGTACGCCTGCAGCTGCGGGCTCGGTTTGCCGCCTGCGAGCTCTCGAACCGACTACGCCGGCAAACAGTAAGCGGCGCGCCGCCTGCATTCCATTCTACTGCCTCAACACAACACCTCTCACCGCACATTTTGTACACAGGTACGAGTATCCAACGTGAGCCGCGTTTTATCGCACCATCGCATCGTTCAGCCCAACATCGGCATCCGTCCAGTAAAAGTAAAAAAATATACGCTGGAGAGCCGCTTGTCACAAAACAAGAACTCTGTACACATTTGGCGGAAAACCATTGAAAGCGATTTGTATACCCATACAATTTTAAAATACGCGTTTCAATTGTTGATACTACACTCGTTTTTATGAAGTCGTAGAAAGTTTGACGATTATGTTGTGCCAGGAAAGGATGTAAGTTGGTTCCCTCCGAGCAAAGAAAGGAAGCACAACGCGGCACGTTATTTACGACTCGCGATTCCGGAGCGGCCACAAGTGCGCAGGAAACCAAGCTCCGACTCTCTAGTTACGCTCGATACTCGCCCACTAGCAAAATATTCAAGTTATAAACGTTGAAACTGCATACATTCACCGGGCTTTGGAGCTTAGACACACCGCTCGTGTCGTAAACACATAATACCTACGTTATGATTATGAATATTTCATGCAGCGTTCTGATTACGTGGGTGTAGTAAAACCGCCTCTTTGTTTTCGCCGATAGTCAATAGGGAATATACGCACAAGGGTTGCAAAAGCACTCAAGTAGCGCAGAGGTAGAGAGTAAGTTTTAATTTTATAAGAGTAGGCAAGAATCTGACCCGAGCATTGAAGATTCATTTTTATCAGGGGAGCGAACTTGCAGGCGCTCCTGGGACATAAAACCTTACTTAGCGAGCCACAAATCCTCGTAACGTTAAGCCGAGATAAAACACTAAGCTCGCGGCACAACGAGGCGGCGCTCAAATTTTTCACCTGCGAGTTGCGCCGGGAATGTGTGCCGCACCAGATATTACTCACACATGAATTATGATGTTCTATAATGAAACCCCAGCTAACTTATAAGCCGCACACTTTTTTAATTTTGCTGGTGTTAAATCAGAACACATTTTCAGTTCCGTAGTGTACGTTTTTATTTTTTTTATTTTTATGCTTTTAATATTATTTTCTGCTTGTTATCAGAATATTTCTAAACAAAATTCTTCGAAAGTTAAATTATTATGATGATGCAGGCATTCAAAGCAAGCTTAAAATTAAAATATAATAAAATCTAAATCGACAAAAAAGGATTATAATAGGCACATAAAACGAAATGCTCTGGATGTACCACTTCACATCGATCGAAGAATGAATCGTACCGTATTCGAAACAGGCTGTTACAAATTCTAATCTGAAGGCATAACATTTCTACAGTTAGGGAAATAACTGCGGTCGTAATACATTAGGTGTTTGCAAGTTGGCGCATTGTAAACCGCTTTTGGTTGTGGAAGTAGGGCGTCGGCCGTCGCCGGCGAGATCAACAAACAGAGAAGAGTAATAAAGCCATTAATTCCGCTTTACGTGCAAATAACATAAATCAGGCTGTAGCGTCTCGCGGCGGCGCAAGGAAGCCGCGGCTAAATTAAACGCCTGTCATACGTCCTCTGTAGCCAACCCGCAGCCAACAGCCAGCCCGCTTGCAGATTAAACCAATCGCTCGGAAATATCATAAAAAATAACCGATAACAATGAGAAATTATAGATGGAATAAATTGCAAAATGCACGCAGTCACAGCCGTTTCCGAACGCAATTTGAAACTTCGTGAGTTACGGGGGCAATCTATGATATCACATAATTTTGCAACAGCGAATGCAGGTTCCAAATTATTTTCTGAATAAAGTTTGAAACTTATTTTTGTGAATTTTAAGTACCTACATAGTTAAAATAGCTAGAAATTGTTTGTTAAATAAACTCGTAGCTTGTATACATTAATGATTTAAGAAAAGTAGATCTGAGTGACTAAACAATTTCCCGCCGTAAACAAACACACTCAAAACATTGAATTACTGAGTAAATTCGTTTTAACTTGTCAAGCAATGAAAGCACTCCGCTAAGCATCAACAACAATAATGGCAATAGCTCCGCCTCGGCAGTTGGACTCGTTCCGAGGATTAACGAAAATTAGATTTCAATAAGACGGTTGAGCCAAAGCGAGGAACAAATCTTAGCCGGAGCCGGGCAGTGCGCAGACGGTCACGCTTTTCCTTTTAATGCAATGTCAGCGGCGGTTTCCACCCACAGCTCTTGCATCCGCACTTCCGTCGCCCGACACAAACCGAATGTCTAATCCTCGGCCAAGCCAACTTGAATTACTATGGGCAAATATACTCACCTACATTGCATCCTGCAGATCTAGCGTGCCGCCGCACATTAATCCAAACGCTGATGCAATGTCTCATGTCAATTTGGCATGCTGCACTAACTAACTGTCTAAAGCCGCTAGGGTTCAATTTTCAAATTAGATTAAACATGAAAGAGTCACAAAGTACAATTATTCGGGCAAATTGACTGAGAAAATGGTTAAACAGGGTTAACCATTGTAAAGAAATACTGCTAGCTAAACCAAGGGAAACAAGAAAAACACCCAGAGGACGTTAAGCATAGAGGGCTGTTCAGAATAAAAAAGGTCGCATCCCAAATAAATTATTTCCCAATTCGGCCGTTTCGATTCAAATTGAAAGCATTTCTGTATAGAGATTTCTCTAGCCACGGAGGAAGAGAGAATACAAATAGGCATATAAACGGAAATGAAATGGGTTCATGAATCGTATGGTCGAGTCACATCGTGGGACAGTTTATCAAAGAAGGATAATACAAAGAATCTATCGTACGATAAATCAAGTAGGGAAACAAAATGTCCATGTAGATCGCATCTATGGACACTAAACTTGTTCAATGACCTGATTTATCTATTTATACATTATTGTTCGTGAGTACCTAAAACAAGAATATAAAACAGCAAATATCGCCGGCAAACTATGATTTTCATGAGCAACACTCTAAGAGCAAGTTTTAAATTATGTATTCATAGCATATTCGCACGCTTTTCACGTTTCCAATAGATACCTCGCATAATTCTCACAGGGGAGGTATGCTAGCGCAACAATAGTGGATTATCAAATATAACGACGTAAATAGTCGTACGAGTAGAAACAGGAGAAAGAGGGCGCGGGTTGAGGGCTGCGGGATGCCCACTATGACGTCACGTCGCGCGCTGAATCCCAGATGAGAACAACTGGTCGCCAGCACCCACAATACCGCGCGATCATGCTTTCCATTACAAGCAGACTACATTCAAACAGTAATTACTGGACTGAAACAAACTCAGTTATTCTATTACCCGAACTTCGAACAGCAACACCCTTGAATTGGGATTTACATCGCATTGAGGAGATCGTCCATGTCGATTTGACCAGAGATGGCACGTAATATTTTACATAATTTCCTAACGAAATAAACCCCTTTAATGTGTTCCGGCGTGTGCAATAATTAGAAGCACGACATTGCATTTAACGAAAAAAAGCTATCTGAAATATGGCAGTTAAGCATATTAGAAAATTAAATCTTAATATTAAAATTGAACAGCGTATAAGGGTTATAATAATATCGCTATTAAAGTATAACTTAAAACTTGAAGACAATTCTTATTTCATACAATAAAAAGAAAGAAAATATCCAATACATCGTCCGATATGTGGACAAAAGCGTCTACAGGAAATGTTCTTGGTAGCGTAGAGACGTCTGCAAAGAGAAACTTGGACCCCGAGCCGCTTTGTAACAGTCGACTTTCGTAAGTGGCCTTTACCTGCATACACAATGCGAGTACAATTCCACCGTGAAATCTCCTTATTCAAAGATACACATTTGCAATAATATCTATATTATGTAGCTAAATCGCAATTTCGTTAACATAAGGGGACGCACATAAAGGGGCTTTAAAAATTATGAATGCAGTTTAAAATTAATAGAACGCCCTGTAAGATAATGGTCTAGCAATAAAATAAGCAACATCAATATTCATTCACTAACTCATAGTCACAGAAAGTCACAAATTGAGATTTTTTTTTAAATTGATAATGCCTAATATTATTCAAAATGTTGGCAGGTTAGGGTTGCTGGCCCTTGGGCCGCTTCTTGCCTATTTACACCTACCTATAAAAATTAAAAGTGAGTCAAAATACTGAACAATTTATTTTCATAGTTCGTTTATGTATATACATTGAAAAGAAATGAAAATAAATTGTTCAGTATTTTGACGGATATCCCCAAGTTAACGCGTCAGACAGGTTTTATAATTTCTACTATATTCTAAGAGTGCGCAAAAAACAATTCTTTTAAATTACATGACTAGCAAACCGTCCGTCGTCGCACCGAATCTAATTGTGAGTAATGTCTCTTTTTCCGGAACAAAGTAGAATATCCTAGTAAAAGCAAATTGTACAAATAGTAAGTGGGGCGTGCGTGCTTACTTTCATGAAGGCAGGTAGTATTTTGTTATGTGACAATTCAATTATCCTTTAGTCAGAGCGACGCAGGAGCGACGCAATCTGGCGTCGTCTCAAAACAAAGACCCTACTAATAGTATAGCGCGCTCGAGGGATAAACAGCGCGAAACCGAGTTTGGCTCAAAAAATAAAGGCGCGACGACTCCCGAATAAATGAGAGCGGCGATAAACAGGAGGATCCGTTCCAGGCGGAGGGTCGATATCGAAATACATTATTCCCCGATCCGAGTGTTCCGATTCAAATTGAAAGAGCACCTCCAACATGAGATTTCTCAGGCGGCGAGTGGGCGCAGAATATAAATCGGCGCATAACCAGAAATGGAAGGGCTGTGAATTTCCGTTCGCGGTGAAGGCTTGTGCTCGTGTGTTTCGCTTTAAACATATCAAACGCATATTGCAAATACCTCCGAATATGCGCAACCAATAAAAACTAAAAAAAAAAAAAAAAACGACTACATCAAAGCGAAAAGCTCCCCATCCAGCGCTGTACGGTGAAAAAGAAACGCTTTCAACTAAAGTCCCGTTTTAAGTTTAACGCAAATTAGATTTTAATGGGAAAGCCAGCAATATTGACTATCGTCGCCTGTTCGAGCGCTTTTGAATTCTCATCATTCTTAGGTACATGAAAACAATTTTAGTACGTTTTTTAAATATTAGTGGATATCGATAGGCTATTTTATACCTATTTAAAATATAGATTGGTATCGTTTTGATATGTAATTTTTTTAACCTCTTTAGCTTAAGTTCAGATTATGTACACAAATGTTATTATAACAGATATTGTTTTCAATTTCTTCAACATATTTTCGATGAAAAGACCTTTATTATTATTTTCGAGAGCTTGGTCACGTTTTGAAGAGACGTAAACTTATTTTAACTCGTTGTCGAATACATCTACTTATACAGCGGGAATGGGAGGTGCGCCCCCCCTCATCGCGTATTCTGTCCAATTCGCAACACGCCCAGCCGATATTTACGTAACAGGCGCCTCTGCTGACTTCTGACACCGTCTTCCATACTTCCTTACGGCGGCGTAACAATAAACATCTAATATTGAGTACACATAAAAAATCTGCACCGTGCGTATTGCCGGCTGGAGGAAACCGAATTAGGGTAATAGGTATTTGTTATTGTTCTCACAAGCTCTAACGTAATTTATGTTTGGATCTTTATTAAGTTTCCGTTAGCGCTGTTATGGCGAAAAGAAAGAAAAATTACAAGATATTTTCTTGAATGTATATATGAGATATAGCTTACAGTGATTCCTGAGACAGAGATATATGTCGGCTATAATGATAAAAGTTCACGAGAAACCACTCGATATAATAATAAATCTTTACTTTCTGGCGGCCTGTTATTGATTTCTATAGACAAGGGATGAGACGAGACCAAATTCGAGAATATAAGATCACAATGGATGTCTGTGATTTCACAAGCGCTTATGGTTCGTTGGACATCTCAGGCAGTGACGGATAGAGGAGGCTATTTAGCTCATTCAGGATAAGGCTTAAGAGACGCTGGAGGCGGCGAGCGGGACGGGAGCGGAGCGGCAGTCAGGGCAGCTCGGCGGCGGCGGCTCTAACTTTATTAAGCACAAGACGACGGCGCTGAATCAAGGTGACGCGCCTTTACAATACCCTATTCAAATTTAAATAGCTTTACGCCCAATTGCTCTTCAATATGCCTTCAGCTCTTTGGTATAGTTATTTCATTAAACAAAGATTACAGAATAGAGGTGCTTCGTAGCACAATCAATTTGGAAGATAATTTTACTCGCTTCCTGGAAAACCCTCGACAAAGTCAAGTCTTTGAAGATTAATACCAATTAAAACAAAATTAAAATGTTAATATGGCAATAGGTTAATTTTAAGGAAATTCCCAACTAATTACTAACCGATTATATGAGAACAATAATCCCGTGAGTGGCGTGGCATTTCAAGTGGCTTTGAGTAAAGTAAAGGCATCTAACGCACGCGTTACCATGAGAACAATGGCGCGCGACAAGTGTAGGGGTGCGGGGAGCGGGGCCGGAGCAAAGTTTGGCAATTATGGCGACCGCATGTCTGAGAGCGACGCTACACTCATTACCGACTGAAACTCGACTCGTCTAGATTAAAAGTCCAGGAGACATGGGTCCCACAATATACCACATCTACCTAACCTACCATACCACGTACTCCCCTTTGATAAAAAGGGAATTTTGAAACAATTCGAACCAGCGCAAATCTTGTTTAAGTGTTCTTCAACACTCGAGAATTCCGTTGACTATTAGTGCAAAACTATGAACTATCTGAGCTCCTCGTTTAATTAATTTAATTGCCGGGATAGGAACACAAAGAACTAAGTTTATACATAACTAAGTCGAAGCGGGGTACGCGAGCGCGGCGCGACGGGCGGCAGAAGATTTAGATCATTTTGTTGTTTAATCGTCTTTAGTATTTTACTTTGTTGTATAGAACAACGGCACCGAGTTAAGGATCGAGCGAGGGAAGGTGCTACGATAAAAATGTCTGTTTTTATTTTTGTTACTTTGTAATTTAACTTTCCCTTTTGAAAGATTATACTGATTTCGGAACAAAGACTTCTCTGACTGCAACATGAACTCGTTATTACAATTCAAAGTACCTAGTACTGTTTGAGAGCTTTGGAAAAAAAATGTTTTCATGGTAAATAATTTTGTCAAAATGTTTTTGCGGCTGTGTTTAGGCCGGTACGAATTGGCTTTACCCTGCTTTCTTTTTCCATCGCAAAAGTTAAACGAAGGCCTCGGCCTGGAGCGGATAATCGCTGTGTGGAATCTCGCCATTGCTTTTGAACAGATCGTATAGCGATAAGTGTAATTCGTTTGCGATTACGTTTGCACAAGCGCGGAGCGGATACATTACAGCTGAACGCAACCAGAAAATGCCCGTCCCAATTTCCACGATCAAAGGCTATTATGTTTATAAATTAAACGCGTATAGTGAAACAACTGAAAGGGTTTAAGTACATACATAATGCTATTGAATGACTGACTGAAATTGATTATGTAACATTATTTAATAGTATGCTTTTTATACTTTTCTATGGAAAATAATGGAAATATTTTTTCTTGCGGTAAAAAGTAGCCCCATATTTGCCTATATGGCCAATCTATTTATAGGTTTTAATAAAAGAGTAAGGTGAAATTATTGCATTATGTATATTTTGTAATTAAATTAGTATCTTCAAATGGACGTTAAATATGAACTATTTCTCATATTCTTTGAATACGGCAAAGTTTATACTTGAAATTGTGAAATAAACTAAAGAAGATTAAGAAAAAAGATTTGAGTGAGTCAAGGGCGAAGGAAAGGCTTCAGGCGACTGTTCTTCTTAAAGGTCTCCAAGGAGTCTCCTAGCTCTTTGGTCCACAGAGTCTACAATGTAGACTGAGACTTTACATACAGCGGCTACTTAGTTACCATGTTATTAAGTAACAGTAGAACATAATAAACAAATTTGAACATATATGAGCACAAGCTAAGTGTTGCGATTTTAGAAATTAAAGACTTCAACTTCAGGAAAACTACAATTAAAAGTCAAAATTTCCTCCAGAGGAGAAATCGTTTCACAATGCTATTATTTCGTGCTTACTGATCATTAAAAACTAGTTTATAGCTTCGTAACGGAAATAGGAGTTTCTTTCAATTGTTTCATAAAATTGCAGCGACCTAGTTTTGAGAATTAGAGCATCTCGTACAATTACGCGGTGAAAAATTTTGCTGCGCTCACGGAATGGCGGGTAGTTTAGTTTTATCAGCTATTTCACGATTATCAAAATGAACCCAAACTCCATATACCTACATACTTACATAGCTTATTATTTTAAAAAATACTACCTAACTTCCATCAAAATAAGTTTTTTCAGATTTACCTATTTTATCTTACACGCACCTAGTCCCGATTTCGCCTGTTGTTCTGAGCAAAAATAAGGAAAATATAGCTAGGTAATTTTAGTCTTTTCTTTCAGGTTATAACTGCCCTCTACAAATTTTTTCTTCTATGATATGTGGCAGCATTTGACAATGATGGCTGAGCGACTTTGGATCCTTAGGAGCTTGTCGCTTAAAATACGCCGTTACATAAAGTTTGAAAAATATCACACTACAATATTAAAGAGAAGGGTACTTTCCAAGCTTTAGTAGTGTTCGGACTATACTCATGTATCCTTTATTTACGGCGAAACGCTGCTGGAATGATGACACGAGAGTATCCCCGGCACCGCACTTTACCGCAGGATCCTCTAAGATCCAACTGGTACATGATGTCGTAGTAAAGGGCAATGACGATGATTGTATGGTTATTTGACGCACCACCACAACACAAGAAACGTTAAATATTTGGTATATTTTTAACTTAAGTAGTATTGCCTAACTAAATTAAAGGATATTCTTCAAAGAAAATAATGGTTATGTTAGCTGTCAATGAAGACTCTAAGAGGTGTATTCAAAAGCTGCAGTAATGTCACGACGACGCCTAGATGTCCTTTGTTGACGGTGATATGAATAGGCGTCTATCTGTGGTGGTTGCACGCTTATGCGCCGCGGGTTCAACACCAAATAAAAACTAGCTGTTATATGATGACGTAGGACTAATCTCAAGGCTAGGGTGCAATCGCCTCGCCTAGATTTCCTTTATTGACATTTGACAGCAATATGTAAAGGCATCTGCCTGCGGCGGTTGCGCGGATTCAGATTAGATCCAACGGCGGCGGCCAGCGCATAAAACTAAATATTATATGACTAGCTTTCCGCCGCGGCTCCGCCAGCGTTAACTGTTTTCCCGTGGGAAAGAGGCATTTTCCCGCGGTAAAAGGTAGCCTATGTTATTCAGGGTGAATGTAGCTTACTAATGGTGAAAGAATTTTTGAAATCGGTTCAGTAGTTTTTGAGTTTATTCATTTCAAACATACACACACAGACACACAAAAATACAAATCTTACCTCTTTATAATAGTACTAGCTTTCCGCCGCGGCTCCGCCCGCGTTAACAGTTTTTCCCGTGGGAATGAGGCATTTTTCCGCGGTAAAGGGTAGCCATGTTATTCAGAGTGAATGTAGCTTTCTAATGGTGAAAGAATTATTGAAACCGGTTCAGTAGTTTTTGAGTTTATTCATTACAAACATATACACACATTCTATCATATTAGTATGATATGAAGTATGATGACATAGGACTAACCTGAAGACTAGGATGCACTCCGAGCTGCAGCAAGGTCCTGACGACGCCTAGGTGTCCCTTGTTGACGGCAATGTGCAGGGGTGTCTGCCGGCGGCGGTTGCGCGCGTTGAGGTCGGCCCCGGCGGCGGCCAGCGCCCGGAGCGCGGCGGGCTCGTCCCCGAAGGCCGCGTGGTGCGCCGCGCGGTCCCCGTCGCGGTCCTCCGCGTCGGCCTCCGCCCCCGAGTCGACCAGTGTTCGTATCACTTCCACGTGACCGTTTTGGGCTGCCGCCTGTGAAAACGAACGGAATTATGGTTATGAATTAACGCATACACAACCGCCTTTCTATTCCGTTCGTCGAAGAGAAGAGAAAGAATTTTAAGGCACACAGATACAGGATAAAAAGTGCAATTTTAAAATAGTGAATAAACTAAATTATTGCCCAGAAAACCCCTAAATTGCCATCTACACCCTTTCTTTATGAGTAAAGAGTAGAAGATGGTGAAGGGTACAGACAAGATTGCTGTTCAAATACACAGAAGTGACGCCTTTAATCGTACGTCCTCGCGCGCCGTCGGGCCGGGCGAGGATCTCCGCGCAGCGCGCCGCGTCGCCATTGGCCGCCTTCAGCTCCTCATCTAAATACAAGGATGTAGGTATGTGGTACTGACCACAGAACATTTAAAAGAGGTTAGAAAGGCGATGTGGGCGGGGCAGGCTCGCCAAGGATATGAGCAACGCAAAGACCCGATCGCGCTGTTTAACTCGCACTTAAGTAATAAAAATGTACATCAGTATGCGTACATGCCTATGATTCATTCCATTTGAAATCGCGTGATTGAGCGGCGCTATGATTGGCTAGATTTGAAATTGCAGGTGAAAGGTGGGGTGGAATCGGCGACACCGGATTTCATACGAACGGCGCATTATCGCCATTCTAACGTCTTTTAAATGTTCTGTGGTAGTGACCTGCAAGGCGGTGTGTCCGCCGAAGACGCCGTTGACGTCGGCCTGCGCGCCGTCGGGCCGGGCGAGGATCTCCGCGCAGCGCGCCGCGTCGCCATTGGCCGCCGCCTTCACCAGCTCCTCGTTCGCGTCGCCAGTCACGTGCGACTCGAATAGCTTCTTTAACAGGGCCGATAGACGCTCGCCTGCACGGTTTATAATACTTTATCTATTGCACGCACACAAAACTCACACAAACAATATAAAGACAAAATCAAGCGTAAGCTAAAAGCGCCTTAACAAATAGTGCGGTAATATTCAATTTTCTACACTAATATTATAAAGAGAAAAGATTTCATTTTTTATAGGCTTCGAAACTACTCAACCGATTTTAATTAAACTTGGTATAAATAAAGATAGAATAGATCCTGGAAGTAAAAATAAAATTCTATTTCTTTTTCATTTATCATAGGTTTAATAAAAAGCGCTTAATGTTAATTAAGTAACATAGGTTAATTTTTACCGCGGAAAAATACCTCATTCCCACGGAAAAAAATGTCAACGCGGGCGGCAAGGCCATAAATTATAATCATCATAAAAACAACCGTTATTTCTTCTCTAAACTTTTTCAGGCAACCCTGTTGTAAAGTATGACGACTTATTCAGTAAAGGCGTTAACTATAGCATGGCCACCAGCTGTGCGAGTTTCACTATAGTGGATCAAATACCTGCTGCCCAGAAAACATATTAAAAGATCTACAAAGTTACCTGAAGAATTTCCAGGAAAGCTGCCATCGGAAGACGCGACTTTAGTGACCGCGTTAGGGTTGTACGTCCACGAGGTGTTGCACACTTCCACTTTGAGGTCGTGGTCGTGGTAGATTTGTTGAACGCGACCTATCTTGCCGAGCGTCTGAAAACACAAATACATCAGACTCTTACCCCGGACCACGTTGAGTGCAGTAATGTCTAGTCCGTATTTCGTGTATTTAAAAATATTTAATCAACATTCTAAATATATAAAATCTGTGACAATAAATAGGTGTGTATTCTACGGCAGTTATGACGACCAATCTATTTCAAACTCAGTTTGCTATGTCAGTAAATTTGGTTCCCTGCCGAATTCCTCTTCACCGAGAGCATAAAGCGTGAATGAAGCGTCGTCGTTGCAGTTCGGAGAAAAATGCTTTCGTATGTCTTTCTGTTCGTCTCTATAGATCGATTTTCGTGATATTCTGTGAGCAGAGCAGTTACGTTGGTTGGTGTGGTGGTGGTGAAAATATTATAGAGATTTCTTTTTGTCGAATCAGATTTAAAATGACGTAGTTATGGGAGTTTTTAAATAACTTGCGAGATCTACTGCTGGAGCTCTTTTCCTGTAAAACTCTCAAAACCGATTCACCTGAAATTTTGTGAGCAGTAGGCTCACTACATAACGTGCGAGAAGCTCGAGAAGATGTCAATCGCGACATAGGGACATAAGAGTCATTGTTGTGTCTTTAAGTCGCGTTTAACATCTTCTCGAGCTTTCCGCTCGTTATGTAGTGAGCATACAGGTTGGGTGATTTTTATTTATATTCTTATATACTTTTTAAAAACTTAATCTCGATGTGTACAGCTCACACGGCCACTAGTATTAGTAGTAGTATAGTATTCAAAGCCCAACCAGAAAAAAAAAACCTGCTTTGGGAGCGCCACGTGTTCCTATACTTAGTGTGGTAAAAATAATTTGTTTGTTTATGGCAACAATTTTCATTATAAACTTAGTTCCATTGAAATTCCGCAATATGGCGAGGATTTATATTTTTCTGGATTAATGTTTTAGATGTGTGTGTGCGAAGACATGGCGAAGACGAACGATGAAAGGGCTGGGATGATGATGATGAATGTTTTATATCAAGTCCGGTGAAGCTTGACTGGTCGTACTTTTTCGACACAAGCATAGGTCAATTAAAAAAGCGGTTGTCTGTTTACTGACGATAGTTGAACGTGACAACGATTGTGCCTCTTTTTCGCTCGTTCCGCGCTCTCGCTTGCACTTCAAGCCTTAAATGGAACGCCTCAGCCGCGCGGTAACGCCGTATTGCGTCATGTTTTTTCGTGCGTGCAGCCGGCTCCATCGAATTATAAGACGTTGTCACGTCAAAAAATAAAGAATGTTTTATATTAATGTTAATGTATATGTATGTTAATTTAATGTTTTATTTTACATACACTCTAAATCGCGTCCATTTCCATGTTTATTCTTTGTTTTTGTACAATTACCTTGCCAACCCGAGTAGTTCCGGTAAACTTTGTACTGTAATCTATTCCTGGGTTCCCGCGATACAGGTGTAACCTAGTGCGGGGCCCGACGGTAATTCCTATCAACGGTACAATTTGTTCTTGGAAATAAAGCATTTGTTTGTTTGTTTGTTTGTTGTATATGATATGACTGACCGGAGCCATGGCCTCTGCCCACTCGCCGTGGCCGCGCTGCAGCGCCTTGACCCGCTCCTGGTCCCCGCACACCTGCACCAGGTCCCCCACCGCGAAGCCCCCGCCGCCCGCGCCGCCTGTGTTACCACTCGACGCTGACGCGCTTACATTGCCACTGCACACCTGTAATCAAACAAATTTCCTACTAGTCTTGCTGGGGCATTCAAAGGATAGTGGGCAAAAATGTATGGGCGGCACACCCAGTTCCGCCACAGATTCGACTACTTTAGTTTGAAAGGTATCATGTTCATATTTCTTTGTGCCAATGCGCATCAAATTCTGCCCCGAGGTTCTCTATTTATTTGAAGTTAAAACAAGCACAACTACAAACATATTTTGTTTATTGTTACTTTACAAGAAATAAAACAAACATTTTATAATTATTATTCGTCAAAGAGCGTCGATGGCCTAGTGGCTAGGGCCAGCGCCGGTTCGATCCCCGCCACGTACCAATGTATTTTCGAATTTCGAATTTAAATGTACGTTTATTCGACGCTCTTACAGTGAAGGGAGACATCGTGATGAAACCTGTACACACCGCGAACGAATTCATTTTTTTATTATTATTATCTATAATAACTGAGTCTAAGAAAAGAGCCGGTCGGTGGATGTTTTCCTCGAGTCTTGCCAGCCTCAAAAATCATAATATAATGAACATGACATGGGCGCAGCAACCCAAAGTCCGGTTGTCTATTTTGCGCTAGGGGTAAGGCCTTATCGTGGGCGCATTCTAAATCAGACTCAGCGCTGTCAGCGACCAGAAACGCCAAAAAAAGGATAGCTGACAATGATGTCGGTGACGGTGTCGACGCGACGACGATGTGGGGGAGTGCGGGGGATTTTATGGTCGCCCAGCCTTTTCTCGGTAAAAAAACGGTAACTAGCGAGTAAAAATATTTTATTTATTAGGTATGTATACATTATAGTTTTATGTGATGATCTGTCGGAGTGTCCGGTGAAGCTTGATTAGTCGTAATCTATTCGACACAAGCATAGGTCAATTTAAAAAAAAATCTGTCGGATATTTTACCACGGCGTTATAATAAAAAATGTTCATTTTTAGAAGGTGTTTTCAGTTATAATTAGTATATGACTGGCGGAGCTGGGTGTATCTTGCCCACCATCCTTTAAGTTTTAAATTAATTTATTCTCATAGGCTCCCTTGGAACACTTAAATGACGTAATTTCAGAAGGATTTCACTGAAACTACAACTTTTGATGGGTTTGTGACACATAATTACTTTTCCTGTTACTGTGTACTTATTTTTTACTGTTCTGTTTTATTCGCTTTTGCAATGCCTATCTAACCCAGCTGACAAACTTAAGGGTGTTCTTGTATAAAATTGTCTACTTTGTCGACTTCGTTTGATTTAACACATTATTACGATTGTTTACGGGTTATAGCGCGATAATTTTAAATAGGTAGGTTCGTTTGATTTGAACTTGGCTAACCAGTAAGGTATTTTGTAAATGCTAATTCATTTTGCATTGGTTGCAATTGCAAATCTAATCAGTTTGTCAAATTTAGTTTAAAATAGATTTAGTAAATTTAGTAAAATAAATTTAGTTGTAGCGTGGGCAGGCCCCCCGCAAGGTGGACCGACGATCTGGTAAGGGTCGCGGGAAGCCGCTGGATGCGGGCAGCGCGGGACCGATCGTTGTGGAGATCTTTGGGGGAGGCCTTTGTCCAGCAGTGGACGTCAACTGGCTGAAATGATGATGATGATGAGTTTAAAATATATTGTAGTAACCAGAACAAGAATTACCTTGGTCAGTACAGCAGGATTAAATGTCCACCTATTTCCGCTGGGGTATGTAACTACAATGTCGTGGTCTTCATCTATGCCGACCACAGTGCCGGTGGTGCCCAGACACTCAAACATGCCATCAGTCCATCCGCCGTGCCCGTGCTGAAGTGACTGAACTATTTCCAGGTCTAAGTCCACATTAACCTGAAACCATTTTTTACATTTACCACTGAGTTGGAAGAAATTATAAAGCTGGGCAGTCACATTTAGATTTTCACGTTTATATAAACACTAGGTGTTCGCCCCGCGGCTCCGCCCGCGTTAACAGATCTTCCCGTGGGAATAAGGTATTTTCCCGCGGTAAAAAGTAGCCTATGAGTTATTTTGATATAAGCTATACTATAGAGAATAGCAAACATCTATCCATCCATCCATCCATTCATACATACATCCATCCTCACAAACTTTCGCGTTTATAATATTAGTAAGATGAACACTTAGAGATAAAGCCTAAACTTTAAAAACTGATTAACGTTTGTTGGCTTTGATTATATACCACTCATTCCCTTTGTTCGATTATGGTTATTTTAAACTTTTTAAGAAAGTGTTGAACTACTGGGGGCCATTATTTTGAAACAAATTGAAACAATCCAAAACTTTAAAAAGTAATCAATGAATTAGCTAGATATTTCCTTTTGTCTTGTAGGTAATTATAAGTGCATAACAGTTTTATACATGTACAGCTTAGATCTTTTTCTAAGGCAATCTTTAATTAAAGGAAATAAAAGGGCATTAAGCTGGAATACCTAGTTAGTACATTCAAAGAAATGCTTAATGTACCTGGTCCCCAACTTGCAACCCATGGGGTCCCGTGCGCCCCGGGCCTAGTTCTCCTAGAAGTGGCAAATGTTCTTTGTAAACATTCTGTCCTTTCACATCATTAACAACCTGGAACCAATTGAAAAGTATATTATAACAACTTTTTTTTTTTTTTTTTTTTTTTAATATTAATTTTAACGTGCAATCAGTCCATGAGACTATAAGCAGTTGTTTTCGAAGAGGTATGGCATTTAAGGCACTCCTTTCCACCGTCAGGTTGCCTTTTTTAATTTATTTATTTCATTTGAGTTGGTCCCATATGTGTAGTCTCTTCAGACGTCTCGTGTGGAGTGGGTCGCCAAGATCCCTGACAAGTCTACTGCAGTGATGCAATACTCTATTTTGATATGACTTGGTACTTATTATCATTTCCTCCCTTACTGTTGGTATGTTCAAATATTGATGGACTTCATTCATCCTTGTGAACCAAGGGGCATTGCCTTGAGTATAGCATTTTGGAACCTTTGCAGGATTTCTATATTTGATGTTTTCGCTGAGCCCCAGAGCTGTATACCGTAAGTCCATATTGGTTTAAGAGCTACTTTGTATATTAACAACTTATTTTCAATTGAGAGACGAGAATTCCTGTTTAAAAGCCATTCCAGAGATCTATAGCGAAGGTTAAGTTCATCACGCTTCTTTTGTATGTGTGTCTTCCACGTTTGCTTCCGATCAAGGTAGAAGCCTAGGTACTTTACAACTGTGTTATGAGGTAATGTTTCTTGACCTAGTTTTACAGGGGGACAGTCTCCTTTTCGTAGAGTAAAAGTGATATGGTTAGACTTCGTTGCACTAGCTTTAATCCGCCAGGATGCCATCCAACTATAGACTTTATCTAGATGCGTCTGCAAATTTTTTGATGCCATTTCAGGGTCACAATGGGATGTTAATACAGCTGTGTCATCTGCAAACGTCGCTGTCATTACACTGTCTGACTCTGGAACATCCGAGGTGTAGATAAGATACAGCGTTGGTCCCAGCACCGAGCCCTGTGGAACTCCAGCTCTTATATCATAAAATTCTGAAACTGCATTGTTGATTTTAACATAGTACATACGGTTATCTAGGTATGATTTCAGAAGTAGGTATAAGTTGTGTTGTAGTATTTTTTTCAATTTAAACAGCAAACCCTCATGCCATACTTTGTCAAAGGCTTGCTGCACATCTAAAAAGACCCCAGAGCAGTACTTCTTTTCCTCCATAGCATTTCTTACATGTTCACTCACTCTATGTACTTGTTCGATAGTAGCGTGATTTCTTCGAAATCCGAATTGGTGTTCCGGAACAACGTTATTTTCGACAAGAGTTTCATTAAGGCGTGTGGCGATTATTTTTTCTAATACCTTAGAGAGCACCGGTAGAAGGCTGATGGGGCGGTATGAGGAAGTCATGTGCGGAGGTTTCCCTGGCTTAAGCACCATCGTTATTTGAGAGACTTTCCAGACTTTGGGGTAGTATCCTGTTCGCAGTACAGCATTAAATAATGATGTAATGAATACTATTGCCTTCTTTGGTAAGTTTCGTAATACTTCCGCTGTGATAAGATCAAATCCTGGGGCTTTTTTGAGTCCGAGGCCCATTATAGTTCGCCGAACTTCAGTAGGCGTGCAACAACGTAGAGGAAGACTAAGCTGGCAATCACTTTTAAGGAACGTATCGACCTCTTCATCTATATTTTCTGTTCCAAGATTTTCATTGGGTTTGAAGACTTCACTTAGGAACAGTCCGTACGCTTCTGCTCTTTCTTGATCTGTCTTTGCCCATGTACCATTCTCATTTTTGAGTGGGTATTGTGCTAGTTGCGGCTTATTGCGGGATTTCACTGTTTTCCAGAGTGATTGGCCGTTCTTGGCTGGCGCTGCTGGTGTTAAGTTTTGCAGATGTGATTGTAAAGTCTCATTCTCCAAATCTACCAGCAGTTGTTTAAGGCTAGCAGCTGCTTTATTGAAGTCTCTTTTATCAGCTGGGTGCCGACTGTTGTGCCAAACTCTTCTAAGCCGACGTTTCTCTAACACCTTATTTCTTATAAACTGTGGTAGTTTTCTATGAGACATCGTTGTTTTATCTTTCTCGGGGGGTGGAGTGCTATGCCAAGCAGCCTTTTGTATAGTCTTTGTTATGTACTCAGTGGCACTCTCTATATCCTCTTCTGTTTTAAGTCGAACTTTAAGATCTATATTGTCGCTTAAATACTGCGTGAATGCTTGCCAGTCTGTGTTCTCATTATATAAGTAAGGTGGAGTTGGTCTGTTTATAACTGTACCGCTCATTGTTGCAAGAACTGGAGTATGATCTGATGATGAATCATAACAGCTTTCTACATCCAAATAATGAGATTGTATACCTTTGTAAATAAAAAAGTCTAACAGATCAGGCATTTTGTTTGGATCTGTAGGCCAATACGTTGGTTGGCATGTTGTCAGGACGCTATAGTGTGACTTTTCTAGGCACTTCAGTAGGTTTCGGCCCCTCGTTGTTGTCAGGCGTGAACCCCTTAAAACAACTTAAAACACAAATTTGTATTATTGTCGTTGGCAAATTGTAGAACACGTCATTTTACAAACGCTCTCTGCATTGAAATATGCTGGAGGCAAAAGAAGTTGCATGTCCAGCATATTATAACACAATGCCAAGTTTGTAAAATGTCGAAGCATTCTATAAAATGACGAGTTCTTCGATTTGACGACGACATTTATATAGGCTGCAATTACGAATATTATATTAAGCTAAGCTGTGGAAAACAAAAGACTTATTAAAAGCCGCGTACCCACAAACGCGAAAGAGCGGGCTGCTGGACGAAATCTAAGTTCACATCCTGTCTGTGCTATAGATATATGCCATAAGAGCCAACTGCGCACAGAACTCAATAAAAATGCAAAATTTCTTTCTGTTACCTTTAGATCAGCCATTCCCTCAAACCCAACCCTGTAGAGATTTTTAGCTCCATTGTCCCACACCACATAGGCAGCAGACCGAGGGCTAGCTGCTGACCAGTCTTGAACTTCATTCACTTTCCCTCTTCTACCATTACCACCATCCTGGTCTTCCCATTGCCAGTCCACCTAAATAAGTAATACAATATATCATCATAATTTCAACAAAGGTCAAACCAAACAAAACAATATACTCAACAAAAACAGTAATAACAATCAGGTTGATAACAATAAATAAAAGGGAGAATACTTTATTACACATTTAAATAATATTGGACTTGTATATCTAATACACATACAAATATTACATCTTTATTTAAGTTGTATTTTTTTTTATTAAGAGTTACTGACCCCTCTGACAACTCTGGCTCCAGGGAATATACCCCGGACTGCTTGCTTTTTACTCTTACGGCGTGGTTCTACTAAACACCTCTGTGCCCCTGGTGCACTGATGCGGTAGAACCTGTGGCGTAGATGATGCTTATCTCCATGGTAGCAAACAGAACACAGGTCATAGTTACTACATTCAGCACACTTCCAACGGATACCTAAAAAGTAAAATTATTCATAATGTGCTTAATACTATTTAACAATTATGTAAAAACAGAAATAAACAATATTTTCTAACCAAAAATAGGTTGCTGGCGGCATGTATCACACATAGTTCCTTCGTGTTTCACGCCAGTTGGTGCACTATCTAAGATTCGCAAATCGTAAGCCCCTGAACATCTGTAGTTAGCTGCTGTGCCGTTGTCCCAGACAACAACCACTTCTTCTGGTGATTCGAAGTTTCGAACTGTGCCTACATGGCCTTCACCCCCATCCTGAAAAGTAACAGGGACCGATTATTATGAAACATGTAATAAAACAAGTAAATTTAAACAAATATTACGCTTACTTGTTTGCCCCACTTCCAATCAGGGCCTCGTATCACTCTCGCACCCACACCTTCCATCATGAACCTCGTAGCTCTAGTCGTATTTGACGGGCCTGGTACACTTGGCTCCATGTTCATGTTATAAATATTTTCAACAGCAAACTGCAAAAGCGAAAACTGATACTTTTCATAAAAAGTTGAACAAGTTGAACCCAATTCAATTCAACAACAAACCCATTCCATTCCCATCTCTCTCTCCAGCAAACTTATTTCACGGGAGACAAAAGACAGAAGACGAAAGGAATGCAGTTATACGTTAGAATGAGATACAAATACACCGCGCTCACTCTTGCGCATAACTGCGTCTCTTTCGTCTTCTATCTTTGGCTACCGTGAAATAGGTGGCCAGACAAAATATGTCAATCAATTGTCAAATTAAAAATAAATCCCTATTATGCACGGCCAAATAATGTACAGTCAGAATAGTGCGGCCACACATTATTTTTAATATTATGTACACTATGGTCTGTTTCGTATAAATCCGGACAAAAGTTTATTGACCTCTTACTTTTCTTGAAAGTTATTAAAAATAATGTAACACCTAAATGTCTGGCAAGGTCACACGCTCACCCCGCCTTCTAACTACGGTATGCCAAATTACGTATTTTGCGATAATTTCCTATAGTTATATCGTATCGTTTGAAAAAAATTGCGCATTGTATGTATGCAGGCGTCAGTGACCTTTTGTCCAGATTAATATGAAACAAACTATAGCTCGGCCAACACCAAAAATGGATTCACATCTATCTGTGTGTATGGTCTGGCTGGACTGGTTACACGATTTCATAAATACAGTTTTACTTTACTTTTTCGTGTCTTCATATGAAAAGAGTGATATTTCTCTACAAATAACCAGACTAACAAATGATGTCACACACTTTACTTATATTTTGTGTTTTTGACAAAATAGCTAATCTTCTAAATAGTTTAAAGTATCAAAACTTAATATTTCTTGTACAATAGCCAGCATATTATGCAGCTGACTGAACGGACATATACCTAGATCTTGAGAGCGCCCGTATTCCGTAGAGATAGGGGTGAATTTCGTAGTGCGAATGTCCAACCGCACGCATGTGCTGGCATGTACATATTTTTTATTGTATATTTTTAAAGTTTAGTAGACCTATTTTTAAACTTCCCAAAAATATTTCAAAATAGGTACCTACAATAACTTATCAGATAAACAAGCACGCAAATTCACGCAATCATACGTGCAATAAAAAATGCAGTAAAGCCAGACCCCCCCTAACATGCAGTGCTGTGATAAAAGTTTATCGCACGAGAAACCCGCCATATTGAAACATCCTCCAATAGAATAAGAGAATACGCACAACAAAATTATGTCTGTCACGCGTGGACTGGGCATGTTTGATGGGCAGAAAAATAATAAACCTGCTCTGGGGACGGACGGCGCCACGTCACGTGTATATTTTTATGTTTATGGCAACAATTCCCCTTATAAAATTAGTTCCATTTAAATTCCTCAATATGGCGAGGTTTTTTATTTTTATGGCCGAGCTTTACAAGAATAAATTTAAACGTTTTCTGTGTTTGTTCCAACTCTTACGTCATCGGTTTGTTCCGTTTTGTGTATCATGTATTTATTGGTACATGAATTATTGGATGATAGTACGTACGTACATGGTACGTACTAAGTAAGTACGTAGTAGGTACGTAGTATTTCCAAAAATATTTTTTTTTTGTTGTGTATTGTGACAGTTGTGAATTTCATCAATCAATCAATTCTAGTTATTTGTAGATCAACTACAGGTTTTGTAAAATCGTGCCCACAAATTCTCTAACATGGCCAGTAATCGTAATAAATACGAGAAAGCAAGAAGACGTCTCGCAGCGGTAACATTTTTATCAAATATATCTCTTGATGGCTCCTTCAAAGATACGGAATTATGCCAGAGTTCTAATAAAACAAAGCATGATAAAATAGATAGTGGTGCTAAGTCTTCTGATACTAACCAACACGGAAGCGCTAAGACAAATATTCGTCCCCGCAACAAGCTGACGCAGTGCAGTCCCGTCCACCGAATTGCTGGACATGATAACCACTCTTTGAGCTCTGAAGAATTTAATATTGTTACGCCTATTAGAGGACCAACATTCTCTTCTTTTCGGGAAAGGTATGAATTTGTCCATGACTGTTTTGGAATGAATTGTTTGCTCTTGTAGTTTTAGTACCTACATTGTTTTTAACTGGTTACAAAGGTTGCGCGAGAAAATGCTTGATGCTTTATGAGGTCTCTTAAGTCATTCCATGTTTAAACAAATTTAATTTTTGTCCTCATTTCTACTAGATGCTCCTCTGTGAATACAGAGTCATTTAAAGAAAAGCTGAATAAATCAAAAAAACATCTTGTGGCTATTGCTGGCCTAAATCTTGATGACAAAAGCAGTAATGAAAGTTTAAATTATGGTAAGAACTGAATTTAAAATATTATAAAATATATGGCTTATATGAAGTGGTTTAAATCTTTCCTATCTGCTAAATTGAAATTCCAGGCCGTTTTCGTACTAGCAATCCTTGTATACCAGAATATCATGCACTCACTAGAGAAGTTCGATTAGTGCATGCAAGCACTCGAGGAATTTCTTTCAAGGATGAGAGACTTGCATTTACAGGAAAGGGTGCTCCACTTGTAGTGTTCAGTACCATTCCATATTCTAAGACAATCAAGAATGCTCGGTAAGGATCCTTCTTCTAATTACATTTACTAATCTACAGTACTAATATCATTAAAGCAGAAACAGGAGCTGCCCTAAAGTTAATAGACCCATCCCCACTTCAAATATAAAACACTTTTCTGCTTCTTACTACTAGATAATCAATAGAAATGGAATGAATTAAGCAAAATTGTCAATGCTGCTTATATCAATAACAAAAGTATTGGTACAGCAAGATCTGATTTAAACCGTTTCAAAAACAGTTTTCTTTTTTCTTCATAAATTAATTTAAAATTAGTTAACTTTATCTATTTTTTAACAAATTATATTATTAAGAATTAAATAAAAGAAATTATGTATTAAAAATTCACTTCAATGCCCCTTTTATTTTTGCCTGATCTTGATCTAGACACCTGCTATCACATCAGCAGCATAGGGCCGTTCCTCTTGTTTGTATTCTGAAACTAATATAATATTTAATCAAAATTATATAATTTTGTAACTAATTCTAAGTTGAGAATAAAGTAAATTTTATGTACAACTACTTACAAATTGTGATGCAAACAAAGAAATATGGAATGTAAAGCAGAAATTGCTACTGAGCAATAAGGCTGCCTACATTTACACTATATTTTCTTTTTGTGAATTTATACTATAATGAAGAATATTCTTTTCTATATTCTTTATTAAGACTTCAGTAATTTATTATTTGTATTTATGTTTCTTTCAGTGGTGATCTAAGGAAAGATGGAGTCCGCCGACGGCATCCATCAGGGACAAGACCATTGTCATCAATTACTGATAATGGGATCGATCCATTTGATCTCCTTGGTTTGGAAAGAGGAGAAAATGGACAAGAAATATCATATTCAAAGTTGTTGGTGCCTTCTAGAGTGTGCACTAGAGAACAGTATAGAAAGATGTATGAAGGTGATTTCAGTGATAAGCCCGGGTGGAAAATGCTGAACCGACATCCTCATGTCATAGCCAGGTAAATATATATCTTAAAATAGGAAAATTATGTAATAGTGTTGGTTGTTTTTTGATATTTAACTTAAAATCTGGTTTTTAATATTTTCACTAGCATTTAAATTCAATGTTTATGGATAAAGGCTTTGTGCATGTTAGATGTTATTTAGTTTTTGATCTCCACTGTGTATTGTTTTTAAATGTGGTGTTTATGAATATATCACTCAACAACATCCAACAACAGATCATTGTACAAGCATACATTAACTCACTCATTCATAAAACACAAGTTGATAGTTGATACCTGATTCATTGAATGGATACTTACTACAATCATAACATTTTGTCGAGACATATAACACGAGAACACTCAACATAATAATGCGTGATATCATCACATTCATTTCATCACTAACATTTGAATTTCAGGACAAAATTATTGACGAGGCACAAGGATAAAAAATGGTAAAAATGTAAATAAATTATTAAAGCTAAGCATTGGTAATTAATTGGTTTCTGGTAGACAATCCTGCTATATAGCCCTAGTTAGTTGATTTGAAAAAGTAGAAAGTTTAGTTATAAAAATGTTCTTTCAGTTCACCCAATGTTGTGTCACTACAAAGACCTGATTTTTCTGAAACTGTAAGCTGTAGTAGAAATCTTGTGAAAGTAATTTTATTTCTAATCTAATTACAGCACTTATTTTAAGTAGAAATTTGACTTAAACAATAATGTGGGCAAGACTGACCATCACAAATATTTCCACTAAACTGCATCCCATGACATATCAATGGGCTCCATAATGCATGCAAATGCATGAAATACTAACAAATTAATTTTAGTTGTGGCTACAAAACGTCTGTTATATAATTTAATTACAATTCTTAACAATTCTACATACATAATATATTTCTGGTTATGTAATCTAACTTATAAAAAGAAGAATATTTGCATTTGTTTTTAGAAACCTCGAAGTATATGCTTTCTCAAATCAATAATTGCAATTTAAGTAATTTTGCATAAATTTCATAAACCAAAAGCATGTCATCAATTTCGTTTTTTCTACATGCATGCAATAATTTCATTAGTAAATGGCTACAACATTTGAGACCAGCAATAACATTTGTGACAAGATTCTCTATAGGTACACAATAAATATACAAGGCCACACCCCCAACAACAATATTCACCAAACATTAGCAAGTTTTTGTAGATTGCTTGATTTTAGGTGCTTTTCGTACGAGGCTGCACAGAGGTCGAATATGGCAATCTCTCCGCCGCACTCCTCAATGGAAGGCAAGAATTTTGACTGGGATGACGCTAAAGCAAGTTTACGATCGCAGACTTACGTAAGTGTTATAATCAAGCATATTACTTTTTAGACTCTTTTGTATTTTTATTTTTGTCAGAGGCAAACTGTGTTTCCCCGTAAATTCGGACTACACACGTCCGGCTCTGGTTGACGAACTTTGTGAATTTATGATGGATTTTTACAATAAAATACAATACAATACCCCGATCTCAACAATACTCTGGATTTTTCCTTTATTTAATTCTTGAGCGCATTTCATTACAATGGATACTTAAATATCATAAGTGCGATATGTGGCAAGCTCCGCCATATAGCCATTGAAAATTAATTTAACAGCTTTTGCCTGTAACGAATATTTAAAATTTAAAAAATTCTTAAATTTTATTAGCGGTAATGTAGCTGACCAGCCACCTAAAGCTGACCAGCACGCAAAAAAAAATTATTCATGAGGTTATAAATTGTATGCAATTTTTAGTTTTATTTTTATCATGGCAAAGTAACGTTCGTCAATTGACACCCGGAAGTCACTTCCTATTGTATAACTAGCTTGCCGGCCCGCGGCTCCGTTAGCGTTAACAGGTTTTTCAGTGGGAAAGAAGTATATCCCGCGAAAAAAAGTAGCCTAAGGTACGGGCGCCAAAGATGGCCCACTTAAATTTTTAGATATTTTGTTTCCCAAATAAATATATTATAATTTCCATTATGTTTTTTCTTTACTTTACTTAACTGCAAGATTTTACAAGGATTTGTCCTTGTATATTTATTTGGGAAACAAAATATCTTAAAATTTAAGTGGGCCATCTTTGGCGCCCGTACCTTATGTGTTATTCTGATGTATAAGCTATATTATTGTAAAGTTTCATTAAAATCCGTCCAGTAGTTCCAGAGATTAGCGTGTACAAACAGACAGACAGACGGATTTTTTTTTTCAAACTTGTATTTTACTGTTCAGCTACCCTCCCTTTATCACCTACAATCAGTTATTTGAAAAATTAATCAATGTACAGACACGCCTATTCTTCAGTTTTATTATAGTATAGAAGATAGAAGAAGAAGAAAAAGGGTGGTCATGTATTAGTACTTTTTTTTTTTTTCAAGTTTGATATCAAAATCCGTACCCATGTGAAAGTCATTAACATCAATATTTGCAAGGACAGTTTCATCAGATAATTAGTTGTCACTAGACAAAACTTAACATTGATTAGTAAACAAGTATGATTTCTTTATTTTTTATAGTTAGAAATCCGCTTAACTATTGGTGTAAGCACTTTACTTCATAACTTATTTACAGATACAATACTGCCCCAACGTCCTAGATGATCCGGAGCTCATTGCCGGCAAGCACAGAACTCTATTAACGTTCACATCGTATATGACATCGATCATCGACTATGTCCGCCCTCAGGACCTCAAAAAGGAGTTAAATGATAAGTTCAGGGAGAAATTCCCTCACATCAGGCTGACGCTCAGTAAACTAAGAAGGTAAGAGGAAGTCAGCATCATTTAATTAACATGATGATGATAAAACTTTTCAGCAGTCTTTGATTAATTCATGGTATTATTTTGTGTCTTATTCGTAATCACACTAATATTATAAAGAGGAAAGATTTGTATTTTTGTGTGTATATGTGTATGTTTGTAATGAATAGACTCAAAAACTACTTAACCGATTTTAAAAATTCTTTTACGATTAGAAGGCTACATTCACCCTGAGTAACATAGGCTACCTTTTACGGCGGGAAAATGCTTCATTCCCACGGGAAAAACTGTTGACGCAGGCGGAGCCGCGGCGGAAAGCTAGTATTATATATATTTCTTACAGCATCAAGAAGGAAATGCGTAAGATCGCTAAATACGACAACGGTGGTATAGACTTGTTAACGGTCGCTCAAGGATACGTTTACTTCGAGAAGCTGATTCTTGCGAATCTCATCAACAAAGACAACAGAAAACTATGCGCGGGAGCTTGTCTTTTGCTATCAGCCAAATTAAACGATGTCAAAGGCGAATCTCTCAAATCTTTAATTGAGGTATGTATATTTATCTAGATTTATTTACATTATCGTAACTTTAAACTTTCTTGTGATTTGTAAGGTTTTTTTTATTGCTTGATGGGGATTGAAAAACTGTTGTTCTGTCGTCGTTTTGAAGGAGCTACCGAGCTTTCCTCTTATTCCCAATCGATGATGTTTGATGGCTTTTCTTGCTTATCATATTGATATCTATGCCTGTGGTCAATTTGTAACTTGTTACAATTACAAATAAATTGACTTAGTCCAATGAAGCTACATTATGCGACACTACCATAGACTATTATTTATTCTATTCCTTAGATCGAAACGGAACGGTTTCAAGTCCGGTGAAGCTTGATTGGTCGTACCTTTTCGACACAAGCATAGGTAAATCCAAAAAAAAAAGAAAACGGAACGGAAGAAACTCAATAATTAGTTACATTATTTATGTTACAGCGCATAGAAACAACGTTCCGAATCAACAGGAAGGACCTGATGCGTTTTGAGTTCGCGGTGCTGGTAGCGTTGGAGTTCGGTTTGCACGTGCCGTTATACGAGGTGTTCCCTCACTACCAGCGGCTGCTGCACGAGTCGTGACCCTGGCGGCGCCTGGCGCTCGAGCCCGCGCGCGCCCACCGCCGCCGCGCCAGCATCGTCGACTGGCGCGCCGCAGCCTGGCTGTAAACAAACATTCACCACATAGGTACATACTGATCAACATCAACCGACTTAGCGCGCTTACACATTATGCCGCAGCGGCGCCGCCCGCGCTAGTCTTGTATGGATTTGTATTACGCTGCGGCAGGCTCCATACAAATCCCGGCGGTGCCGCTGCCGCTGCGGCATAATGTGTAAACGGCCTTATCTGTGAACCGTCGTAAAGGGCTGCATGCAACACGTCGTAGCGCTCGGAGGGAGCGCTATTTAACCCCTAACAGAAAAACGCAGACGAATCTTCAATCACCATTTATTACACACGAAATATCACATCGGGAATATAAAATCACCACAATCACAATCAATCAGAATATGTGCACTACGTGAGAAATGCATCATACTTTAAAATTATGTCTTAAGTGTTAAATAGCCCTTGATCAGTAATTATTAGACATCTCATCTGCCTCGACCACGATGAAAACGGTATGATGGCAGCCGCGGTTATTATTACCTTTTATGTAGGGCCAACCTTTTTTTTGAACACCTTATCTTTAACAATAAGGGAACTTTGAAATGGGCGCTTAACACTTTAGGGCGTAATTTTTAGTCTTAAGAAAAACTAAGTATAATCAAAGCACATCCCGGACACGTCGTACAATCATCTGCGCCATTGCTACAGTTTGTCAAAATCGTGCTAACCGCGTCTACGGGGAACAGGTGTTAGCGGGGACGAGGTAGCTTACGGCGCACCAATAGCAACTGAATGTGTCGTGCTCTTTCACCCTCCCGCCACACCGCTCGCTTCCCCGCGAAGACTATGCTCTATCGTCCCGCCAACTCCAGTACCCCGTAGGCGCCGTAAGCACCATGTTACCAAACTATGATAACTTATGTAAGACATGGCTAGCACGAGGTTTATTTCTAGCATGCGTGTGAAAGAGGCAACTGCATACAAACAGAACAGCCATGGACACCCGTGCAATGTTGACAGAGGTTGACAGGGTGCGGGGAGGAGGTATCCTTTTGCGATCTCGTACTTAATTTATTATTTTATTATTCATTCTGTGCTTAATAACCGCTTTGTTTATAATCGTTATTCTATTATACCAAAATTATTTCCAAAAATACGGACAAAGCGTTGCGCACAATGCTCAGTCAAGTGTAAGCTTATGCATTACGCCTAATCTAGATCTAGAGATTGAATAAAGAAGATACTTAAATACTTTCATTGTACTTATCAAACATTATTTATTTATTGTATTATATAAAATATTAAGAGGGTAATATTCGGCAGTTAAAACGTTCCAGTAAAGCTCACACACGGGACTTTGACAAATCAATTCCTACATTTTGGATAGTAGAATCAATGCTATAGTTAGGTAATGAATCCAGTAGAATAAAAATAACTGGACGGTGCGTACAAGTAGTATATATAGTATGGTGCGTAGTAGTAGTGCAATTGAGTTAAATATGACTGCTTTGAGTGCTTGGTTATTATTTCTCCTCTCTCAATAAAATGTATGAGGAAGAAGTATAAATAAGTTCAGCTCTGTAACAGATTTCTGTGTAAAATATTTAATTATCTGTCTACTGTACTATAAAATAATTGTTGATATTGCTTGTAAGGTTGTTCTGAAATATCTTGCGTAAGGTCTCTTTTAACGCTTTAGAAAATTTAGTAAACTGTAATTAAGTTTTAGATGTTGATCTTAATTAAATGCATAGTTGATATTAATGAAGATGTAGATTTGTCTTAAATAAAATAATATTTTTGAATGTTCTAAAAGTATACAAAAAATCGTAGATTGTTAATATAACACAAATGTCGTGTATTTGCAGACAAGAACAGCACAAGTCAGCCGTGTCTAATTAGAAGCTTCCAATGTTTATGAAAAATAGCACTAAAATTGTATCTTACGGTAGTAGAGCCACAGAAAGCTCAAAGTTTTGAAACCAAGTTTTCATTATTTGATGTAAAATAATGGACAAACAGCAATTCAAAATAATGTTTAGTACACTTTATAATTTACAATGGGCTAAACACAGGATCGAACTTTGATAGTTAAAACTTTTAAACCCTTAAATTAAATACAAATTTTAATAAAGAATCTTGATCAAAAATTTGGTAGTCTGAATATAATAATAATTTTATAAATGTATGCAAAAAAGCTAACGCTCGCGTTGTTATACTATAACTTAGACAAATTAGTTAGGTACATAATTAACCAAAACTTGTATGTTGGGAGCACATAGAGCTTTAAGTGACACGCATTCACGCCTTGTAATCAAATACAATACGAAATATACTTACAATATAGTTCTTTCCTTTTCAATCAGACTTTTACTACAAGGACCTGAAGGACCATTCTAACAATGAAATACTAAATGTATTTACTTGGTTCAAGAAGTATAATAAAAGTTAACTAGTAAGTAATGTAAGCCAAAATTACATGTGAAAGTTTAAACTATCATACATAATGTATTTACTATTAGGTAAAGTTTTAAATATGTATGTAATAATATTTGCAACTAAAGCCGCTTTTTATTGAGTTAGGACAGTTTTGACTTTCACATGAATTAAATTTAGATGTCCGCCCCAACAAATGCTCAATAAAATATTTTTATAATAAGAATAAAGTTTTAAATAGGTACCTACGAAATAAAGTAATATTGTTGTAAACAAAAAGTATATTTTAGTAATAGCTGTTCCTTCCATAGAGGTAGAATTTTTTTGCTTGTTCCTTCTATGTTGCTTCTTCCACTGACAAATTCTAGATAAATATTCAAAAGCACTTTACAAACAGTGATGTATAATTAATTTAAAAAAAAAGCAACCATTTGCAATTAGAAAACAACATAATGTCTTTAATTAATTATACTACATTTTCTAACACATTATTTTAACCGACGTCAAAAAAGGAGAAGGTTCTGAACTCGAAACGTACGTCTTTTTTTTGAAATTTTAAATATACAAATTAATTTATATGGGGCCACCTATGAGTTATGTTGAACCCAAGGCAAAAACAAATCACAAATAAGGAGTTATTCCCGGAAAAAAAAAGACATTATTGCACAGCCGAATCAAGAACCTCCTTGTTTGAACTAGATTTAAAATAACTGCAAAATGAATGTTTCCAGCCTGTAAAATAATTTAACTACCTATTAGTATATTTTTTTCTCATCTTGATGAGTCGGTTCTTACAAAATGCTTGTAATAAAAAAAAATATGTTAAAAATCTTAAAAATTAGGTACATAACAGTATTTTTTCAAAAAGTTTACAAACAGCTTTTAACTATGAAAATAAAACTATAGTCATATAGGTTCATAGGCTTCACAACATTTTGGTTTAAATCATGAATTTATTGTCTTATTTTCTGTGATATTTGAATATTATTTTACAAGATAGAATCTTTTTTTAAATAGGTATGTACCCTTAAATATTAGTTACCTACATGTAACAGTTCAGTGGTTTTCAATAAACCGTTCAGGCGGTCAGTACGTTCCTATAATATGCTACTGGTGGTCCTGCTGTGAATTAAATTCGCATTCGATCAATCGCGAAAGTTCGAAGTAGTTCCTAATCAGCCAAATTCCACACGAACAAGTTAACCAAATCGGTAGATAAGCAAGCCAAGTGCAATAAAAAACCTATTTAATCTTAGCAACAGAACGTCCAGCAAAAGCAGATTAACTGAAAACTTTGGACTGTGCAAAATACATAGAGCATTGCATTTTTTAAAGTTATAATGTTTTAAAATGATGAGTTACAGAGCTTTGAAAAAAATATTATGGAATGCGAATTTAACTGAATACGACTGCCCCACAAAATTAAATCAATAGCGGGCTGCCTCGTAACGTAACACACTGATACTGGGACACTGTGTTGCATTTATATGTGGTTCCTAAGTAAGTTTTATATATCTTTGAATTGAAAATCACTGAGTCGTTGACATGTTTATATTTTTTTATGAACGAATTCTACGATATCGTTAATTAAGTTTAACTAAAACGTGTGATATGCTATTAATTTGTACGTAATTTATTTTAATTTAAAATATAAGAAATTGCCATTGTGTTCATTCGACTTATTATTTTTACCTCACCTATATGTATATCAGATATTTACCTTTTAACCGCCATGGTCTGAAATATAAGACTTACCGAATCGAGCTCACAACGCCGCCGTCTCATAAATAAGACTTTTGTTTTGACTGATTGATATAAATTTTGTTTCTATGGCTGGCGGTGGGAGCAAGTTCTTAGAAAATATGCTTGGCGGTTAAATGGTTAAACTTGGAACTTAAATCACTGTTTATACACTTTAGACGAAGACTATAAACAACTCAAACTTAATCGTCGAATTATTTTCCTAGGTTGAAATCTGTAAACAAAAATAAATACTATCCAAACCATTCTGAAAAAATATATTTTTTTTAATTTATGAGATCACGATCTCCTTTATTTCGTAATCATAGACGAAGAAAATTACATAGTAAAGTGGGATTCATTCTTTTTTTTCCAGATTTGTACTGAGAGAAAGATCAAGGATGTTATAAGAATGTACAGTAGGCAGCACATGCGGCTGGACATGTTGACCTTGAGAGCGCCATTATTCCGTAGCAGTAGATGCGAGTTTCGTAGTGCGAGTGTCCAGCCGCATGTGCTGCTTACTGTACCTACTACCATAGTACCTACCTACTTATAACATCCTTGAGAAAAGTAGAGGACCTACATAGACACTACATAGGTAAACTATTCAATTTAGAAAAAAATGTTATTAGAAACCAAATCAAGCCAAGTTTCAATAGTATAGGTATACCTATACTATTGAAACTTGGTAAGTAGATGTATTCTGTGAACCGCATTAAGATTTTTTTACAAAAATAGAAAAAAAACAATAAATTTAGGGGGTCCCCATACATAAAACTGAAACTAAAAAAAAATTTTTTCATCAAACCCATACGTGTGGGGTATCCATGGATAGGTCTTCAAAAATGATATTTAGGTTTCTAATAACATTTTTTTCTAAATTAAATAGTTTGCGCGGGAGACGCTTCCAAAGTGGAAAAATGTGTGTCCCCCCCCCCTCTAACTTCTAAAATAAGAGAAAGATGAAACTAAAAAAAATATATGATGTGCATTACCATGAAAACTTCCAACGAAAATTGGTTTGAACGAGATCTAGTAAGTAGATTTTTTTTAATACGTCATAAATCGTAAACCGCAATTTACTTTTCACTATTATTAAAACATCGATCAAAGTCACAACGAACTACAAAAACTTTTATATTATGTTACTGGCTGCTATGGAACCCTTCATGGGCGATTCCGACTCGCATTTGGCCGCTTTTTTATCGAGGTTTTTTTCATTATTTCTTTACGATAAACTTCTACTTAACGAAATACAACATATTGGAATAAACCAATAATCATAGTTTGACGGAAACAATCACGACACGTCCTACTTAATAAAGTTAACGACCATTTTACATTATTTAAGTAACAGTAGTATGTATATAATTGCTTTGGCACAGCTGTAATGGCTGTAACAGACAGAACAGAACCGATATGTATGAAAGTTTCACAATACATTGAGCCACGCCGCCGTTACAGGTGACTTGTGATAAAACTATTGATGTATGTCTCAACGTTGGAAATATCCGCTCCAAATCGCCCGAGTTCATATAAGCAATATAATTTCTAATTGTTGCTTCATTCACGCACGGAACATCAAGAAAACAATAGTTTCTTAGCATATCCGTTGATATTATATTAGTTATCCTACAAATAACAAATACCATGAGTTCAAAGGTGAGTTAAATACATCTTACCTCATCTTACCCTCAAGTTGTGAAGTCAAGAGTGTGTTGTAAAGTGTCAGTCGTGGTACTTAATTGTGTGACGATATTCTGTGCAATATGTATTTCATTTCATTTATTTCATTTATTTATTCGTTAACAATATAAATTGTGTCCGAAATATTATTAAGTATATATGCAACTCATAAATTAAAAATATAAATAGGAATATTATGTCAAGTTTTAAAAGTAGTCAGTCTTGACTTAAAACTAAAAATTTATCACAAGATGTCAACTAACAAATATAATATTGAATTTATATTGAATTGATTTTAAAAGTCGTCGATACTATAACAGCACTTCTCAACAAGATACGCTCTCAACTTGCGCTTAAAACAATTAACATCTTTTATTATTTTTAAATGAATAGGCAAGCAAGTATCTAGTGAAGATGATAGTTAATTAAGTGGATAGTTAGTTTTATTGAAGTTTGCCGAAACTATTTTGTTCCATTTCATCCTTAAAACCCGGAATTCATAACATTTTCAATTACTCTTTGTAAAAATTCCGATCGCGGCTCAAATTTATTTATTATCATCACTTTATGTAAGTAATACTACCATGTAGTTACATAATGTACTAAATTTGAAAATATCATATTCATGATATACAGTCGCAGCGTGGCCCCAATTTTGTGGCGTGGCGGTCAGCATAGTATTCGAACTGAAAAAAAAAAAGCGGCCAAGTGCGAGTCGGAATCGCCCATGAAGGGTTCCATAGCAGCCAGTAACATAATATAAAAGTTTTTGTAGTTCGTTGTGACTTTGATCGATGTTTTAATAATAGTGAAAGGTAAATTTGTGGTTTACGATTTATGACGTATTAAAAAAAAACTACTTACTAGATCTCGTTCAAACCAATTTTCGTTGGAAGTTTTCATGGTAATGCACATCATATATATTTATTAGATTTATCATTCTCTTATTTTAGAAGTTAGAGTGGGGGGGACACACATTTTTCCACTTTGGAAGCGTCTCTCGCGCAAACTATTCAGTTTAGAAAAAAATGTTATTAGGAACCTAAATATCATTTTTGAAGACCTATCCATAGATACCCCACACGTATGGGTTTAATGAAAAATTTTTTTTTTGTTTTAGTTCTATGTATGGGGACCCCCTAAATTAATTGTTTTTTTTCTATTTTTGTAAGAAAATCTTAATGCGGTTCACAGAATACATCTACTTACCAAGTTTCAACAGTATAGGTATTATAGTTTCGGAATAAAGTGGCTGTGACATACGGACGGACGGACGGACGGACAGACAGACAGACAGACAGACATGACGAATCTATAAGGGTTCCGTTTTTTGCCATTTGGCTACGGAACCCTAATGAAGCTAGTTTATGTATACTACTATAGTTTCATGCAAATTACGTAGCTATAATATTTCAGACATACAAGAGCGTGGTTGGCCAAGTGGCTAAGCCCGTTGACTTTCATTCAGAAGTTCGCGGGTTCAAACCCCGGAACGTACCAATGTGTTTTGGATTTTTTATGTACGTTTATTTGACGCTCTTACGGTGAAGGAAAACATCGTGAGGAAACCTGCACACACTTGTGAAGACGAGAATTCAAAGGTTGTGTGTGAAGTTAACCAACCCGCACTGGGCCAGCGTGGTCGATTAAGGCCTATTCACCCCCTAATATCAGGGTAGGCTCGAGCCCCTCGGTGGGGACGTATATGAGCTGTTAACGAATATTATACTAAAGTTATAAAGAGGAAAGATTTATATTTTTGTGTGTGTGTATGTTTGTAATGAATACACTCAAAAACTACTGAACCGATTTCAATTACGGTCGTGCTCGGGACATATATGATATTTAACAGACTTGTGAAGTTGTGACATGAAAATATTTTTGTTTTCGTCCTTACTTAAGTAGGTATTATTTGTATTGGTTTTTTTGGTTTTATTAATTGTTTCTGTGTACTGTTTATTTTGGTGTCAATAAAGAATATTGTATTGTATTGTATTAATTTTGTTGAAGGTGCTGTTTTTATTCGCCGTCCTCTGTTTAATGGGGTCGTGCTGGGGAGAGGATGAATCTCTACAAGGGCTGACTCGTAAGGAGAACATTCCTATAGAGCCGATAGGAGTGCCTTCCGACCCTGACCTCAACCAGGACTCCACCTTCTGGCGGCTATGGAAGTTTTGGAAATGGGGTTAATTTATTTTAAGTTTATATACTTACTTACTATAAGTTTTTTTTATACAGGTTGATTTCGTAGTCGTTTTGTTTCCCGTAGCGGAAAATAGCCAAGTACGGTTAGAGCAGATTCTAATAAATTATTATCCGATGAATAAGGGACAAATCGCGAGGCAAGCGTTTTACTTGATATGCTTTTCCTTTTACAAACAGATTTTAAATTGAAGCAAAAATGAAATATTTTTTTGAGGTCAGTCAGGACTCGAACCCGCGTCTCCTTGGGTTTCTGGGCCAACACAGGTGCCACCGATATGAGCTCAACCAAACCAACCAGCCAAATTCTTCATTACAATATTTTGCAATTTCGCTTCGATTTATACCTTAACAGAAGTCGTTTCTTGAATAAGTAATTTACAAACCTATCCGAATAATAAACTATAATACTAATAAATAAAATATCTATGGGAATACAACGACTACAAAATTACCTTGCATAATATATATCTTACATATTGTTTTGTTTCACTAGGTCGGTCAATGATAAAAAATGTGTTCAAACACTCTTCTGATATGGCGGAGAGTGCTTCGGGAAGACACAGGATCCATCCGGATCGGGGAACTAATAAGCGAAAGTTAAAAAATAAAGTGAAATTTTTATTTAAAATACATCAATATTCAACAGATTAATAGTTTTGTTTTACTTATTTCTAATAGAATTTTTTTTTTTGTTTAATATGTAGTAGCTCGATTCGTCGTACTTTTTAGACTTAAACATAGGTAAATAAAAAAGTAGTATAAAAAAAGAGATAAAAAGCGCTCGTCGTCCCTAATCCCATCTGTCGCCCCGCTACGCCACCGTAGCACGTAGCCGTAGCTAAGGTCGTCGTAGCGCTAAGACTCCTGTCGTCGTAGCGTGGTCGTAGCAGTGTTCGTAGCACTTGCTACGCCGTAGCTCTAAAACAATTTTCGTAAGCAAGCAGTACATAAATTGTAGTATCACTATAATATTAAAAATGTCGTGTGTGAGATGTCGATGTTCCACATTATTATGTATATTCTGTGATAGTAGCAGGGTTCGGGTGATTTGAAGCACAAGAAGATCCTATAACTGCTACGCCGTAGCGGATGTCATCGTAGCACCTAAATAAACGCCGTAACAGATTGCGTAGCATTTTGACACGGTAAAGCGCCGCTTTTCGGTTTTGGGTTTTTGGTGAGACGTAGCGTAGCACAAGTGGTAATTTTAAAAATTCTTTTAATGTAGCTATACTTAGTTGTGTAGATTGCTACACCAAATGGGTTAGGAATCTGCTATTATCTTATCGAATATTTGCTCTCTACCCACCTCTCTGTCTTCAATATGAAGTATAAAATGAAATAGCGTGGAATTACTGTTGGGGAAAATTGCTTTATAATATTTTTAACCTAACCATGAATTTAATAAGTAGGTAGGTACTACTATTATAGTACGATACGATTAGTACCTAAAACAAAATACAATAATAACAATTCTACATAATATTAGATCCATAGTTATAATAACTCACTTTAATTACTCTAATTAAACTAGGAATTCTCATCTTATAGGTAACTAGCTGTTCGCCCCGCGGCTTCGCCCGCCCGCTCTCAAGGGTATGAAAAGTAGATGTTGGCCGATTCTCAGACCTACTGAATACGCTCACAAAATTTCATGAGAATCGGTATAGCCGTTTCGGAGGAGTATGGGAACGAACACTGTGACACGAGAATTTTATATATAAGATAATGAAAAGGTAAAAGCAAAAAGATTTGGAATCAGCACGCCACTCGAAGATAAAAATTGACGTTTGTCATTGATGACACGGAAAACTGTGACGGAAAATGTGAAATAAAAGCAGCCACTTTTGTTATTTTATTGTTAAGATATTTAATTTAATTGGTTGTTATGTTTTATTGTAACAGTTGAAATAGTTAGCTTGCTGTTTACAATACCTCGCTATGTTTTATCTGGATTCGCAACGCACTACGACCCGTCGGGACAGTTCGTTGATCACCACGGGAAGGAGGCACCACGGGGACGACAGGCTTGATTTCGAGACGATATCGACGGCGCGCGGACAGTCCACCGCCAGACTCGTAGACGCCGACTCTCTATCTTCGTTTGCACCTCGCCCTAGAGGATCCGTGCGCAAAGAAATAGTAACACTCTTATTCGAATCAATGCTAGATTACATCGTAGACTCATGGGAGGTAATCGAAACACAAAAAGCAGAAGAAAGCTACATGAATAACCAGTTCGGAAAGACTGGTAGTGAAGTCACCGTTATGGGTAAACGGAAGAAACCCTCCTTAGCTGTAGGTAATGTTATTTTAAATACTTATGAGTTCTCCACGCTAACATCTTTCAAGTGTTGATAGCATCTTGGTAGCAGCGAGACAATAAAAGCCTTTTGGAAGAAGAAGACGTGGTCTAGTTTTTAATGTGACATATTGTTTATTCTCCCCCGTTCTGACTCGATGGCCTACGAGGGTCATGATATTTCCGCTCCCCAGGTACAAGTCCAATGGAGCTTGACAGTTAATTCATTACTCTTACGCAACTTTATTTGCATACATAGGCAGGTATTACGAGTTAATAGAATGGGTTCGATGTTCGGCAACCACTCAGCGTATCTCGAACTGAGATTTCTTGTCAATAAATCGATTACATAGGTATAATATTCATAAAACAGATGTTTAAATTTACAGTTTACTGTACTGAGCCATCATAGTTGTACTATACTTAATACTATTAATGAATATGTAGGAACTGCTATACATAATACTTATCTATTTATAATATAAAAATGAATCGCAAAATGTGTTGGTATGCGCATATATATAACTCAACAACGCCTGGATCAATTTTACCAATTCTTTAAAAAAAATGTTTGTTGAAGTCCAAGGATGGTTCTTACGAAGAGTATTAAAAAAATACCTCAGGTACCCACGGGAAAATTTTTTAACGCGTGCCGAGCCGCGGTGGGGAAGCTGGTTACTATATAAATATACCTACTAGATAGGTATACTTAGTAATGTATTGAAGAATCCTGACAAAAAAATCTAAATTTTTAACCATTTCAGGCCGAAAATCTTCGAAGGTGAAGGCTAAAAGTAGATCGAAATTAGATCTTGTTGACACACAGGTATCTATTTACTCTCCTTTACCATCAATGTATTGAAGCTTATTTTATATGGATAAGCTTATTTTATTGGATACATATCCCTACTTAATATTATAAATGCTGAAGTAACTGTCTGTCTGTCTGTTATACTTTCACGCCAGAATCACTGAGCTGATTTTGATAAAACTTGGTACGAAGATAGAATAAACCTTGGGGACGGACGTAGGCTACTTTTTACCGCGGGAAAACACCTCATTCCCACGGGAAAGACTGTAAGCGCGGGCGGGCGGAGTCGTGCGGCGGAAACATGATGAAACTTGTTTTTTTTTTAAATTGACCGGCCCCCGGCGCGGCGGCGCCGCCGGCACTGTTACCTGAAGGGTAGGTAATTGTAACCTGAATACCCATTCGCTACCAGAAGGGCATTCTGTTAGGTGTAATCTAAATTCTTTGGCTGCTTTAACTGCGTCAGTGATTTCGTCGTCACGTTCGGAAAGGATATGTTTGGGACGGCGGCGGAACCGCGTGGTGGGGTGTGGGAAATAGCCCGTACACTTTACAACATAGGGATTGGGATGGGAAGAGCCTTCATCAAAGTAGCGTTTGGATGCTTCTTTCATGAAGCCTCTAACGGAAGGGTTCATTCGTTTATTATTATTTTCTTATCTGTTGTGTGGGCACAGAGTGATCCGATGCATATAAGTTGGTGGAGTCAACCGGATGAAAAATCTGTGATTCGTTTTAAAAACGGAAATATTTACGAAGGCAATATTTCCATGAAATGTATGAACGGCGAAGGGCGATTTCAATGGGCTGATGGTACGGTGTTCTTAGTAAGCATGATTTATTATTTTATTAGTAACTACATACTACATACTTAGTATACTTACTCATTATTATATTTGTTTTTATTTTTTTATTTATCATTTCGAGATGAATATGAACTAGTTTTAGATGATATTGGATACATTTACGCTGGAGATTTGAAAAGTTATCTTGCTCCCACCTGCGCATGTAGTCCGTATGCCAAAATTTGCAGTTTCTACGATTTCTTTTTTGGAGAAAAGCATCGCACTACTCTATTTTTTTAATGGGTTTTCTTTTGAACGGATAGCCTGGTATAGATTGAAATACCTTAGAAATAAGACCGCATATTGAAACCCGTTAGTCTTCTTTAGTAGTTTTATTTTGTATTTGTTGATATCGATAAAGATTATTTGTATTGTATTGTATTTAATTTCCACCATCACCAACCTGATCAAAGAGACTTTGTTCTTTTGCTTTTGCTATTTACTTGAATTGTTGCTTGCAGGGCGACTTTAAAGATAATGAAATTGTAGGCAAGGGTACCCTTATGTGGAAAGACGATACTTGGTACTCGGGTGAATTTCTCGGCAACCTGCGCCACGGCAGGGGCTTATACGTGGACTCGAGAATGCAGCGGAGTTACGTCGGAGATTGGTTCTGCGGCACCAAACATGGCCGCGGCGCCCTCTGCTACTCTAATGCTAAAAATTCATACGACGGAGACTGGGTTTTTGTAAGCTACTTCATGTAGTTTTAACAGCGCCGCCATATAGACATAGTCAGAATTTATTTGACAAAACACAATACAACACAACAAAAACAACAGTAAATAAGAAAAAACATAGGCTATAAAATACATTAAAAACCTAGATAGATCACAAACACAGAAGCAAAAGATACACATATAAGACACACATCATCTAGGCACCCGAGCAAGAGTAGATACTTAGAGTTATGTTCTAGTGCGATACTTGCTAATAAATGTAGAGTTACGAGTATAAGCAGAGGGGCAGTGGTATTCTGTAAATTCTACATGTGGTAGACAAAAATGATATTTTTACTGGAAACGTTACTCTTGATATACTCCCCAAAATCCGGAGCCATCATAAAAGGTCTCTTTTTGTAGTCGTAGCTGTAATGATGAATTAGGTAAGGATAAGCTGTAAATTAGTACCAAGTGTTAAGTCAGTATCAACTGTTTCTATATTATGTTTGCCTACGAAAAAATCTGTTTCACCGATTGATTGTAGAATGTACGCCACGGCTATGGTACTCGCGAATATTGCCCAAAGAGCGGATATCAAGGCGAATGGGATAATTACGTTAGAGAAGGAAAGGGGTTGATGGTATGGCCTAACCACGACGTAAGTAGATATATTTTATAAAAGTAGCCTTGTCACAATAAAGTAGCATTCTTATGGTAAAATATTTTTACATTGCTTCGGTAAGTAGTTTCGGAACCTATTCAATGCAAAAAACAAACAATAAAATCATTCCGAAATATCAAATAAGTAATATTGGTGTATAGATTTGTCGGAAGAAATTATTTTTAAATGGCTAGTGAATAGTTTAAAACAATTTATTTGTATTTCAGTACTACAAAGGAGAATGGCAGAATGGAGTAATGTCTGGATATGGAATATACATATGGGATTCACGCTTTAACAACTCTATGTCATTACCATCCATGAAAGTTTACCGTGGAAGCTGGTTCAAAGGCAAACGCAATGGATTTGGCATTTTGAATTTTGGATTTAATTTGGGTTCCCATTATAAAGGCGAATTTAAGGAAAATAAAAAACATGGTATGGGAAAATTAGTAACAAATAATGGATTGATACTAAGACATAAAAGACTGTTCATAGAGGATAGCATTAAACCAAGTGTATTGGAAGAAAGTTGCGATAAACTTGAACTCTGCATGACTAGACGTATTATACATGATCATAAAGATCCTATTCAATTTGATTTATGTGACAGTATGGTAGGCCTTCGATACCACGTAGAAGAAGCGCTTAAAGATCTCGACAGGGTAGCAGAAAATAGAATTATTATAATCAACGAGTTTATCGAGAATAATAGGATGTATGATTCGGAATTGGAAAATACAACATGTGATAATTTTGACAAAATCAGCGATGAAATATCTGAAGAGTTGATTGAATTTGAAATAGATGCGTTAAACAAAGCGGTCAAATGCTATGAAAAAGAGCTGAAAGATATATACTATCGATATGCAACTATATGTAATAATGATCCAATACATTTTAGCCCTGTACTTACACGATTGTACTTGTGGCAATTTTGTTATGATTGTGATATGCATGAAAAAGGTTTAAACCTAGTAGAAATTGACAATATTTTTATTCAAAACAAAGCTTGGCTGATTAAGAGCCCGCACGGGCCGTTCGAGAAGATATATCTTTGGCAATTCATCAATGGCTTGTTGGCGATTTCTCGTCGATTGTACGCGATAAAGACATTACCTGGTCCTCGGCCCAATACGATTGTGTCTACCGCCTTTAGACACTTCATGGACAACGATGCATTACCAAATTGTGGCCGTTGTAAAGGTATGTAAGTACACCTACCTAAATAATGAATATTTTATCGATGTCCTTCACTTGAGTTAGGTCCATAATCATAGCTGGGCATTAACTCGTTAATCCGTTAATTATTAACGGATTAACTTTTAAGTTAACTTTTATAAATGTTAACGGACACGTTAATATCTAGAAGTCCGGTAATCGTTAATCCAATGCCTAATATGTACCGCAGGACACCGCGGCGCGGCGCGAAAAACAGGTTCAGAAAATTATGAAATTACAAGTGGCGCGCGGCCACGATCAGTGATACAAAAGCACCTTGGTATATTTTGGAATAATTATTATTCATAAATCTTTCCATTAAATACCGCTATATCCTCAAGCGCTGCACTTGAACTTCTTTTTTCCACGGTTAAAGCCTTTTTTAACACCAAAACGAGGTTGCAGACGAGAACTTCAGCATATTGTGATTAACGAATGATTAACGATTAACGAAGTTACCTATTTAATTAACGGTGCCCGGCTATGTCCATAATATATTATTTGCTTCATGGAAAGCTACCTAGATTTCAGATTTTTCCAAAGTAGGTACCTATCAATTATATCTAGTTATACCTGGCTTTAATTATCTATCTTTTTATTCTCAATGTATAGGTTATTTGCCACAAAGCTTCGGTTCGTATATTCCATTGCAAACACTGTACCAGCTCTACCGAACCTTGGGTGAACCCCACACAGTAAGAGCCTTCCTGTGCGCCGTGAACCGCTCGCCGCACCTTTACATGGACTACCCGCAACCAGATATTATTGAAGCGCCGGATGAAAAGTTGCCATCTGGTCGAAATGCCTTCGTTGTTGGAGACGAAATGACGTTTATTAAAGGTAAGTTTATTCTATCCTAATATCCTAACTTAATCCTACTCTACCGAAGACGCGACATGTAGGTAACTCTGAGTATTTGGGAATATAACAAAACTAGCGACCCGCCCCGGTTCCGCACGGGAAAATGGTTATTGTGGATTATCCTTAAGTATATTATGCATGTATTATACATATAAACCTTCCTCTTGCATCACTCTATATATTAAAAAAAACCGCATTAAAATCCGTTGCGTAGTTTTAAAGATTTAAGCATACATAGGGACATAGGGACAGAGAAAGCGACTTTGTTTTATACTATAACTAGCGACCCGCCCCGGCTCCGCACGGGAAAATGGTTATTGTGGGTTATCCTTAAGTATATTATGCATGTATTATACATATAAACCTTCCTCTTGAATCACTCTATCTATTAAAAAAAACCGCATTAAAATCCGTTGCGTAGTTTTAAAGATTTAAGCGTACAAAGGGAGGGACATAGGGAGGGACATAGGGACAGAAAAAGCGACTTTGTTTTATACTATGTAGTGATAGTGATAGTGACTAGCGACCCGCCCCGGCTTCGCACGGGAAAATGGTTATTGTGGGTTATCCTTAAGCATATTATGCATGTATTATACATATAAACCTTCCTCTTGAATCACTCTATCTATTAAAAAAAAACGCATCAAAATCCGTTGCGTAGTTTTAAAGATTTAAGCATACATAGGGACATAGGGACATGGGGACAGAGAAAGCGACTTTGTTTTATACTATGTAGTTAGGTATAGATAGATTATGTGGGTTCCAATATAAACCGTCCAATATTTATATGCTATGACGTTATTTACTTTCAGAATCCAGTGATTTTCATCAAACAATACAAACAAATGATATAGATTGTGACACACCTGATAAAACAGAACTGTTTAATTTTGGCAACTTATCTAGCAAAACTGTGATTAAAATAATTACTAATATTTTTCCCGAAATTTATGATGAAGAGAATATCATGAAATTGGATATTCCGATGACGTTTTTTGAGTTTTTTCAAGCGTTTATTGCTTGTTCTGAAGAGAGCATTCGAGTGAAAGAGGAAGAGCTTCACTGGAGGGACATGTTTGAGACATCGTTCCACTCGGTGAGCGCACCGCCTCCGCCGCCGCCGCCTCTAGTGCGCCCCGGGACTACTGCCACAACTATTACTCAAAAAACTAACAAATAGACTGTTACTTTAATGTTTTAAACGTGTTTTACGAGATCCGTTAAATAAAATACACCGTTCTGTTCAATGGCTGTTTGCATTCCTTCTTTTCACACTAAAAAACAGAGAACTTACAGTATAATTCACAAAAAGGGTAGAAAATGTACATGTAGGCGGCCTTATTGCTGAGTAGCAATTTTTACCAGGCAACCTTAGGGTGAAAAGGACAACACATAATGAGATGGGTCCGTGCAAACAACATAAACTACTTACAGAAAATATTTATAATGGTACTCGTACTTACTAAGTACCTGCTTACATAATATTAGTTACCTATCTTATATAAACATTGTAAATGTTTGTTATCTTCATTTTCACCTGCAGTAAGTAGGTACAAACTAGGATAGGTATGTCTTGTTCGATGTACATACAATGCCCAAACAATTCACCCAGGAACCGAAACTGTTTTAGGCTGCTTTTCCACCAAAGCTGTGCGAGGTAGCTAAGCGGTGTGCTAGGAAAAAATCCACCAATAGAATCAATAAGCTAGGAAAATAAAGTTATTCTATTGGTGGATTTTTTCCTCGCACACCGCTTAGCTACCTCGCACAGCTCTGGTGGAAAAGCAGCCTTACGCGGCTATCCTACTATGTTCGCAGTTTGTAAAATGTAATGTATTGTCAGTGACGAAAGCAAGTGGTTTCGTCGTGGTATGGTGTAACAGTAGGTACCACCTGATTAGGTACCTAAGATTTTATTTAACTAATAAATGAAACTTTGAAAATAAAAAATAAACTATAATTTAATTAGGTGTATATAGTTGACCAAGTCGAATATTAAAATCAGCCCCAACCGCAGTAGTTGCGTGAAGGCTGGATAAGGTTGGGCCTGCCTGTTTGCGCGTAAGGTAAGTAGATATATTCCACAGTCCAAGGTCCCAGGTTTACAGATATGACATAGCTTGTGGTTTGTAGAGTTACTTCACATGCAGCTGGATATTCGCACTACGAAATTCACCCTGTCACTACTACGGAATACGGGATACGGAATGCTCAACATGTCCAGCTGCATGTGCTGTCTACTGTACATAATTAAATAGAAAAAATAAAGTCGTTCTGACTGCCTGTAAGTAACGATTTATTGCTGAACGGATTGTGCTAAAAATTTTCAGGGTGATGAGTTGATGATTTTTTTATATTTTTTTATTTATTTATTAATCCCTTAATTTACATTTTTTTTTCTATTTCTATTTCTTTTTATTTTATTACCACGGCAAAAAATATAAACGTGGTGCGATACGTCTACGTGACGAACGAAGCGCGCAGATGTTTCTTGCTCTACATTTTTTAAATATTTGTTCTGATCGACAAAGAGCTTTTCGTGGGGTAGATAGGTATACCTCTTAGAGCAACGCGGGCCTTCCAAGGTATACCTTCAATACTCTGATATACAAATACAAGCATTTTTTTTTATTTGTTATCCTACCTATTTTCATATTATCTGTTTAAATTTGTCTCTTTTAGAATTTATGTAAACTTGACACACATGACACTGGCAACGAACAAATAGTATTTTATAAAAATATTATATCAAATTGTATTACTCTAAGTTGCACTTGCACTGCACAATATAACTTTTCATAGGTTTCTAAAATGAGAGCTAAACATGCCACTCGAAAGAAACCTCCACAAATATTGTTTTCCAAAAATAAATATGGGCCGGCAGTAAAGATAGAAAATTGGGATTACCGAATCCATGCTGAAAAGAAGGACAACTATGTCTACCGTGATCATCTCAGTAATATGGTCAGCACGTACAACCGCTTAGGCAATGAAGACCACGGGACTAGTATGACTGAGACCCGTCACATGTTAGCACAAATCTACACCAAAACTGACCCTGTTTACTCATTTAAATCGCTGGTCAACTTTACATCATACCCTTGCACAGAGTAAGTACCTACTTAAACCCATTACGTTTTTCTAACTTCAAAGTCCCAAGTAGACCACACTTCTACCACAGAAGAAAATAATAGTACTAACGTAGAGCAGTTGGTATATCTACCTCACCACCTCACACACAAGCTTTGAAATTCTTCGCAGCCATATGCAGAATGTTTTCTTTTACCTTATACCTACTGTATATTAACCATGTCCGTCCAGTCGAAGAACCAGGTATTATAATTAATTAAAATTGGTATTAAAATTGGAAAGTCATTGGTAGGTGTCGGGGTTCGAACCCACCGCCACGACTCTCGATCATAAAAAATACTCTATCCTAACCACTACTCTCTCTACCGACACGTTGTCGCTCTGGCTGAGTATTGGGAATAATACGAGTATAACAAATTCCGTGCTTCAAAATAAATAAATAGGTAAGTAACATTAATAATAAATATGTGGGGACATCTCACACACGGCCATCTGACCCCAAAGTAGGCAGAGCCTGTAGGTACTATGGGTGTCGGGAAATAGAGGTAGAAAATTTTTTTTTGCTTGCCAAAGAGCCGATATACCCTGCTGCTATATCTCCGGAATTATAATGGTACTAGGTTTCTTACAACGATACCAACTACTCGTACTACCAAGGAAATAATAATTTTTAGCATTGTCAGAATGGAATTTCATAAAGGTTTTTAAAGGGAGGATTATAGCTGGAAGGACATAAAACCCGTGACCCTGTGTTTTTATTATATAGGTACCATTGATCGATACCATTTTAAATATAAATCATTGTTCATCGATTATCGGTAGGTAGGTGAGGTCGACGATGAGAGGGACTAGTAGGTTAATACATGTAGTATATAGGTAACACAGTCATTCTGTAGGTAGTCTCCGCGGCGAATGTCCGTCCACTGCTCTAACATACATTTTCACGGGTTTACTGTAGCAGTGGACATTCTTAGATTTTCAGTGGCACTGCTAACGTTAAGCTTCTAACGTTAGCCTACTCTAGTACAGGAGCCGTCGCAATTCAAAGCAAAGTGATTATTAGAGGTGAGATATTACGGGAATTGGACGTTCTGGATCTTAACCCCTAGTTTGTAGTCTGACACGATGAATGCTTTAAAAAAAATCATTTTGTCACAGTACTCCAGGGAGGAACAAGTTAATGAAAAGTGCAGATTTACCCCAATTACCGCTGGACTTCGGCGTCATGGATTATTTAACGACGCAGCAAGAAGATTACAGAAACCCTTATCCATCAGTCGCTAAACCGGTTAGTAAAAATATATATTTTTTTTATTTTACCGAGCCGAGCAGTCTCGACAAGGCGACTGACTCGAGAGCTTAGCTTACACAAGCGTGTTTTCGTTCGTTCCTCGTACTAACAAATCGTTGCACAAAAAAATTACCATTATCACCATCATCTGGTAAAAACATCTAAAAATATGAATTGCTGTAAATATTATTATAACCTTGATTCTCGCGCATGTCTCGCCTATACCTAATTATGAAACATGTAGACAGCCAAAATCTAAGCGTGTATCTCAGAACACTAACCAGTCGGATTAGCATTACATGAGATTTCGCGCGTACCTATATACCTACATGACATAGTTTTTGTCGTGTCAATGCTCTCATCCTATTAGAAGAAATTTCTATGTGAATGGTTTCTCACAGATTTTTGTGACAGTTATATTCCTTCACTTCACGGTTATAATGTGGATTTGAAAATCGAAAACACATTGGTACGTGCCGAGACTTGAACCGGCGAACTTCCGAGTGGAAGTTAACGGACATTGCTACTTGGCCACCTACGCTCACTATTGACTACGCGATAAAACAAATTTTATAAGTAGTAAAAGTTTCGAAAACACATTAGTAGGTGTAGAGGGTTGATAGCTAATCTCCAGATGTTGTTACAGTTAATGATGCCGACGCCGCCTCCACTGCTAAATCGCATGATTCGCTCAGACCGGACACAGAACTACGGCACGGCTCCGCCGCGAGGCTTCTACCAATGCCTCGACGCTCACACGCCCATCGGCCATATCCGCCAGTTGAGACTTCATCGCTATCAGTCTTTCGATCCTGGCACTTGCCTCCAGAACTTCCCTAACGTAACTATGGAGCAGCTGGCGGATGAACCATTGATTAAAACCCAAGAAGAATCCTAGCAACCATTTAATTCAAAGTATCCAAATCCATTCATAACACTGAATTATTGTATTTATTATACACTTACAACAGATAAAAAGCAAAATATAACATACCAAAATAAGGTCAAACAAAATTAACTGTTCACTAAATATAAAAACATAAAGACTAATTAAAACAAGCATTCAACGACAAAAACAGAATACAAGAACCAAACATATTCAAAGATAACTAATTTATAAAATAACATCTTGTTAATGTAAAAACGTCATTGTCTATTGCTTTGCTGTTGTATTTTAAAATTAATGTAATTTTTAGTGATTTTAATTTAATAAATATTTATAATTGATTTTCGATGTCAGATTATTTAAGTATATTTACTATATGAGGTTTGCCTGTATACTAACTAGGTATATAGACTACAATCTAACTTTATCCACAATCCACATGCATTATAATTTTCAGCCTGTAGCAGTCCACTGATTGCAATAGTATTATGTCTTCAGATTTTATTAATTAAGATTATGAATTTAAAGTTCTAAAGCAATGTCTCAAACAAAAGATAATGCCCGCTTTTGAAGAAAAAGTAGAGGAATTGAATGATTTAATTTTTTTTTAATATTATATTTGACATTGACCAAGAATATGTTATCTGTTAGCTATTGAAAATTAACAAAAAAGAACTGAAGAAATATGTACACATTATTGCCACACTTCACTTAAGTACCTCTATTTTCTTCATACATTAACCACAACCTTAATGAACAGTTGTTGGTATAATTTGGCCATTACATGTATTTCATTTATACACCATTCAGTATTTAGGCAAAATTGGTTTGACCTATATTACAAAATTTAAATCAAAGAAGGAAACACACTATTAGTTAGTACGCCTCTTTTTAAACCCTTTTCCTTTTTTGGACTTCATCTTATGTTTCCGACTTACACGAGTTCCAGTTATTTCATCTGCTATCATACCAACTGTTGTCAATTTTCTTCTACGGTTCTTTTCAGCTTTTGTTACAGGTAAACGAGTAAGGTAATTTTCTTCATATTCTGTGCGTTCTTGTTCCAATTTAGATATTGAATGTTTCACATGATTTCCTGTGCTCACTTCTAATGGTGCCTCAGAATACTCTTCACGAAGTTCGCGCATTACACTTGAATTTAGGAGTTGCTTCTTTGATCTCTCCTTGTTCTTTTTCTCATAATCAACCTTAGTCATACTTTCATCAAAATGAACTGCTGCTAGTTTGGGTGGTACATAAACCTTAGATTTACTTCCTTTGTCCTTTTCATCTCCATCTGAACCATCAGATGAGGCTTCATCAGAATCATCAATTTTGCTTATTAAGTTTTCAGGATTAGCACGGAATGATTGTGGATCATCTTCTGTTGCAGATCCTCCGACAACTGCAGTTTTAACAAGTTTGTCAATTTGATATTTTAATTTTGAATCTATAGGTCTAATCTTTTCCAGAACGGTCCTTATTTCTATTAATCTGTCAATAGATGGATCAGACTCTATTTTTTCACCTGAACATTTCCTCAGTACTATATATGTGAGGTTTATCAAATAACTGAGAAGCATCTGATATTTCATTTCCAGAAAACTAAGTCCTTTGTCTGTAGACATTTCACCACTTTTCACTCGAACCAGCATGTTGTCTACAAGCTGTGACACTTGATGGACATTAGAATTCATTTCTTGAAACAGCTTTAAAGCTTGTGGCAAGTCTGGTTGTTCCATTTCGTCCACAGCCTAAAATAAGAACAAATAAGTTTTAGGAAACAAGTTTAGTAGGTACACAACACAATGAAACAAGTATTAGATTGGTTAATCATGCATTCCATTCCATTAAAAAAATAGGTTATAATTAACGTGGGGTGTGTTGGTTGGTACACCCTAACCCTTGATTTATTTCAGATCAAGTAAATATTTTGGTCTTGACTCAGAGAGCATTTTTACATAGTAATAATTACCAATGCCGAGACATTTTAAATATAAATAAATAATTACCTGTACCATGATGATGTTCTTGCAGGTATTTTTACTTTCACAGACGCTCACTTAATTAAAGTAAAAAAACACAACTTACATAGAAGAATAACTAAGCAAGAATCTAACTATGTACTTTGCTTATAGTTATTCAAATGTAAGTGAAAATAGGAAAGAAAACGCAACACGACGACGGTGTTTTGTGCACACGGTAATAATTTGGTAGGTATAAATTTGACGCACGCACGCCACAGATCAGTAATATATACTGACGTGACGGACGCGCACGCACGCCAAAGAGATTTGAAGAGCCAGCTTCGCTTTAGATAGAGGGAGCGTTAAATATCCGCAACACTTCATGGAGAGCTATCCTTTTTACTCTTATGACAGTTTTGCATGTCAGAGTGATACAAACGTTGTTTTGACAGGACGTCAAATTTCAAGTTATATGTCATTTTTCGAATTGCTAGGGATGGGGTCTAGTTAAAAACATCGATATCGATGGATACAAGGTGTTAGTAAAATATATACCTGACGCAAATCTTTCGGTTCAGGTAGAGTTCTTAACCCCTAAGCGAGGGCCCGCCTAACTTCTGCTACTACCGCTAATTCGGCAAGGATTAATGGCCGCCTTTCTTTTTTGCAATTTTTTTTGCAAGGTTTTGCAAGAACCAAGATTACTCTGCAAAATTATAGGTTATCTTGATGAAATATGAGAATATTGCAGATAATTGATTGAACTATTTGTTTTTTGTTTGCTTTTTAGGTAAATTACGGTATTTATCCGTTATTATCCTACTGAAAATCGAACAATGGAAAAAACTTACCATTATGCTGAAGGAAATTTTCGTATTTTTTTTCTGATTGGAAAACACATAATTCTTATTAGAAATTCTTCTGGCACATCACTTATTCACTTTAGAACACTTATTAGTCGAGTTTAGACCTCATTTGTGGTAAATTCTTATTGTAAATTGTAAATAAACAAAACACTTCCACAACGCTCATACAAACTGTCACTTTCGGATTTTTTTTTTTTAAATTTTTTGTACTGGCACTAGTGAAGTGAATGTGCCATTATATTGTTTGATAAACGCTCTACCACTTGTCAATACACCGTACAAGCGATTTTTTCATGGTTTAGCCGTAAAAAGCAGATTTTAAAGTCGAGAATCGGATCCGCCCATGGGCGGACTAGGAAGTTTACGGAGTGCGCTTTTGACTCCGCCCGCGGGCGGATTATATCGTTAGAGGGTAATGAAAATTAAATAATTTGTACAGATATAGGAACTACTCGTGCACTCTCTACGTTTAAGTAATAATCTAATAATTTTTGATATTGTATGGTATGGTAAGGGAGCTATATTCCACCTACAAATTATTAATGCATAAAATTACCTGTGAATAAAAAAAAACGAAGTTATTAATTACACTACACATTTCATAAATTAATGTTTCTTATTCAATTATCTTTTAAAATTGCAAATATTTAGATTTTTATTTTTGTTTATTTGATCATATTTGATCATATCTACACAAATATTATAAAGAGGAAAGATTTGTATTTTTGTGTGTGTGTGTGTGTATGTGTGTGTATGATTGTAACGAATAAACTCAAAAACTACTAAACTGATTTCAAAAATTCTTTCACCATTAGAAAGCTACTTTCACCCTGAGTAACATAGGCTATATTTTTTTTTCAAAAAAATTTGGAATCCTTACTAAAACTTCAATAATGTAACGTGTAAAAAAACCTAAAATATTCCTTATAATTGCATGGGCTCCGAAACTACTGAGCTGATTTTGATGAAACTTGGTATGAAGATTGAATATACCTTGGGGACGGACATAGGCTACTTTTTACTGCGGGAAAATACCTCATTCCCACAGCAAAGACTGCAAGCGCGGGCGGAACCGTGGGACGGAAACCTGGTATCAGTACCAATGAGCTTGGGGTACAGTAATATAAAAGATTGTCGACAATTTTTTTTTATTAAACTGTTTTATATATGATACCCTTTTTATTTTTCATGTGGACATTTAGTAATTGATTCTAACATCTAAAGGTAGCCTTTATGTTACTCAGGGTGAATGTAGCTTTCCAATAGTAAAACAATTTTTGAAATGAGTTCAATCGTTTTTGAGTTTATTCATTACAAACATACACACAAGTATTGGTGAATTTTGTGCTTGTGAAACTTAAAAAGGGCTTAACTAGCAGATAATTATTTAAAAAAGCAAACAGAAATATTTTAGATTTACAGTTTTATTAATAAAAGATCACATATTAAATTTAAAGCTGAAAAGTATTCATACAGTAGGTCGTAATTGGTAGGGCACACCACTTCTCTGAATCTACTTTTTCTCAATAATATGTACTTCTTTTTTTTTATTGACCTATGCTTGAGTCGAAAAAGCACGACGAATCAAGCTTCATCGGACTTGCGGGGATAATTTTCACGTTCTTCTTATAAGAAATCTGAAAAAAAAGAAAACGAAGTAAGTTATGTAGATTTTTTAAATAATAATATTAAAGGCTGACCAAATACATCAAAACCCTGTTCCGGGAATACCACAATATGTTATAATAAGTTTTACAGAGGTATTTCATTTTCCTTGTTTACAACTCAAAAGCTTTTTCGATAATTTTATCGACTATGTTTTTCCAACCCTATTATAACCTTTTTGTACAAATATTATTATTGGAAAATATAGCGAAATTTGATTAATTAGATAAGATTAATCAGTTGAATTAGTTTTATTACATAATTTAGTGTAGTTTTGGATTATATGCTACAAATATTATGACGAAAATACATATAATAAACACAAAAACACAGCTTACCTTTGAAAGCTGATCACATCGGGTCTATTTCCTTGCTTTTGATGCGTGATTTACACATTTTCACTATGCACGACATAACTTTACATTTTAAATTACACTATATCTCAAAATTTGTTACTAATAATCAAGATAAAACGTAAAATTTTATTTTTGAAATTGAAGCCAAACATAAACAATTTGAACAACTATAATACGACTAAACTAAAGATGACGCAATTTTTGACATTCGTCACTTTGAAAACTTGAAAGACTAGCGACTCTCAAATTTTGTTGCATAGTTTGTAGCCAAAGGGTACGTTTTTGACATTTGACAAAGATTTTCGGGGTACAATAAACACTTGACTAGGCTCTCTCTATCTAATGGCTGGTTTACACGTATTAAGTGACGAAGTAATTAACTAAATTTTAACTTGATTTTAACTAAATTCTTGCGTGTAAACAACCACTTAAGAGCTCTTTAGTCACAAGTGGTAAGTAAACGATTTAGTGGTTAAGTGGACAAGTGAAATAGAATCTAGTCTATTTTTGATTAAGTAGTCGCGCCTCCCGCACCGCTTGCATTCCCCGGTAGGCGTGGCTTTCTACTAAACTGTCATTTAGTTACGTGTGAACTCAACAATTTAGTGAAGTACTTAAGTAGTACAGTGAACTAAAGAGTGCATAAGTTAGACAAGCGTGTAAACGATCGGTTACTTAAAATTAAGTTAATTTTAACTTAAAATTTAGTTAACTACTTAACAACTTAATACGTGTAAACAAGCCAAGCGAAGCTGGCTCTTCAAATCTCTTTGACGCACGCACGCAGTCAGCCAGCAGTGTTGCCACATGCCAGGTCGATAAATCTGTATGGAAAGGTCGAAAAATCTGTACAAAGAAGTCTATATAAAAATAAACATAAGAAGCTATAATCTGTATGATAAATGTAGGTTTAATCACATTGTAGCAGATTCTCATTTTAGCAGATTCTTAGTAGAGTAGTAATTAATGCTTACATAAAATATAATTTATTATTTTTTATAGCTACCTACATATTTTTATTCATTTTCATTCATTCAAACCTAAGTTTCGGGGAATCACTGTGTACGTATACGCTTTAAATGCTGCTAGGATGCCGATTCACACAGAACCCAGTAGGCCTACTATTCAATTCAATATTTATAATGTATGGCTTCTGTCATTATTGACAATTAGGCCTACTATGTAAGTAGCGACAGGCTCGAGAAGCTGTCAAACGCGACATTGACAGAACTACTATGGCTCTAATGTCACTATGTCGCGTTTGACAGCTTCTCTAGCCTGTCGCTACATTTTATGATCTACAATCTTTGCCTGAAGTGTTTTATGATTAAACTTACCGTTTTGCTGAAAATCGCGAAAAACACATTTTTATGACCTTAAAAAAAAATTCCATACAGGGGAACCATGGGGAACTTTCAAATATTTTTAATCATATTTTAAATAATCTTACCAAATTTTCAGCTTGATGGGAATTTATGTAACTTCGAATGTCTAAATTGACCGGACTATAATAGGTATATAGAATTATACTCTGAGCTGTAAATCCGTATACATTAAATTATCCGTATTAGACTTCGAAAATCCGTATAATTACGGACAAATCCCTATATATGGTAACACTAAGACTGCTTTTTTTTTTTAGTTTCTTTCTCCCTAATGGGAAAGGCAAAGGGATCTAAGCCCATACAGCCTAGTCTTTAGTAGTTTCTTGCATTATCCAAGTTGTCTTCTTCTTCAGTCATTATTTCTTCAGTTTCATTTCGTCGTCTTTAGTCATTTCTTACATCCATGTTAAACGTCTTCAGTAGGTTACGGGATCATTGAAATGCAAGGGTGTTTCTTACATTCCAATGATACTGAAGTTTAACGCGGGGTATTAAACCAGAAACAGCTAACCACTTATTATTTCTCACTTTTACGGCACATTATCGCACTAATTCCACCATATTAACACCACAATTACCATGAAAAACTAATACTGTCCGTCCACGAGCCGAGCGGCGGCCGGCGAGCCGAACGGCGCACCGCACGCACCCACCGCACGCACGACACGACTAAACACGACGGGGACGACGACGTGAACGTGACAAATGAAACCCACACACAGATTACCATAAATTAGGCTGTATGGACTTTGATTTTAACCCTTTGTGATAATAGAAAAAAAAGGTGATTTATTGATAGGGTACCTACATTATTGATAGGAGTTCCAGTGATTATATGCTCAGTGAGGAGTTCTACGCGGAAATTGAGAGGAAATGGCGGGTTCATTGTTTCGTCCTTTTTAAAATTAGTTTTTCATGGTAATTGTGGTATTAATATGGTGGAATTAGTGTGATAATGTGCCGTTAAAGAAGAACTATTCAATGAAAGTGAGAAATAATGAGTGGTTAGCTGTTTCTGGTTTGATACCCCGCGTTAAACTTCAGTATCATTGGAATGTAAGAACCACCCTTGCATTTCAATGATCCCGTAACAAGAAATGAAACTACCAAGAAATGACTAAAGACGACGAAATAAAACTGAAGAAATAATGACTGAAGACATTAAACTTGGATAATGCAAGAAACTACTAATGACTAGGCTGTATGGGCTTAGATCCCTTTGCCTTTCCCACAAGGGAGAAAGAAACTAAAAAAAAAAAAAAGGGTACATTGATAACTTGTGTTTTTAGAAAAAATATAATTTTACTGTAGTTTTGAATTGAATTGTAATTTCGTTTGATGTACCGGTTGTTTTTACTTACAGCTATAAAACAGTATTGACTTAATTGGACAATTAACTTTTGTTGAACAATTAACACCACTAGTAGTTAGTGGCCCACTCACTAGGTATTCGATCTCTTATCTCTACTCAGCACACTACTTATTTAGTTATCATTGTTCAATACGAGAATAAATAAACATGATTTATATGGTTTGAAACGTGATTCCTAAATATGTACTCGGTAAGTTAATGATGAAGACTACTCTACTCATGTTTGATATCAATTGAGCAACACTTGCCAACATTAAGCTTTCGTTTGCAGATGCAACTGCTGTGGTTTCTATTTTTATTAAATATCTGCAAAAGCCATGGCTTTTATGTTCCTGGTGTCGCCCCAGTTGAATTTAAAAAGGGCCAAAAAATTGAAGTGAAAGCAGTAAAAATGACAAGTATTCACACACAACTACCTTTTGAGTACTACTCTCTACCATTCTGTTTACCTAAAAATGGCACTATTGTGTACAAATCGGAAAACTTAGGAGAAGTGCTTCGAGGCGACCGCATTGTAAATACACCTTACGAGGTACATATGGCTGAAAACATTAAATGTCGCCTACTTTGTCATAAAGAAAACGATCCTATCAATTGGAGTGTTGAAGAATCAGAAAAAGTTGCTAGTCGTGTTGAACATGAATATTTTGTTCATTTGTAAGTATGCCCCTTTTCCATGAGATAATTTTATTATCAGTAAATTTTTGTTTACGATAAGAAAATTAAATTAATGTTGACTTTCTTTCAGATTGGTAGACAATTTACCAGTTGCAACAAAAGTCATTGATAGTCAGACATTAGAGAAAACTATAGAACAGGGCTACCGTCTAGGATTTATGACCAAAGGCAAAGCTTATATTAATAATCATCTAAAGTTACTTCTCAAGTACCACAAACATAGCCAGTAAGTTATTTTTTTTTAGTTCATAGACATATTAATGTCTAAATACAAACAATAAATAATTTTTATGTTCACATAATATGATAATGTACCTGTGAGGCTGTGTATGTATGAAAACAAAATATTAACAAAACAGAACTGTAACAATTTTATCTTTATTTATTAATAGAAAAACATTTACAAAATAATAGCATCTTAATGTAATGTAAACTTGATGATGTGTGTAAATAGACTAAAAACTTAACTATTCTAAAAAAACTTAGATAATAGCAATTCTTCTTCTTTTCGAGTCGACAATTAACATATTAAAACTAAAACATTCCAAAAGAGAGAGAGAGAGAATGAGTGTTCATTAAACTTCTAGGTTGATTTATTAATTTTTAATTAGGCCATTGCCTGAATAGATACAATAAAATTACTAATAATAATCTTAGAATTGTTTAGAGCATACAATGTTACAGTCTATACAGTCGAACTATATATTTGATTTACCTAGGGAAATATTCCTGATTATTTTTCCTTGTGATAATTATTTTACAAGCACTGCAGTTTCAATTAGGAATACCTATACTTAGATACTTTGAATTTAGATTATAATTTTAAAACAATATTTACTAGCAATCTTTTAAGATATACAATATACATCAGATTGTTTATCTTTGCAACTTGAATATCTATTATTTTGTTAGAATTACAACTAACCAGTTTGTACAATATTTCAGGGATTCCTACAGAGTTGTTGGCTTTGAAGTTGAAACCCACTCTATAGATAAAGATGCATTGACCTTTGTAGATGATGCATGTCAAATTCCTGTGAATCCTAAACCCCAGATGATCAATGAAGATACGGGCACTAAGCTGTACTTTACCTATTCTGTGGAATGGGGAGATTCTGACGTCAGCTGGGCGTCAAGATGGGACATTTACTTAGGCATGAAAGATGTCCAAATTCATTGGTTTTCTATAATAAATTCTATAGTTGTCTTATTTTTTTTATCAGGTAACAATAATTTTATTTACATTTTGTATCTGTGAAAATATATTTTTTTAAATAAGTAACCTTATTTGACTAAAAAACTGTTATACATTTATTTGCTATACAGGGTGTTAGGAGAAGTATAATTAAATTAACCTTTAAACCAGGTATTGTGTTAGTGGCGTACAGAGTAATAAACATACAGTTTTTTTTGGAATTTAATTACCATTCTAAAAATATTTCTTAAAACTGCTCTACGCATCAAAGTTCATTCACCTCAAGCCGCCTGCGCAAACAATCACGCAGCGGTGATGCTATGTGATTGCGTTGTTTAATGTTACATACAATACAGGTATAGGATAATGAGACTTTTCCTTACACCCTGTTTAATTAAATTAAATCTTCTTGAAAATAAAATCTCACACAGTTATTCACAATTTTACTTCTGTCCAATTAAAACAATAGAATTCTTTCTAAGAAGTGCCAGTAAAAAGGTAAAATTAAATGATTAGCGAATACAATATGACCAAATTTATCTATTTGCAAAAATAGTTTCTTGATTTGTTGTTTTAGGTATTTTAACTATGATCATGGTGCGCACGTTGAGGAGGGATATTGCTCGATACAATTCAGATGAGAGTATTGACGACATGATGGAGGAGACTGGTTGGAAGCTGGTCCACGGCGATGTTTTTCGACCGCCCCCTAAAAGGATGCTATTTGCTGCTGTCATTGGCAGTGGTATACAAGTGTTTCTAATGGCCTTAATTACAATATGTATGTACCCTTAATTTTTGTCATAATCATAAAGGCTTTACATTATGACATCATGAATTCATGACACATAAATAACAGTCAAAATTAAATACTTAATAGGGCTAGATAGAATTAACACTAGATAATGTAGCACTATTGTCAGAGAATGTATGGTTGTTGGCAGTAGGAATTTATACATACAACTTTTTGGTGTTTTACTTAGATGGAGTTATTTGTTTGTTTGCAGTCATTGCTATGCTGGGCATGTTGTCCCCAGCGAGCCGCGGCGCGCTGATGACCGCCGCCATATTGCTCTATGTGTTCATGGGCCTCATAGCCGGCTACTACTCTGCCCGCTTGTACAACACTATGAAAGGCAAGCAGTGGAAGCAAGCTGCATTTTTAACGGCGACACTTTACCCAGCAATTGTATTTGGCACTTGCTTCTTTTTAAACTTTTTCATCATGGGCAAACATTCCAGTGGTGCAGTGCCATTTTCAACCATGATGGCTTTGTTGTGCTTGTGGTTTTGTATATCTCTTCCATTAGTATACCTGGGTTACTACTTTGGGTGCCGCAAGCAACCCTTCCAACATCCTGTAAGAACAAATTTTATTCCAAGAAAAGTGCCAGAACAAGTTTGGTACATGAATGTTTTTGTTTGGTAAGAACTTTCGTAATTAAGTTTATTATTAAGTTTCATTAATTTGACCGTGTTCTGCATACCTGGTGCTCGTTTCACGAAACTACAGTTTACGATTACAATTGTTTATATACATATTGCATACCTATTTGAAATTGGCCACATGACGAACATTGCGTTATTGTACTTTAAATGTAGCTTTATGGAGTGAGACCCTGGTTATAAGTTGGCCATTTGTTTGTGTGTAAACTGATTTGATCAGAGTCAGAACCATGGTTTATTTCATATTAATCTGCACAAAAGGTAATTGAAGATTGCATACAATGCGCACGTTTTTTTCAAACGATACAACTATAGGAAATTATCGCAAAATACGTAATTTGGGATACCATAGTAGAAGGCGGGGTGAGCGTGTGACCTTGCCAGATATTTTGGCAGTATACATTATTTTTAATAACTTTCAAGAAAAGAAAGAGGTCAGTGAATGTTTGTCCAGATTTATATGAAATAGACCATAATACAGTAGTTAAGCTGATCATTTTCAATGCATGAATATCAATAAGGCTTGAGTAATAATCTCCAATAAAAATCCCAGTCCTCAGTATTTACCCTTTCGTAGTGCTTTATTATTATTATTATAAATAAATAAGATACCTAACAACAGTTTTATCTTTGTACTTTCAGTATCTTGATGGCGGGTATACTTCCATTCGGGGCTGTCTTCATTGAACTGTTCTTCATCTTTAACGCTCTGTGGGAAAATCAGTTTTATTACTTGTTCGGCTTCCTGTTCTTGGTGTTCTGCATATTAGCGATCTCCGTGTCGCAAATATCAATTGTGATGACTTACTTCCAGCTGTGTGGTGAGGTAAGAAACTAACTACCATCATATCTTGCTAGCTGTCCGCCCGAGGCTACGTTTTCCCGTAGGAATTAGATATTTTACAGAAATAAAAACTATCTAAGATGTTGACCGGCGATATAAGGTACCGCCATGCTAAATTTCATTCTAATCGGTTCGACGGTTTCGGATTCGGAGATTAGCCCGTACAAACAGTCAAACAGAGAAACAAAAAAATTGGATATGTTTATATCACTTCTTACATCTATAGTTTTATTATTATAGATTAAGAAGATACCTACCTTTTAATTTTCACCCCCTCCTACCACAGAATACCAAATAGTAGTCCCTACAGAAGGTTCACTTAGCGACATAATTTAAATAAATGGGAACGCTAGCTCCGTTACAATAAAGTGCAATTCAGATCGCACGGCACTAGCTAAAACACGAAGTTGCTGCCTTCCTTTCTATCGCAAATTCGCGCCTCTTTACTAACTCGTTTGTTCCCCTATCTAAAACCTCCCGGAGGCGCATCGGCCGTATCTAAACTGCGGAGTGACACACGTCTGCTCCTACCCCTAGTCAGATTTTGTCGACCCCCTCTCTCCCCTTAACTGTAATGGACTGCTTCTTTCTCGTATGGTTAGGAACATCTTTTTGCAGCACAAAATAATTCAATTCATTGGCTCAATAATATGGAAGAGTCCTGGAAAAAAGAAATCGATTCTAATTAGTCTGTCAGATTATCGAAAAAAATTGAACACGTATTTTTATTTCAATTTGACAAAGATATATCGCATCAAAAACATACAATTTGTATGCTGGCGTGTCGTCACTGGAAATTTCAAAGTGCTGTATCGTCGGCATTTTTCGTTTGCCAAACAAAAAAATAAATACGTGTACCTACATTATTTTTTAGTAATCTAACTGACGGACTAATTAGATTTTTAAGACACATTTTGTAACTTGTAAGGTAGGTTTACCTCAAAAACCACACGCTAAGCTAATTTTACATTATACACACTGCAGGAAATAATCATTCATTAAATAAAATTTAAGGCAATTCTAAATGATTCAAGACTATTCCCTAAACATTTTTGACCTAAGTTTATTATACAGACTGACAACCTTATATTTCAGGACTACCATTGGTGGTGGAAGAGTTTCATAGTGTCAGGAGGATCTGCTGTATACATATTAATATACTCAATATTTTACTTCTTTACCAAATTGGAAATCACAGAATTTATACCCACTTTGCTGTACATAGGATACACAGGTAAGTAAAAGCATAATTTAATATAATTAATGTTGTTGATTACCCCTGCTGCTATTGGCTCTTTTGAATTGACCTATGCATGTGTCGAAAAAGTACGACCAATCAAGCTTTACCGGACTGGCTATTGGCTCACCGACTCAAGTCGCGTGGTCTAGGGAATATGCACGTGACCACTGGGCGGTCACTCCATACAGAAAACGCATTTTGACAACCTACTAACAACTGAATATCCGCTACAAGTCAATGGCGCTAGGCGCTATGTAAAACACCCCCGAACACCACCGGCGGAGTCCCGCGGTGCCTGCGGGGTGCGGGGCGTGGGGCGCTATATTGGCGCGGGGACTCATTTTGGCGCGGGGGGGTGAGTGTCCTTTCTGTACGGGTTAGTACTATTATTTTCTTGTGTGACGTGACTTAAAAATGAAAGAGATATATTTTTTGTAATCTTTATTGTTACACAAACATAACAATACAATTATTTTTAAAATTAAACATATTTTAATAGTAATAAAAAATCGGTTATTTTAAAATTCCCTCTCAATTTTCCAAAACGAATTCTATTGGTGGTGAAACAAAACGTGACGTCAATGGTCTTTCGACGTACTATTCTGCTTTCTTTCTTTTTGTTTGTGGTCTGGATGCAAGTCCTTTTAGTTCGATGTCTAACTAACATCGAATTCGTGTATCATCTGACGTGTGACACTGACGTAACACCAAGCGCGCCGAATGGCCGCATTCAAATCGTCCGAAAATGATAGTTAAATTCAGCAGGCCTTTTAATTGTTTAAAACGTTTCTACGAGTTATTAAAGCCTGACCAAAGAAATAAGAAACCTGCTCTGGGGGCGCCACGTGTATATTTTTACGACTATGGCAACAATTTCCCTTATAAAATTAGTTCCGTTGAAATTCCGCAATATGGCGAGGTTTCTTATTTCTTTGGTCGGGCTTTAAATTACGATAATAACTCCTAGAATTTGGCTATTGAAAGTAGACAATGAAAAAACGCGGCAAATTTAAAAAAAAATCATTGTGGCAACCCCGAATCTATGGATTTACCTAATTTGATACTTCTTTTTTCTATGTAACTTTGTTGCCAGTACAATGTTTTCCAATTTCATTGATTGTCTACTTTCATTAACCAAACTCTAGTCTAGAAACGTTTTAAACAATTTAAAAAATACGTGCATATTCCTTAAAACCTCGCACGTAAGTACCGATGTGTTGTCGATAGTCGAATATAATATACACACCTTTGAAGAAATTCAAAGACCCGCGGAATTTCAACAACTTTCTCTGTGCCAGCGTGGTCTAGTAAGACCTATGCAGTGATTAGAATGTTGATAAAAAGAGGTGAATCAGCAATTAGAAAATCAGATAGAACGCACCCCCCGTAACATGCAGTGCTATGACAAAAGTTTGTCGCACATTTAACTGTCAAAAAACCCGCCATATTGAAATATCCTCCAATAGGATAAGAGAATACGCACGACAGCATTATGTCTGTCACGCGAGGACCGGGCATGTTAAAGGGGTAGGTAGCCCCAGAGAAAAATATGCGATAGAAATTTTGTAGGTATAACATCAGCTTCAATCATAGAAGCATCATTTTCAGCCGAACGAAACACGTCTACTGCTGGATACAGGCCTCTCACAAAGGTCTCAACAACGACTGCCTTTATTTGCCGCATCATACAAGTAGTTGGAATAAAACGTAGTTGGCATTTATTCATTTGTTCATACTTTGGCTCCTATGTACACGAAACTGAGTTTAGTAAGGGTTCTAGTGTTGTGGTTAATCTATTTTTATTTTGTTTCAGGGCTGATGGTCTTAACATTTTGGCTTCTAACAGGCACAATTGGCTTCTTTGCTGCATACACATTCATCAGAAAAATTTATGCTGCAGTGAAGATTGATTAATTTATTTGTAAATGAAAGATGATTTCAGCGAGTTAGTCCATTATACGTATAATTTATGCAATTGGTTCGTCACAAAGGTGTGCCTAGCTAGACTTACTTTTACTAGAACCAGTGAGGTAGATATAAAACTACGCCATTGCTACGCCGCCGTTTTCTGAAAGTGTTGAAACGTCAATGCACGTCATACCTTCCTCGCACAGATTCGTACGCATTTTGAGTGTAAATGAATAAAAACGTACGAACTTTTTTTGTATGAATTACAAAATGTTAGCAATCCAAAATCCAAAATATTGTAAATACCTAAACTTAGCTAGAAAATGCATTTTATTAAAGATCTTATTTATGTTTTGTTTCCTCTTAGTTCTTAAATTTATACGCCTGTGTAACTATAAACGTACCACAGGATTAGGTTAGTTTAGTCTTAAAAAACTGAAATACAAGTCAATAAAATAACTGTGTGACATTATCTAATAAACAAGAACAACTACCATAAAAGCTGGTTTATGTGATTTATTGTTCATTTTATCCTCCTATAATAAGGAAGAAAGAGGAGCCTGACCTGATCCAGACCATAAAAATAAAAATAAGCTTTGCTCTAGGTCCTAGAGTTTGGGGGCGCCACAACGATAGATTTAAAATTTAAATTAGTTCCATTAAAATTCCGCAATATGGCAAGGTTTAATTTTCTGGTCGGACTTTAACGTGGAATGTCTTTACAGCCTGTCAAGTATAAGTTGGCGTGTGGCGAAAAAACGAACTAATATTTTATCTATTATAATCTTTACGCAACATGCCGAAAATAGTGCGGAGTGGCGCCGCCATTGGAACGCCAAGTTATACTTGACAGGCTGTAGTTTTAAACTCCAATTACAGTTGTCACAGGCTCACACACACACAGCCTCAGACCACCTCAGACCCTGCAGCAGTCGGCACTCAGCACAACTATTAGTTATTTATTACTCCTTTGCTAATTATATGCTCAGTGATGCTAAAGCCCGACCAAAGAAATAAGAAACCTCGCCATATTGCGGATTTTCAATGGAACTAATTTTATAAGGGAAATTGTTGCCATAGTCGTATAAATATACACGTGGCGCACCCAGAGCAGGTTTCTTATTTCTTTGGTCAGCATAACCTCAGTACCTAGTACCTAGCGGAATAGTCTGAATGTGCGCCAGTACCCTAATCAGCTAAAAAAAAACAAATGACGTAAAGACGACGACGACGATTGGACAACAACATGACATGATGACCGGATCGACGACCCCGACAAGCAAACAACAATATTGCCAACTTAGCTACTTTAAAGCTGTAGCTGGACTTTTTAAGATACTTTTAGGACTATAATCTGAAGCCTTGTTTTATTCGTTTAGCCATTCAAATATAAAAATCAATAACAAAAAATGTGAACGTTTAGATTTTTATTGAATAAATATTTTTATTGATTTTTACCGATGGTAAAGTAATGATTATGCATAAATAATATTCGGTATTATTATGCTATCACCTACCTATCTATATTCAACCTTGACCGAAAACCTAAAATTATTCTGGGGTTAGGATCATCATCATCATCATCATCTTAAGCCTTCTTCGACCAGTTTGGTGTAGGCCTCCTTCAACCCCCTCCACTTCTTTCTGTTTTGAGCAGTTTTAATCCAATTTCTGCCCGCCAGCCACCTTCATGATTGGGGTTAGGATACCTACTATACTACAATGTAATACCACCTAATACTACCTATTCTACAGCCTACTTCCATTTTCCGTATATATATATATATATATTATAATAAACAAATACTAGTTTTATTATTATTATATATTATATAAGTTTTTGTATGCCAGCCACTTTTTGTAAAAAAATAAGCTACAAAAATTTAAAGCAGTTGGCAACGCAGGTTCGTACAAAAAAAAGTAAAAATGACTAGGAGGAGGTGGTTGTAAATTTCGTGATAGAATAAAATAGATATTTATTTTTATTATTACACAGTAGTATTTTCTACGTGTTTGTTTCAAAAATTGTATGTACAAAATGGAAACCAAAGTTGCGATAGTGACTGGGAGTAACAGAGGCATAGGTTTCGAGATTGTTAAAGGACTCTGTCAAAAGTTCGATGGTGCTGTGTACCTTACAGCTAGAGATGAAGAGAGAGGAAAACAAGCTGTAGAAAAGCTGGAAGAACTTGGACTGAAGCCACTGTTTCATAAGTTAGATGTAACTAGTGAAGAAAGCGTCAAAGAGCTCGCCACACACATCTCTAAACATCACCAAGGGATTGATGTTTTGGTAAACAACGCCGGAATATTAGACTTTGATAAGTCAGTTTCATCGTACGAAGACTCCAAAAAACTCATTGATACGAATTTTTTAAGTTTGATTACAATATCGAAAATACTGTATCCTCTCCTGAAGAATAATGCTCGTGTTATCAACATAAGCAGTGATTGGGGGCTGCTTTCAAACATTAGAAAACAGGTCTGGTTGGATAAACTTGTTAAGGATGACCTTACTGAGGAAGAAATATTGCAGTTTGTAAACGACTTCCTCCAGGCAGCTAAGAACGGACCCAAAACATTTGTATCTTTCGCAGGCCATTATGGGGATTATAAAGTGTCAAAGGTAGCCATGTCAGCTTTGACTTTCGTTCATCAAAGGCAGTTCAATGAACAGGGAAAAGACGTTTCAGTGAACTGTGTCCACCCGGGTTTTGTGAAAACAGATATGACGAAAGGCATGGGGGACTTTACTCCAGAACGCGGAGCTCGAGCTCCGCTTTACCTGGCATTAGAAGCTCCTGCGTCACAGAAGGGAACGTTTGTGTGGCACGACTGTCACCAAGTCAACTGGGATGATTAACTTTAAGTGGTTGTTCATTGTTGTGTTTTAATAACCATGTTGATCCTGTGATAATAGTGTCACATGCACTTTAAAAGTTATTATTATATGGTTTGATTTATTTGAAACTTTTTTATTATATTTTGTAGTTCTCAGTCATTTTTGTGAATAAGTGTAAATCTTCTAAATTCCATAGACTAACCCATAATTAGGACATGATTTTGGTTATTCTTTGTACCATGTAAACATGATGTCCTGATTATAGATGTCTTAGTTCATAAATGGCCTAAAGATTTTAAATAAAGCATTATTATAATATAATATTATATATAATTAATTAGTTTATTTGTCTAAATATAGTTTCTTAATTTGCTTTCTGTCTGTTCTATCCCTCATATATTTTAACCCTTAATGGCAAAAGTAACTATGTTCCCACATTAATTTGAACTTTGTACCCTCAAACATAAAGTTGAAAAACAATGTTTTTTTTTTCAAATGTTATGCGTCATTAAGGGTTAAAGTCAAGTGCAAGGTAACCTGACAGTGACACACCCTGCTATTCAGTTCTTTATTCAAACATAAAAATTGTCCAGTTTAAATTCCACCCACTGGTTTAGCTTATCATGCTCTTGACATTTGTGATTGAGCCTGACCATACACATTTTTATATTATTAACAGTTTTCCGCCCCGTGGTCGTTTGGTTCGTTTTCGTAATTTTGATTTCGTAATTGACTATGAATGAGGAATAATTTTTCATTTTTCGTAATTAATTATCAAACAAGAATTGGTTTTCCGCATTAGAAATCGAGTTTCGTAATTAACTACGATAAAAAAAATTTTTTCTTCTTTCGTAGTGAACTAGCTATGAAAGAGGAACAATTTTTCATTGTTTCGTAATTAATTATCAAACAAGAAATGTATTTGCCGTATTAGTAATTAGTTTCGTAATTAATTATGATAAAATAATTTGTTTTCTTTGTTCATATGCAGCGAATTGGCTATAATGAGAGGAATATATTTTTCCTTTCGGAGCATTTACCTAAATTACAATTTACAGAAGCCTCCAACAAGAATCAGAGAAAATAAAAACAAACATACTTGTACATCATCATCTTTATCGTGGCAGGGTAATAGAAAAAAATTCTGAAAACCGAGTCGGGGGGATGTAAGAAGGGAAAAAGAACACATTCTTTTTTTTTTCGTTTCTCTGTCTGTTTGTGTGGGATAAAATCCGAAATTGCTGGACCGATTTAAATAAAATTTTTCATGGTGGATCCTTATCTTAGATTTTTTACCGCGTAAAAATATCTCATATCTATGAGAAACTGTGCACGGAACAGTCAATAAACAACGCGGGCGTACCCGCGGGCAGACAGATGGTTTTTTAATACATATTACATGGATTTGGTTCACGAATTTACATACTTACGTTCAACTTAATCGGTTCAATAGTATCGGAGGAAATTAGCGCGTAAGCGCTAATCCGCCTGCCAAGGCGGACAGACCTGCGACCCGAGATTTTTTTGGTTTTGGGGTATGGAAAACAGAAACGGTGCAACAATCTCCTCACAGTAACTCTGCTACTATTTTTATCTCTTGATCGCTTTCTTGATGAATTTAATAACTAACTAGGTCATCAAAGAGTTCGGTAAGTATCTTAAAAATCAATTCTTGTTTGATAATTAATTACGAAAAAGGAATATGGTTGGTAATTAACTACGAACGCGGAAAAATGTTCGATTTCGTATACGGAAAATCAATTCTTTTTTGATAATTAATTACGAAATAGTGAAAAAAATTTCCTCTTTCATAGTCAATTATGAAAATCATAATTACGAAAACGGACCAAACGCCCGTGGTTACGCCCATGTGGCAGTGGTTTGTGTGTGTGTTGGAAAGTTGTCCAGTATCAGAGTACTTCCACTATGTTGCGGATTAACAACCACAGTTAATTTTCACAGTATATAATGGTTACTTATCGTATTACCCTCTATCTAAAGTTTATATATCTACTAAGATCGTAATGCCTATGGTACCTATGGCCGGAGGGCCGCCGAGGGCCTACATTTTGAAAGTTGAATCTGAGTTCGAGAAGCTATCAAAAGCGACATAATGACAGAACTACTATGTCTGTCATACGCGCTCTATCGCATAAAGCTTATCTTCTTCGAGCGCGTTACGTAGAGAATCTACTGACTAGGCATTTTCCACAATGGGGTTTGTTTGTTTTTTTTTTACGTACAGGCGAATACACAGTCCCACCTCATACCGTGACAGACCGCAGGGGTAGACTAAGACCACTTCCTTCCACTTGCTAGGATCTAGGAGGCAGCGACCAATCTATGTTTTTTATTTTAATTCACTTTGATATTATTTTTATTTACAACTTACTAATCCACTCCGAAATCTAGCATTCTGACACTAAACAAAACTCAACTCAATTTATTAATTCGAACATCATGTCATACATGGGTTGGGTCTCATAACATACCTAAGTCTAAACAATTTTCAATTAGACCTTTTGTCCATATAGGATTTCGAAAATTCATTCACCATTAGAAAGCTACATTCACCCTGAGTAACATAGGCTACCTTTTACCGCGGGAAAATGCCTCATTCATCTGAAATAATAACTTATTTCGGGCGGAGCCGCGGCGGAAAGCTAGTATATAATACAAACTTTAGATATTATAATACGTCTCTAACCGTACCATATAGGTATATGCAGCCAGTAACACAGACCGCGCCTGCTTTCTATATGGGATAGGCTTGCATTTAAGTATATACGAGTAGGTACCTACCTTACCTCGAAAACCGTCCCGCAGCCCGCTCTTTACCGCATCTGTGGGTTAGCGGTCCGTGGTTACAACAAGCCTTTAAAATATATATTTTTCGTCTTAATTTATCCCCAAAAGTAGTCTCCGTGTTCAAAATTCATTATTTAATGTTACATGTCCGCCATTTCAAATTTCTACTTCATAGGTTCAGTAGTTTCGGAGGACACGACAGTGGGACGGGACAGACGGACGGACAGACACACCTGAATTAGTAGGCCCAGTCTTACTTGGATCTATTAATAGGCTAGCCGCAACATACCTAGGCCTTTGCGCATATTCTAGTTTTTAAGTTGATTGATGTGTTTCTCTGTGTGTTTGCAATAAAGTGTTACTTACTTAAAAATCATCGAACCTGCTCAGAAAATTTCAGGTGAATCGGTTCAGAAATGCGCGCACGCGGCGGCGTCAACAGCAGAAATAGCAAACCAGCGAACCCCCGTCACGTTATTTTCAAAAGATCCCACAACTTGACTAGATAAATAAAGCATGTAACTAACTAATCTGTTTACAGAATTTCACGGGTTGAGAAATGAGACGTGCAAAGGAGAACAGGCAGACAGATTTACAGATGGACAGAGAACGACGAAAGCATTTTGCCCTGAAACTGAAACTGAAAGAGTGTCTTGTCAGTTGTCCAGAGTATCCTTAGGCTACATTTCGAACCTAAGAACCTTACGAACGAAAACTACGAACTAAAACAATATCTCCTAAATCTGCCCAGTTCGTAAATGATGCGCCTATTTACCGACAAGACGAACAACATTGCATTTCATTTATAAGTAGATAGATACCTACTCTAGAAATCTTGTTAGGGATTAACCAATGCAGTTGCAGCACCTTGTAAGGATTCCGTTGTCCGTCGTATCGCCGACGACGTAGTCGTTTAACGTTGCTAAGTATAGGCACAAATCATGTGTGTGATGTGATGGCGCATTGTCAAGTAAGGATAGTGTATGCAGGCCTTATTCTACTATAATGCTACTGCAGGCATTATAGAAACCTTATAAGTCCGTGATTAGTGTCATGGGGTTAAGACTTAGGATGTGTAGGTGTAGGTACAGTAAATATCTATCGTTTTCAGAATACCTACTCTAGTACTCTTTATTAGATAACATCACTATTGGTACACTTACCATATTGCTGATATAGTAATGTACAGTAAGCAGCACATGCGGCTGGACATTATGACCTTGAGAGCGCCCGTATTCCGTAGCGGCAGGGATGAATTTCGTAGTGCAAGTGTCCAACCGCATGTGCTGGCTTCTGTACCTATGTATATATATATTTTACTTATTTATAACATAAATTAACGTACGAGTATTTAACATGTTTGTAAAAGATACCAACAAGTACAATAAAAAATACAATTATCTGATTTTAACTAACTAGATCTAGGTTTATAAAGTAAGAAAACTACCTACACCAACTGTGATTTATAAATCACTAAGTCGAGTAATTTTTAAAAGTGAACTACATAGTAAGTAGCATCCGTGTATCATTTAATAAATAAACAAAAGTACGTCTATAAATAAAGCAATTGAAGTAATTGCATCGAAAGGAATGAGTAAATTCTTTTAGTGGTGCGATGCGACACAATTGATGAGTATCACGCAACCAGGGCGTTATTTTGATTTCATTATAACATTAATAGTAGAAATGGAATGAAGTGTTTGTCATGTACGACAAACACTATTAATTTGAAATGAGTTGAGGAAGTGTAGAAGGTATGGAGTGAGGTGTTTGTAATCTAGTAATTGTTTGTTTATATCCTTCCTACCCAACAGTTTGAAATAAATTGGAAAAATTGAAAACAATAAAATTCAATTTATAGAGAGATCAACGGCTCTATATTATTTACTGGGAATAGTGATTTAGGTAGGGAAGGACATATACTCGTATTATGTACCTATAATAGTTTTCTTTGCTGTAGCAAGTTAAGGTGTTAAGGTGTAACAGGGTTTATGTATGTCACTTACTTCCGCTAAGGGAGTAGGTATTCCTTGGTTACTTCACATACTTACGACTATCTCATGTACCTAATAGGTATACCGATGTCCATTGTTCATATTGCAATAAATAAACTATGCATTATAATAATAATTTTCTTTCGCTGAAATTTTATGAGTGTTGAATATTTGTCTCATTCAAAATGGATCGCCATGGATATATATTCCTTGGATGATTTATTTATACATAGTTCAGAGAAAAATTAAAATCGGTTTTTTACTACACAGAAGCTCCTCATTTTTTTACTCTAGAAATAAATTGTGTTGTCGGGTACTTATTTTATTTTGTTGTATTATCAGTGGTATCCACATTATTAGCAATCATCTATAAGACGTATACTGAAGTATTCTACTAATCCTGTAATTAAGTAGGTACGTATATTCTATTCTATTCAGTCTGATACCAATACCTACCAGGGCCATCATAATTTCTAATCATAACAAAGCGAATGACGCTCTGTTGAATAAGTTACCGTTATGGTTATGGACAGTGATTGCATATGATGACGGCGGCGGCGGCACTCTTCAGTCATTTATAAAATTAAACATGTATTTCAATCAATATATAATTTCTTCATAAGTGGGCACTCAAGGTTCATGTACGTAAATACTATAGACAGCAATACAATTCAATTTATGTTTTTCTTATTGTGAATTCGACTACGAAATTATTAGATAGTTTATAAATATATTTCAAAATAAAAGCCTAAAAGGTCTTTATGAATATAGAAATAAAAATTTTTTTTTGTTCAAAACATGTATATTATTTATTACACTGGCCTAAATAAATTAAAACTTACGTAATTAGGTATATTAACTTTAAAATATTGACTTGACGAAACTTTGTACCGTCGTCAATATATTATACATGATGTACAATGTAGGTTGGAGAAAACAGTTCATTCTACATAATTTAATTAGGTATTACGTAATTTTTCAGCCAATTAGTTATATTATACGCAACGAAAACGAAAACTTTAAGTTGCAAAAAATCCTGGGACGGGAAAAATCAACCTATTAACACATTTTTCCTATTTATCAACTATTACACAAATTACTATAGAAATTGGTAAACTTAATCTGGAATCGCCATCTTCTAAAGCGAATTAAATTCAAATAAAGCCTACCTACATAACACAGGTAAAATATATCAAGAAATGTCATTACCTATGTATAAATCCAGTCAATTAAAATGCAATGCAAGCTGCATGTTTCAGCTAAATTATTCAGTCAGTGCTCAGGTATGCACTAGGCCGCAAGCTCGATTGAAAGAAAACATGTCAAAACATTATAATCACGTTTTCTTTGCGCGGTAACAATATTACTCCGACCTTCTATAGCTTTCAGCCCTCTAAGTGTAGGAGACTTCTGTAATAGGTCTATTATGCCGTTTTTTAATATGATGTCGTAGCTCTTTGGTGTTCTAGCCGTTATTTTTTGTAGTTATGTTCCACTTTATCGACAATCTCTTTAAAAGAGAACATGATATTGCGAACAAATTATAAACTTAAAACTTGTATTACTAATAGTATGACACTGGTAATACATATTACACAAAGTCGTCATTGATACTTGTGAAGTAGGAACTTACCTGTTAAATTTTGTAAATTCAAGTTATCGTTATAGCTATCGTTATAATTTAACAAAAATAACAAATTTTTTGTATGTTTCTTATGGCGTAGCAGCAGCCAGTGGTAACTGCTACGGCGGCGTAGCTCGCGTAGCAGTGTTGTGTAGGTACTACGCTTACTTACGCTTACACGTTCGTTAGTATTAGATTAGTACTTGAAAAATTACATTTCTATCTCAGTTCAGTGTTGAACGAGTGAATATAAACGTAAAATGGTAACAAACCAATGCATTGCGTGATGTGGTAACACAAACACTTTAGTATGTAATGTACTTATGAAGTTACTGGTAATATTCGTCACTCACTAGAAAAAAATATTACATACATCTTTTATGTATTTCACATAGCACACAGTAAATTGGGTAGCTAATGTATTTATTTATTTACAATACAGTAAACCTAGGACAATATGAAAATTAAATCGGTAATTTTTATGTTAATGGGCTAGGCACACGCTTAAAGAATAGCTTAAATATCTAACTAGAATAGTAAATATATACTTACTTATTGATAAAGTATTTTAAATATAAATAAAGCGTTTCACACTCGACTAACATAAGACACTTCACTTTGGTTTTCATTAGACTACAACATTATAATTACATTTATTGGAGTGGTGGTGTCCGTCACCACAAACAGTAGGTAAATAGACAGTATAAATAAATACAGTAATTTTCTTATATCACGTTACGATCGGACGGATGAATATCATTTAAAATAACATAATTGTATATCCACTAAAATCAAATTAAGGTATATATTTTCCTCAGAATACAACTGTTAATTGAAGGCACTATGTAACAAACATTATTGGTACTTGTTGAAACACATAATTTATTATACTATACTATATATTCTACAACAGGTGACTCAATAGACTTGCTTAAGTAAATGCAAGTAACGTATATGATTTTATAAAATGTGGTAAGCTGTTCTATCACAAAATTCTTAATAACCTTGCCGCTACGTTCGAATATCGATCGATATATCATATTATATCCCGCTCTTCACAAAAGTGGACATTTGGGCCGCGGCCCAGATTTTGGAGGGGGCGAGATGTCCCCTAAGCCCAAAAAACTTACTTTATCGATATGTATGAATTACTACTTAAATCTTGTGTCACATATCCACATCCATTAAGGATTTTTGAGGTACGTATAGTTTAACCTCGAAACCCAAACTGCAACTGCAACCAAGTATGTATGCACATCTTCGAGCCATACAATTAGTGATGTAAGGTGATCAGTTGGTGATGAGCGGGGCAAGTGGCGCGGATTCGTCTCGGTAGTAGCGGTAGCGGAGCGGCGGCGAGAGCGCAGGCGCATCGGCGTCGGCGTGCTGCGAGTCGCGATGCCTGCGCAGGTCCACCTTGCGCTGGAACGCCTTGTCGCAGAGACCGCACGAGAACGGCTTGTAGCCGGTGTGCTTGCGCATGTGCGTGATCAAATTCGAGCTTTGGCTGAAAGCTTTCGAGCACACTACGCATTTATGTGGCTTCTCGCCTGCAACAAAACGATAAGCGGTTATTTCGTTATTTGTGGTCGTGGTCGTACACGGACGAGTTTCTATCGGCTGATGATACAAAGGTTTAAAGTAGATCTTGGAAAATTGCTGTAATGGGTAGAATAATCTTTGTAGTTGGGTAATTTTTAAGATTTTCAGTTTAATTTCCTGGACTGTAATTTCACAGGTAATTTCGTGTGGTTTGGGTGTTGCACAAGAAAACTAAAGATACACAAACACAGGGAATAGGAAGCTGCCTTCATCTGTTTGCGTACAACTGTGATCCCCAATCTTTCTGCTAAGCGTAGGGATTACGGCATCGCGTGCCGTCCAGTAGTTGACCGTCGTTATCTATGTAGGCTGATGTAGTACCTAGCAGTATTTTTAAAATGTAAACAAGTTAGTTAAATTTTGCTTCATCAGTACCTATACTATATGTTTTGTAAAATTTCAGATTTATAAAATAAAATTTTGTGTTGTAATATTAATTTTTAAATGGACTAAATATCAAGAAGACTTATAATTTCTAATATAGAAACTTATATTTCATGCATCGCAATGGAATAGTTAAATAGCGGTGATGATTTATTATTTATACATGAGGTTTCGAACTGATTTAATATGCAACGCCCTCGTAGAGTCGGTAGAGGCAGAGTTTATTAACGCAATCGCCCCCAATTATTATTTGTTTATCATAGATAGTTCAACCGTAGCGCAATCCGTTGAAAATGTTATGGGGTAAAGTAAAATTTATTAAAGCACGGGTTTCTCTAGGCCGAAGTCTAGAAGGGCATTGGTAATAAAACAAAAAGTGTAAATGTCACTTTATAGATAGAACAGGATTTAAGTTTATTTTTTGCCGGTGCCGATCACGGCGAGCGCGTGAGGGCCTGCGAAGGCTGCGCGGCTAATTGCAGCCGAGCCGCATTTTGGAATATTGATGATGAGGCATTTATCGGGAGGACGAGCTCCTTGTAAGGCCGCTGTAAATCATTGGGAACAGTGCGCCGACGTGACGCGATGTCTCCGCCCGAGACAAATATGTCTGCCACATTTTTTAGCTGCTTAATTCGTCTTGTTGAGCTCACTGGAAGTCATCAGTCGATGAAAAAATGGCCAGCGTTTATTTTTCAGTTTGCGAGCAAGTTTTTGCTAGTCTGGTGATTTTTGCTGCAGAATGTACTTCACATAAATCTATAACGTTACATGTTTATCTTTTGAACTTTAACGCGCCCCAGTGAAACTAAAATACGAACACAGTACTGAAACTTATATGTATTTATATATGCCTACGAATTTTTATTCGCACTGTAAACAAATAGCTATGCGTGTGAATGGCAAAAGAAGTGAATGAAAGGAGAAATAAAAGTGATGAGGCATGTCCGCGACCTCCGACAAGGCGAGCGCGGCCGTCAATGGGCTGCCTGCGCGGGCGCACGCAGCGGGCAACCAACCAACCTGCCTTTAGGATTCCTTGAGCAACAGCTTTTTCTACTTAAAATATTGATAGTCTTTATTTTTAGTGACAGTAAGTATGTGATTAAACTAAACTAATTTATAGTTAGAATAATTTAATATTATGTACTTAAAAAAATTGTTTTGTTATTTTATTTATTTTTATTATTTCATTATTTTTCTGTTTCAGTTTTGGAACCATAGCTTGATGTAATGTTTTATATGATAGATAATATATAACTACATAATTATATTGATTGTCTGGACAGTACCCTTCATCTGTTTAACTTGTGTTTAAGCAGTCATTTAAATTAAGTACGTCTATTTTTTGTGTTAATTACAACGCTAATTTTCCATGAAGAGCCTGCTGCGCTATTGTATTATAACTTGTAGCTAGTGGCTACGGATTCCTTGCGGCTCGACGCGGTATGCGCGCGACCATTTTTTTGCTCATCGAAAATTCATTAACGCGCTGTGGACCGGCTGCGATTTGCCGTTGAAAAGGTAATTGCACAGCTTTTAAATGTTTAATCCCAAGACGTCGCGACGTGTCGCGCGACTGCTTTTATTGGCCACGCACACGCCGCCGCCGCTTTAATGAACTTGTCTCAAAAAGCAGCTCCAGCACCATAGGCCATTTTAAACTACCTACATATTAAATTAATATTCTTTTTTTTTCAATACGTTTCAAAAGTCGTACAGTCTATTTTCGTTATGCATTTTAGTAACTGCTTAATTCCTACGAAGAGATACGGCTAACAAAAATGTGTTAGCACGTGAATACCCTTTCTTAGTAGTAACTATTACCTACTTTTCTTCTACTACTTATGAAATCTGTCACAAAGTTAAAATGAACTGTGGAAATGTTTTGGTTATTACCGAACTTACGTTGTTAGTTCATTCATTATTACCCACTTAACTAGACAAAGAGAAGTTAAAGCGGTGTAAATGATAGGGTGAAACAAAGTTGAACGTAACAGGGAGACACATTAACACGTATCAAATTACGTAACATATAATTTAAGAACGATTGTGACACTTGGTTTTCTGTGAATGTGTTCGGAAACTTTGTATTGAGAATGCCTTTTCCAAGTTATGTCGTGCAGCGATAAGTTTGAGGTAGTTATTTTATGGAAAGCTTCACAATTAGGCTCATCGATAGTGAGCTTACGCTGAAAGATTTTTTGATGCTCACTACGGCACCATAGTTTAAGTATGCTTGCCTCCGAATCACAATTTCGTTTGTTTAATTTCCACCATCACACCACAGCCTATGTAACAAACAATCTAGTGCTGAATTTTGACTTCTCCTTCTACCGAAAGATTTTAATATAATTTCGACTCCAAGTAGGATACAATGGTTGCTTGTGGTTACAGGGATAACGTTGATGACCATATCCTTGTTTATGTACTTAACCATCTACATTTAGCCGCTTAGTAAGATACACCCAAGAAGAGTTGGGCGAGACTGATTCCTAACACGTCTCATACACGTACGTACTCATATGGGCGTAAAGTGTGGACCCGTAGAATCACCTCTCTCGTCTTCATTTGACGGAGTTCCTACTTAAATAAATATGTAAGCCAAGTCAAACTGACACGAGTCACTTGATGGTTCAATTTACTAAAATATGATGTGAAGGTAAACAAAAGAGTTAACATTCTTTTGCGTGAGCGATTTGTTTACATTTTGCGGAGGACTCGTTAAATGAAAGGGTTATGTTAAGTTATGTTATACTCTTTACAGTTATTGGACATACCAGTGTGGATGTAGGTGTGTTTCTTCATGTCCGACTTTTGGTGGAAGCGCTTCCCGCAGTACTGGCAGGGGTAGGGCCTGGTGTCCGAGTGGATCAGCAGGTGCGTTGACAGAGTGCTAGACCGCTTGAAGCATTTGCCGCACTGTTTGCACTGTTGACAAGGAAACACCAAATTGAATGCTTCGTATCATACAAATCCATTAGTTTTGCGATAGGTCACTTAAAAAAAAAAAAAAATTGTGTAAAGGTTCTGTTCTACACTACCACATGTTACTGTCCACGCACAGTACACCCTTGACTTGAAAGATAAAAATGCCCACTAATAAATATTATAAATGCGAAAGTAACTCTTTCTGTTGTCTGTTTGTTACGCTTTTACGCTAAATGTATATGAAGCCGATAATGTAAGTTCCTACGACGATCTACAAGCTTTGTAGCGTCCATCGAATAAAGATCAAAAGATAGACCTAGCTTAGCATATTCGATTTGATGTTATTGTTTTTTGTTTCTATATTTTCAAGCTTTTTTATTTATTTATTTTTACTAAAAATTATCAGTTGATAAAGTAATAACCTTTCAAATGGATTGTTATTGTTCTTCATTTTTATAAGAGTTTGATTTCTGTTAAGGGTAAAAAGGTAATATTAAGGGACAAAGGTAATTACCGGTGGATAATTTAAATACTAGACGACAGCGTCTATCACCTTCACGTCCTCGTCGTGTACGAGTAGTGGCAACCCGCAATAAGCTAATAACAGGGCTGATTTTTACCCTTTCTACACATTCTTTGATTTCCTGAGAATAGCACGATTCACATTTTTACGCTGCCTAGTAATTAAAGGGTATTTATTAGAGGTGGCCGCAGTATGCTTTTTTATTTAATAACCACTTTAGATACTTCATAAAATAGGTACTCGCACAAAAAAACAATTGAAAAATCTTGACGTATGTTGTAAGCGCTTTGTTGTAGCACCTGAATACACGATTAGAAACGCCTCATTATTATTGTTACTATATAGATTTATTTGTTCAGATGCGATTTAGTGTGGAATTTGAATATAGAAACCTAAGAAAGAAAAGAAACACAACTAATGAGGTTCTTTTGTATGCTAAACTTGTCTTGAATGTAATATGTTTACTTTATGATCCAAAGGTTACGCAACATTCCTGACTGTAATGGAGTGATTTAATTGTATTCCGTGAAATCATAAGTACTTGTTAAGTTTCAGTAAAATGAAGAGTAAAAAATTAATTTAACCGGAAATCGAACGTATTGCACGTGACATAAATATCGTCTCAATTATCACATAATCCCTAAAATATGAGTACCTAGAGTCCTATTGTTTTAAAGAAAACCATGTTTTAAAATATCTTAAACCTAAACACAGTGATGCTCTGATCTCTATTCTTTTAATACATTTTTCATTCGCCTCGACGTCGAAAAGTGATTTGTAAAATCTTACTTCGAATAAAACATTTTTCATTTTCATTTTGATTTTCATTTTCATTCCAGTATCTTTAGCCAATTAGGCTCGAACCCCCTGGTGGGGACATATATGAGCTGTAAAGAATTACACTTAATGATGCCAGAAGCGAACCGAACCGTGTTCGAACCGTTTTGCTCGGGTCGTAAAAAGAAATATACGGGTCGTAAATCTAAACTACCGATATTAGATTAAGGATTACCGAATCACGAACAATATACTCTTTAAAACCGGCAAGTAGGTAGAGTGAGTAATAAGGCTATTAGTAGGTCGGTTCCTTGTTAAGTATGCGGTAAATGATAATCCTCTATATAAACCCCCGGGCCGGCCGCGGCCGCCGCCGCCGGCGCAGCGCGGTGACAGTTGGCGGGCAGCTGCCCCGGCCGTAACGCGCGCCTCCTCGCGATACACAAAAACTGTTACTTTTTTGGCCGCCTTTTTATAATGCACTCTCTTATAAATAAACAACACAGGTGCGAGGGTTCACCGTCCACATATGGTTGTCGAGGTATTCGTTTAGATGCGTTTTGAAGAACCGCATTATAAGATTGCAAAAAGTAAAGTTGGCTTGTAAGTAAACCAATTCAATCACAATAATGTAAAAGTAGATAATGTATACCCCTAATAAATTTTATGTAATCACCCAAAAATAACACTTTTATACGCAGTACTTACTTATATTAAAATAAAGGCTGTAGTAGCAGGACTTAATTAATAGTATTTTCTTTTTGTTTTTATATCACACAAAACAAAATATTACATTCATATTTATGTCTTCTCCCAGATTTTAATTTTTTTGCTGCCTGTAGTAACTTTCATTGCCCCAAAACTACATAAAAAAATAAGTGTGCGACTGTATAAATTCGTCCGCTAAGCGACGGCACGGCACACGCGCGGCGGCGCGCGGAGGCACGTGGCGCGCGCGCGCCTTCCTCTACATAGCTAATTGCTCTACCTGTATGGCTACGGTCCTATACTTGTTCATCCTGTCAAATACATTCCTCTCAAACATAAATCAATGCACACAGGTAAATGCTACCATAATGTTTCAATCCAAACGACTACCAATTGGAATAATTTACAAGTCTCATCCGCCTATCAACGCTGAATAAAATTCAACTACTTAATTTAATGATAAAGAGTGGAAAACATTGAGCTCAGAGTAGTGCAGCAGCATTTTTATCGCCGTGTGACACAAGGTAATTATTCGTTCAATTATAAATTGCCGCCGTGCACCATGATATTAAAAGTCGGAATTTTGATTAAAACCGATGCGGATTTTTATAATGGCAGCGTAGAAAAAACGAAAGCTACAAAAATGGCGAGAAGACGAGCAAGAAGGCCGAGGCCGGTACTCTAGGGCCGCGTGCGGCGAGCGGGCGAGCGGGCGAGCGGGCGCCACGACCCGTTCCGAAGCGCGAGTACTTATTAAGACAGGAGCAGTTTTTGTTATTTGATTTGCTAAAGAGACTAAAACGGATACTGGTTTGCTATTTTAAAGCATTTTGAACGGAAACTGTACAGTTATTCTGAACTCGTTAAAGGACGTCGCCGGGTAGATGCGCTTATCTCCGCGCAATCCGGTGCCTGTTATAATGGGCAGATGGAAATACCTTTTTCTATAAAGAGTAAAGGCTTACCTGAAAGGTTTTTTCGTTTCTGTTTTCGTTTTTGAGGAGCATGGAGTAGGCAAGTTCGGGTGCTGAAGGTATTGGCTGGTAGGGGGTGGGGAGGCTGGGGGGCGAGGAGCAGGGGCGAGACTCTGTGCTGCGCGAGCGCTCGGGGCTGCGCTTGACCAGCTCGAGGGGCTCCATATCCTCGCCCCAGTGGGAGGCGGGCGAGGCGGAGTCGCGGCCCGCGCCCCCGCCCGCGCCCCTCTCGCGCTCGCACGCGCTGCCAGGAGACCAGATCTGACGGTTCTTCGTGGACAGATTCAGCGGCAGCTCCTCGTCATCTACAAACAAGCAAACATCTATTGTTCGACTGTTCTTCACGCTCTTAAACGCCTCCTAAAGTCGGACGAGTCAAATCGGGCGTCTGTAAAACGACTTATGAAATCTGTACAGCTGTTCCAGTGTTTGTCCAATGGTTACGTCAGTGTTTGTTCGGAACACAGAGAATAGTTCGGAATATCATTATAGTTTTCCACTTATTATAAAAACTATATCTACGTAATAAAAATGCTTCAACTCTATGAAAACAATATATTTATTATGAAAGTTAAAAACCTACGTGCACAATTTAAAGTGTCTTTATCACATTATTATTATTATTTTAATTCTTATTTCAGCAAAATATGAAACTGCTTGAGTTATTTGCTGAACAAGTTTCTTCGTTAAATCAAGTACCTACCCGCCTACTTACATACTAATTTTATGTCACGTCTAGCGTTATCTTCGCGGCTCGGTTTTGTAACCGGTACGAATGCGGATAACAGACAATTTGAATACTAAAGCATTCGACAACGTAGTAGAGACTTCTGTAAGTATCTTCTTTCCTTGGCTCGCTGGGACACGCGAGGAGGTAAACGACATGTAAACGACGAGCTATCAGCACTGCCAGTTATTAATCGGTACCTCGCACTGATAGCTATTCTAATGAGGACTTCGGCAAACCTTGCAAGGAGACCGAGGCGACACGAAGTTTAGTAATCACTTAAAGTGCTCTTTGAGGATTCTTTTCACTTGAATAAGGATAAGAGGTTTTATGTTGTTTGTTTGAAATAAAGACTGCTATTTTACCGTTTTGGGGTGAAAAACTTTTCGTATTTGTATGTTACGAGTACGGTTACAACCTTTGTATCTAATAAACCAGGATGTTTTAAGGGCATTTTTACTCCGAAACAGGCTGACGACGGCCCGCGATGTTCTTTGAAATTGTAATAAACCTTTCACTACTGAAAAAAATATACATGTAGGTAGGGTTAACTTCGGTCATATTAAAACCGAAGACACAAATTGCGCTCTAATCCCTAAAATGGATAGACTAAACGTAGATGAGTCAATCTTGATGTTCCTTAAAGCACCTAGTGAGTGACTGTATGTGGCATCGAAAACAATTTCTTTGTTGCCTAATCCTGTACTAAAGAGAAGAGGATAGAGGGTGCCTCTTTATTCTAAATCCAAGAACCATTCGTTATTAATTTATTAGTTAACCCTTTAAGGGTCCTATCACACAGAGAGGGTCAAGAACTATAAAAAAAGATTGCCTCACAACTTTATATTTGAGGGGACAAAGTTCAAATTATGGTGGCAATATAGTAGTCCAGTTTGACTTACGCGGATTTTAAGGTCGGACGGGAAGTACAAAGAGAACAAAAGGCTCACTACGTAATGCGCGAAAAGCTCGAGGAGGTGAAGAACGTGATATTATGACATGAGATGTTCTGTCACTAACTATGCCTCTCGCTTTTCTGTAGTATCCTTGCAGAGTATATCTAAGGGTAGCCTCACCGTCTCTGGGCGGCGTATGTGTGGCGTGGTCGAGGTGCGCACGCGCGAGCGGCGAGGCGCGCGGCATCAGCAGCGGCCACACTCCTGCGCCGCCATACAGCGCGCCCAGCCCACTGCAGTACATTAGTGCGCCTAACTCTGAGAAAAAATGACATAGTTAGTACATAGAAGTAAAATTATACATTGTCGTCAGCTGGGATAGCACTTTTGGTTATTCTAAAGCATTAGACGAACGAATAGAGCTCGATTTAGCTTACTGACACTGGAGAGTAAAAAGCCTTTCTTACTTTCTTTCATGCCCTCCTTCTTTTTGACATTTTGTGCATAGTTCAACACAGTTTTGTCAAATTTTGTTTTATGTTTTTAGGAAGAGTCGATTTAATGCTTTACCTGTTGCCCTGGCATATTGCTTGAGCGCTCTGCCGGCGATCTCTATATCGCCTAGCTGCAGCAAGTCTAGCCGATGTTGGGCGAGCGAGTCCGGCGATTGCGGGGGTGAACGCGGCGAGCGGGGTGAGGCGGGGGATCGGGGGGAGACGCTGCGCTCCGGGGAGGGGAAGCGGTGCGCGGGCGGCGGCGACGACGACTGGAACTGCTCCGCCAGCCGCGACAGAAGAACGTGCCGGGACATCCTGCAATACACTTACAATATCTTTTCTGGTCTTTCTATCTCTTTCTTTCTTAACCTACTGCTGGGCGTTTTTATCTGCTTTAAAAGATTTTTTTGTTGGAATATACAAATGACAACTACAGCAGTCTATTAGCAGTATACTGTTAACACAGGCCTTTTTACTGTCAAGACGTGTTGCTAAAACCTCCCTGTTTAGATCGGTCGGGGAGAGCTGTTGGACCTTTACCTCACATCGTTAGACCACCGCTGCGTTGCCTTATGGATGAATTGCCTTATAGAAAAACTCTCTCAATATTTTTGACTCAATACATAAAATAAAACATAAGAAAAATCCTCTCCTCTTTTTTGACAAATGCCCATAACGGATCATAATTATAGAAAATTTATTACACAAACATTGTAAACAACATTTACATATTTTACTTCTGAGTCAGACAAGACGTTAAAAATTAATTGTTAGTCTAGTTTATTTAAAGCAGAAAGTTGAAGAGAAATAAAATTTTAGCGGTTGAATAGAGAAAAAGTTGCTTTAGTCTTGCGCAGTCACAGCTTTAAGCGTGACTACATGGTGGCTACGGCTACGGGTGCTACGCTTGCTACGGCGTAGCTGGTTTGCAAAGATATTGTGCGTGATGTGATAACTTAGGTATTGGTTGGTACACAATCTAGTAAATGTTAAAATAATTGTGATGTAGAATATAGAATACCATAACATTTTAAAAGTATTAGCAACTTTCAAATACCATCTCAGACCTCGGTGTGTGTAGGTTTCGTCTAGATATTTGTTTCGTGATTATAGTATTATTTATAGGTGGAATGGTTCTTGTAAATCAACCACTAAAATAAAAATAGGTAAGTTGTTTATAATAGTCAGCGAACAAAATTATAACACAACAAAGGGAGGTTTTGACTTCTCACTTCATTTTATCTACACTTGTTTGTCTTCCTTGGTTTTTGTGCAATACATAATACCTATATTTGTTTTATAATAAGTAGGCCTGGTTTCTGCAATCATTGTTTAATTGTATTCTTATTGTTGGTAGACTGCAAAGAAAATGAATAAATTAAGAATTTATAATAAAGTATAATGACTTGGTATTTTTTTTAATTATATGTAGGAGTAAGATTTCATGTGGAAAATACGGGCACGTGAATGGCTCATGTAAAGATTGTTGTATTGAGTGAGCAAACATCGGCCCGTCTGCAACACAAGGTGACCGCAGTCACAACCAATAGCTACATAATAATACAACAAATATAGCTTAGCTGAGAATTTATTAACGTTTATATTTAATTCGCGCACTTGTTAATACAATAAAATAATGATTTTACTACAATGTAATATGACAAAAATACATTATTGTATTTCTTTTTATAACTAGATTGATACCATGGAATATATTATTATATATTTTTTCAACGGATAGTTAATATTTTAGGAATTTCAGTGTGTTTAAACAAAAAAATATCTCATCTTATTTGTACTTTGTTGTTTTAAATATTTTATTATATTTTATTATTTGTAACAAATCAATCAATTTTAATCAAAAGAGGCAATGTTTCGAAGGTTTGTTCTATATAGCCATAGATTGAAGTAGATTACAAGTAAAAGCTATAGTGTTACTATCAAGATTTGACGGGTGTTGATCAATTTAAAAGTTGCGATATGATCGTTGTTTTTACGTGACCGACGCCATTAATGTCCATCCAACTATTTGTTGACAGAGCTCTCGGCACGATTAATCCTGTCGCAGGCGGTGACAGCGAATCGTATTAAAAGCTCAATCAAGCAAATGAAGAATCAGAATAATGGACGCGGCGCCCGCTGCGTGCGCGCATTAATAATGTACGCCACGGCTAAAACAATCTCCATTACGCTAACACACATTACGTATTAATAAAGTATGCTTCTCATTACCAACAGAAGCAGCAAATCATAAATAATGATGGCAATGAGTCGCCAAATTTTCTAATTACCATAATGTAACCGATAGCGCGCAATTACTGCTACCCGAGCTTTTTGTAGAGATAGCGATCTACGAGCCGCGAGGATTCATGTGGGCTATTTCAATTTCTTGTAGTACTTTGATAGGGCGATATCTTTGTGTTATTACGAGTAATTGGCTAACAAGTTACTTGAGGAGTTAGTGTCGTTCTTGTTTGAATAGGGCTGTAGTTATTCAGTGTAGTGTGTGTTCATTAGGGAAGAGTGGCAATTTGCCGCCGAGCGCCACCTCGGAATGCTTTTTTCCTCGAGCGGCGGCCGCTGCTGCTGGGAACTTGCGCAGTTGGCAAAAAATCAATCAGCGCGCGAAGTTTTTTTTTACTTCTGTATAGTTGTACTGTGTACTTGTTTCTGTGTACTTGTTATGAATGGCTAGGTGCTTTTGAAATTTGAAGAAAGAAATATTTGCTCAATGAAGTCAAGTTATAGGTGGAGACGGATAGGTAATAAATATAAAAAAATCCTATCATCTAGCCCATAAAAAGTGCTACTCTACCTTTATACACAAATGCATATAGCGTTCATAATTAAGTACTACTACATAAGCAGCTTTTAGAGTCATTGAAAATGAGAATATTAAAATATAATATATGACTATTAACAACAAAATGGACATACATACCTACATTACATACTCATTCGATAAACAAATCTTAGAAACAAAATAAATGTTTTGTACTCTGATTCTAATTCTAAAAAAATCTTACTAATGTAAATTTTATAGACACATTTCAGTCTGCATCATATTCAAATAAATAATTGAACATTTATCATTTCTTCTTTTTCTTCCTTGTGTGTGCTGTAATGCAATAAATGTCTTATCTACTATTACAAAGTACAAGTAAAGAACATTATCAGCTTTTTATACTGAAGTTGACTACTCTGAAAATTCTCTTGTAAAAACCACAGTTAAAAGTATTCATATATCTAATAAAAGATTAACAGAAATCATTGTCATCACTAGGTAGAAAGACCAATGCATACCAAGATACGTTTATATAGTTCCATCCACCATCCACTTATGTATTTCTTGTGCTTCATTTTTACAAGATTTCTGCTTAAGAGACAATTTTTTCTACGGAAATAAATAAGTCGTGCATGTGCTTAGGCCCGGGTAGACAGTATGATTGACTATTTATTCTATGACGATTAACTTAAATTGATAATATAAAGGATTAATTGGAATTAGAATTTATTTTACTTGTTTATAGTTCATGTTATTTTGAAATTTGAAGTAGCTTAACTTTCTTTTTATGATTATTAACGAAAAACACAACAGTCCTTTGTATTATTAGATCACAATTTTCTTTAACAGTATTTGATAATTATCTCAAATAAAATGTTTTTGCCTTTTATTTTGTTTCTGTGCAATTCATACATAAAACTAATAAGGCGAGAAAGTTTTCAAGATTTTAAATAATTTTAATGGTAAATTCCATTATGTAGATAAGGAAACCATCTGTCATTTCAATAATATATAAGACATAAATATTTAAAACTTAAGTTAAAACTGTTAGTAAACAAGAAATTTTCTTACCTTTCCCGGAAAAATCAAAGCCTTTTCTTTTAAATCACTCACAAGTGCACTTCAAAATGTTCTAGACTGATTAAGTTCAAATAATAAAAAAACACTTTTTAGATAGTCATGTTAAACTTATTAGCAAGAAAGGTGTAGCGAGTTATCGGGAGCGGGAAACATCGAGTGTGAGGTCGGGCGAGGCTAGCCCGCGTGAGGTGCGTCGCTCTCGGCGCCTGCCACCTGACTACTGAAGAAGGCTTGCACTCGCCAGCGCCCCGACCTACCCGACTCCACAAGTAACGCTATTCTTTTTTCAAAACCCGCTAACAAAAAAGAGTAGGTCGGGCAGAGGCTGCGCAATAACGAAATGATTTGATGAAACGGCCACTTGACAGGTGGCTCGCGTCGCATCCTCGCATGCACCGGCTAATTGTCGGTTGCACTCACGTTGACGGCGTAGAAGACGCACTGAAAAATGGCTTTTATGTATTAATGCCCACAAATAAGCGGTTGTGGACCGTGTGACATTAAGGCTCTTTCATTATGTATCAAGAATGTTAGGTGCAGGGTGGAAGGACCGGTGGTCGTTAAGGCTCGCTTGGGTTGATCGTCGTAGTGTAGTTTCAGTCATTTCCAGTGGGTGTGGTGATGGTTTCAGTGATTGAGCGGGTGCTTCCTGAAATCTGAGCCGGAGCGCGCGCGTGCTTAGACTGTTTAGATTTGTTGGCGCCCCGCCCACCGCGCGCCATTGGCTGGTGCGCCGCGGGGCGGGGCGCGTTAGACGTTAATAGAGAAGTCTTGCTGTAAAAAAATATACAATTTTATTCTAATTTTGTCGTAGCGTAGTTACTCTAGTTACTTAAATTTGTACCAAATTTATTGCATATGTAAAATATAATCAACAATTTAACAATTGTACTGAAAATCCGAATTGGAATATTTGTGATTTTCATTGAAGTAGGTATTGTAATTTCAGTAATGTTCGATTTCACAATATTGTGTACGCATACGCACACCAAATTTATTATTTGTTTTATCGGCAGATACTGTCTCCAAACGTTAGTAATCTAATTACAAAACAAAAATCCTAAGATTGTTCACGTTTACAATCTCTACTTGTGCCTCCCTCATATTGGGACAAGTAAATGTTTCAATTAATATCTTTATGTAAAGCAAAATAAATTACATTTACGTTTTTTTTGAACTTTATAACTCGAGAAAGGATAACGAAACTTTCACTGCTTAGAAATTTTCTAACGAAAATATTAAATATTTTAAAGATCTCATGGAGACACCCTTACAAACGAAATAGTTTTTTTTTTTAAATTATGGATTGCATTTATGGTACAATTATATTTGAAAATTTCTATATTGATAACTACACAAAAAAAACAGAGTTATAATACAATAAAACTCTTGCACGAGTTTGTGGAGGCAACCCCGCCAAGTACAGGATACAGTTAAGTAGGCGGCCGTTTAATGATATTTTTCACTTGATTAACCCCTTGTAAAGCAATCTCTTCAATTAGCCGGCTAATCTGCTTTGGTTACAAAGACGTGTGTGTTTCACTGGGGTTGTAACGTGTATGGTTTCAGGGGTGGCATCTACCTACTTACGACGTTTATGTGCTTAACCGAGTTTTTAAATATTCGCCTTCCATTTACGAAATTAACATTTAACTCAATAAAATTCCTCCGAGTAAATAATTTTAGTTTTTCTTTGAGAACTTTTATGTTCTTAGTTATATTTTTGTGTGTTTGTGTTCGTACTTTCTTATAGGTACCTACTATACCCGACTGCAGAAGGAGGGCAATGTTGTTAAATTGATGGATACATAAATAAATACAGTAGTGTCATTGTATTTTTTATGTCTGAGGACTATTATAAAATTTTGTTAATAATAATAATAGGTTTTCTTTGTCAAAAAGCTATAAAAGACAAGCCAAAAATAGAACTAGAGCAATAATATTCCAATTAATATTCTAGATAAATATGTATAATCAATAAAGCAAAATATTTTTTAATCATCATTATCCTTATATATAAAGAAAACTTTCAATATGTTTATTAATGTAGTAAGCATGTCAGCGGTATCAAGATATTAAAAAGTAAGAAACTATGCTTTGTAATATTATATCGTAGATTGGGTACATAATTAATTGTGTGTTTGTGTTTATCGAGGATCGCATTTGTATGGATGCGAGTGCCTCTACCCACGTAACGGCGGACGCGTGTCGCGCGAGGGAGCGCGGTGCGCGGGCGCAGCGGGGCGGAGTGAGGGGAGGAGGGCGCGTCACGGCCCGTTAGCGCGGATCCTCCGGCGCGTGCACATGTCGCCTCGGCACGCGCCCATACACCTTTTTACCAACCTTTTTCCTTCCACTTTTTGTTTCCTTCTTTGTTCAAATTTCCGAATTAAAGCCTCCTTTTGGCCGCGCCCGAATTAATGCAACCAGATTGGAGATATCGTATGCGTGATTCTTTTTTGATACCACAAAAAAAGACGATCGGCTCTGAATGTAACGGTGGAATAGGGGGGGAATGTAAAACAGTTACAAAAATAAGTATAGGCCGGAGGGTGCATTTCACGTTTTATTTTGTTCTTGCATAAAATCTCTTGCGTTTTTTTTGCAAAGGACAGGCGAGGCTCAAGGAGGTTCATAAAGCAAGTTCTTGATAGATAAGTAAATCAAAATAAAACGCTTGAAGGTAGCTAGGTTTCAGCTGCGGCAAAACCGGTACTTGCGCGGGCGCAGGCTGCCCCGCGCCATTCCTCGCAGTCAACTTTTATTAATTGGGCAGATGAGAGCCACGGCTCCCATGATGAATGCTTCTGCCTTATAAGGGCAACAGTTCGCGAAACCTTTTATAGATTCTCAATTAAAAGTGTCTATTATAGTTAATAGGACGGCGGACAATGTTCGCGTTTATAGAAACAGGAATATTTGCTTTAAGTGCGGGATAAAAACAGGCGATATAACGGAAAGGACTATTAAGTGGAATAAAATATAGCGTGGGGGTACGAGCGGCAGGTGGCTGCAAATAGGGATGCGTAACGCTTTATCGATGATCCACCTTTGAGCTAATAAATACTATGATGAGCACTACTAGGCTTTTTAATATGCATCAGGTAAATTTTCTGTATCAACAAGGATTTTATTACTGGTAATTATATTTTCTGGTAGGTATTTAAAAGGATAAATAAACTATATAAATGCTTTTTTATAACGTAGTAATTATAATTTATATCCCTACTCTCAGAGTCGATGACAATAAAATATACATTCTTCTCCATATAGTCTGCAATGTAGACTCTATATGGTACAATTTATATTCAATAGTAATTTAAATGGAACAGTTTGTCTGTTTAAGTCTAGCAAAAAACGATTTGCTAGAATTTTATTAAATTTGATGAATAGATGAGATACATGATTAATTATGAGTGAAAATCTTATTCTCAATAAGGAAATAACTAAAAGGAAAGTGAAAAATTCGATTATAGTTTTTATTTTTAAATTTGCCAGCTCGTGTAAAAAAAGTGATTGATTGTGCTTATAGTTTGTAATTAGAAATGTATCGATATAATCAATCAAGTGGACAATGTTGCCCATGCCTATGCGCGGACGCACCCTCAGTCTTGGTCGACAAGATTCACCGCGCGGCATGTGCGCCCTTAACGGATTTGTACGAACGTCGCACGCGCCTTCTGCTACACACTTAATATACGCTGATTCAATCTGATAACTTCCTTGTTTTATACCGTTGGTGGTTGCCAAGATTTTTTTAATTTTGATGGCTAAAATATACGTATTTTAGAAAAATTATTAATTAGATCAATTCTACTTTTTATTCACAAATATTTTTTTATGTATATTGACAAAAGTCAATGTGTAAAAGAGAAGACAACGTGTGTCAAAGAACAGGTACTGAATAGTATATATTAATAATATCCATCGCTACAAGCCATTTTGCGCACGCGTTGATGTCTTTTGTATGAATGTCTTCGAATGTCCATACGCATAGTAGCGATTATAGCGTTATCCATAGTATTTCCATTTTCCCATTCATTTTAGAAAATAAGTACGGATTCTAATATTAAAGTGAAACAAAATGTTTTTCTATTGTATCGCTACTATGCGTATGAACATTCAAAGACATTCATACAAAAGACATCAACGCGTGCGCAAAATGGCTTGTAGCGATGGATATTATTATATACTATTCAGTATTGTTCTTTGACACACATTTTCTTCTCTTTTACTATAGTTACGTTTATTATTGAATTTTGTATCTATCATTGTTTTATGTTGCTCCCCTCCTCATTGTATTCCTAAATTATTTAAGTACGTGCAAAACGGTTGACATTGATATTAAAGTTAATGCAAAATATTATAGAATATAAGGAATACGACGTATAAGTACGACGACGAATTAAGGACCTACACCTGCCTATTTTTGTTCCTTATCGTTTCAAAAAGGAACTTTATGAGTATATTATAGCTGCACATTAATTAAGGTAATGGAGACTGATAGCGCAAATAAACATCTGGTCCTTCTATTTCAGGATAATTTTCAAGGTAGAACCTCAGTTTATTTCAAGCGATATAACGTTCAGCTATCTTGCAGGGGTTTCAGGTTTAGGAACCGGTAGAGACACTGGCAAATATTAACCTGCCCTATTTATGTTATTTATTCATCATCATCATCATCTCAGCCGAAAGACGTCCACTGCTGTTATTTATTACAACGAAACAAATCGTAAGATCAGTTTTCAAGCTTTGTAAATATATTGTAGGTACTTTACTTCAGGGAAAATCTTAGAAAAAATGACAATGATAATAAGTTTGAAAGTCTATGGGCTTTGATATAAATAACATATAATAAACGAGACATGCATGAAAGTTTTTAACTATAGGATCAAAATAAATTTATCCTGACCTCTGAAAATACTGAGACTGTCGCTTTTAGCATTTTTTCATTATTGAATTTGAGGCTTCCTATAATAATGGTATCCATGAATTCATTTTTATACACTATACACATACATGTCTGATTACAGGGTTGTAATTAGTCCTTACAGATTGACATGCGCCGGCGGCGGCACCACGCCCTCGCGTTAATCGCAGCGACTCTCGCGCCAGCATAGAGCGCACATGTCGCTCCGAGGCCGCAGACGGCTGCTGTGTTGCGGTCGCGATTATCTTACCTCACCCACTCCCAGCGAGTAATAACCTAGCATGCTCCCACAAAAACCGTTTACGCTATTCATATCTTAAGCCTTTATAAATATTATTAAATCGCCGTTAAAAATAAAACACAAGGCGGTAACAGTTTGCGGTGGCCGGTTGCCGCTCTCTACGCAACCGATTATAGGGTGAGCATCGCAGTCGAGCTTGCGCTGTGCTTATACTTGACTTTTACTTGACTTTTGATTATTGGAAGTTATCAGGGATACATAGGTATGCGTAGGTGTATTCTTTGACAATTTAATAGCATATGCACGCGCACCTGCCTCGGCAAAAAGTAGGCGCACGCTTCGGGCGATGGTGCGCGGAATTCGTCGCCGCGACCGCTCTAGCCGCTGCCGTCTTATACGCTATTTATCTGTAATTGATTGGTAAGGTGCATTAAGCTTTTCAGTCTACGTTTTTATACAGTACTGACATTGCCGCACATGGATTTGCGCCCACGATGGCCAGTACTTTTGTTCTTCAAATATTTTATAAAAGGTATAAATTTTCGTGATTATGATTTTTCGCTGAGGTGTTTCAATTGTTGTAAAAAAATCTAAAAACGATTTAAATAATTTAAAAACAGTGGAGTTTGATGTTTGTCTGGTAAAGAAAACATCGTGAAGAAGGCTGTATAAACCTGTGAAGAAATTCAAAAGTTTTGTGTGAAATTCACTGGGCCACCGAGTTTACCTATTCACCCTAACTCAAGATAGACTGGAACCCTTCGGTGGGGGGGATATAATACATGGGCTGTTAACGTAACTAAAACCAGTAGAGTGCTTTATCTCGTTTTATTTTTTTAAATATTTTTAAGTTTATTGATCGTATAAAATCTCTGTGGTGACTGGTTTTACCCGGCTCAAATTATCGCTTTTTAAGTTTTATTCGTGCGGCGGTTTTCGCTCACACGCGCAGTGAAGATGTCCGAGTGAGTTAACGCGTGCCCCGCGGCGTCGGCTGCGTCCACGCATGTCCGGTTAATGAGTATTTTAACTACTGTTGGTAAATCATCGCTTAAGGTGCACATGTCTATGCTCATGTCCAACGTAAATGTTGCCAATTAAGGGCATACTGTGTGCGCAGCGCATAAATATTTTTTGCTTCAAGATGCTATTTTGGAAAATAAGATCTTGTAATACCTAACCTTTCACTACATTAAAATTATGTCATTTAATTTTACACAGTCCGTATACTAATATAGGACTTATGGCACTGACTTTTTATCAAATACTTTATAATATTTCTTAATTAAATTAAATAATAGGTAGAGAAAGCTTTTTTCTGAAAAAACTAAGGGTACTCATGGTTACTTATATGTTAAATATCTAAAATTAATTTGTATATAAAACAGATTGCATTTATATGTGAAATAAGAACGATTTATTTTCCTTTAACTAGAGTTTTTTCTCCGAACCGCCTTTAACTATAGTTGACTGGGGATGACCACCCAGCGGCAATCTGTATAATTTTGTGCAATGATTGCGTCATAAATTTTGCGAATAAAATCTTAACGTAAATTGTCTTTTGTATAAGGACGGACGATCGTTTGCTGCACCTGCATATGAATCCATTATAAGAGTAAGATTTTATAAAAAAAGTATATGGATAAATATTTGTCTTATTTGCAAAATGATTTTTGTTTTCATTAGTAGACACAAGAAAATAAATAAAAATCAAATCGTTTTACTTTTTTTGTATATTTTATTATGTACTATAGTGTACGTATATCAGCTGCTTAAGAATAAGGTTTGCCTGGGGTCATATGGTCGTGTGTGACATAATATTATAAAGTGATAAAATAAATAATTCACTTTGCACTAACGAAATAATCATGATTCTTGCCCCGCCACACCGCCCCGCAGATATCATTTCTTACATAGCCATTTCCATTCCCGTTGACCGGAAGCTCTGAATCACAATTCTTGACTCGATGACACATGCTCGTTTTTTTATAAAGAAATATTTGGGTTAGCGTAATTAAAGCACGAAAGGTGCCGCGACTTTGCAGACTGTTAATGAATGGGTTATTGGGCAATCACGCTCCCTTTGTACGTAACATTAACCAATCGAAGTTGACCCCTGATATTGTTAAAAGGGTTATTCTAGGTCTATGATTTTTTACTTAAACTTTTTGTGTAATGTCGTGTCAAGTCATCTTGAAAATCATCATCATCATCATATGTGAAATTATCTGTGTTGTATTGTGTGATTATTACGTAAAGTAACTGCTGGACGGAAGACCTACAGGGAATTGTAGTTTAATTTAACCTTAGTTTGGGTACCAAGAACCATATCATACAATCCTGTCTATCACAGTTATTGACATTTATTACTAAGTTACGTAGGTACTTGCCATTGAAACTATAGATATTATGTACGAAAATAAAAAAAATCTTATAACATAAAAATTAAAATGTATACAGAAATCTGTAGCCTATAGATATTTTTGTCGAGATTCCAAACGATAAATAGTATAATGATGATTTATCAGTAGAGTGGAGAGTGGTGCGAGGCGTAGTGGATCTACGAGCTCTAGGTGATGCGTGTCAGCGGGTCGCCGTGCGCCGGCGCAGCGCGCAGGCAGGTGGCGCGAAGGCCGTTGAGGAGTGGGAACCTCGCCGCCAGTTAATTGATTCCAATCTCAAGCCTCGATAATTCCTCCTCAAACGTGATTCCACTCTCACTCGCTAGTAATTATTCGTAATACCGCCAGAACTGTAAAAGTGCTAACTCCACCTTACTCGTTTCCAGGAACTAATTTTTCAAACGCATTTTCATTTTTATTAAGAGCACAAAATTACTCAATATTGTTACTTATATTACTCGTACTCGTATATTAAAATTTGTGAATAAATTTTTTCTTGTTACCGTACTTGCTCGTTTTGTACACACTCAGGTAGCATTACATTAATAGGCCGGGAGATGATGACAGAAATTTTTAGGTCATTTGTTACAGTATGGCGGTTTTACAGGGGTCTTAGTACGCAATGACAAAAAGAAAAATGATGGTCATAGCGCTGGTACTGGCGGCCCAATCGCGAAAAAAAAAATTGCAGATTTTCGGCAGTATGGCGACCATTTGGAGCCGTCCGAAAAGTATGGCATGGTGATTTTCGTAAATGGCTGCACGAAGATGATCAAACTGTGCAAAAATTACCCTGGTACAAATGGTTGAATTTTTATTTTTCGCGTCGGTATGGCGGGCTGTAAGTCACACCGGAGAAGTATGGCATGACACTGTAGTCTAGTTATTTTTACGGGCTATCGGAAAATACTAAATTTTTTGTGGTAGGTACAAATCGTTTGACTTTCGTAATTTATCCGACTAGTTCACTAACGCCCACGCGATTGGGCCGCCAGTACCAGCGCTATGACTATCATTTTTCTTTTTGTCATTGCGTACTAAGACCCCTGTAAAACCGCCATACTGTAACAAATGACCTAAAAATTTCTGTCATCATCTCCCGGCCTATAAGTTACTCGTCGTGTGAACAGTGTGCTTGAACTTTAAGGAGAATCTTTTTGCAAAAGTTATTGTCATCGTTATTTATAGGGCCTGTAATCGTCATAAGTATATTTATCACATGAAATAAAACGATCAGCCGCCTTTACTATCCGAAAAGTACTGCCAGATATTTTAAAACTTGTTGCAGTACACAGGTCAACAGGAAAATGTACTAAGTTTTCGAGATGCTTCAGAAAAACACAGTCATTTGTATCTACCATCTTGTATTCGATATAATATATTTATATATTTCATACAATAAGTATGTGATTACCTTATTTTTATTACGTTAAAATCAATGGACTTACCGTGTTTTTTTTTATAGAAATGCATCTGCATATATCTGGCACCACAGCTCTGCCGCCGAAGCGTACCGATTTAATTGCCGCCATTAATCCGCGGACAACACCGCTTCCTCCGCTGACCAGCTATTAAAGCCAGTCTCGTCCTTTTTATTGTATTTTACTGGAAGCCCATTTATAAAATTACCGTTGAAGCACGTTCAAGTATTACAGGGAGCGCTCGCGCTGTGGTTGCTGTTCCGATGCGCGATGCCGTGTCTAATCGCCACGGGACCACTGACATAGATTGCTACTTACTGTCTCACTGATATGGAAATCAGTAATCGTTTATTTTGCATGTTCTGCTTTCATTTTGATAGTGAACATTTTAATAATGTATTATCAAGCATGGGTAAAAACAAAGGGTATATTTAATAGTAACTTTATAGATATTTAGAATAAAAACTTACATTACTGTTAGAATTTAAATAATAAGACTTCTAACTAACTAATTAAGACTAACAGAAACAACGTATCTTGAAAAAAATACTATTCGTTTCATTCAAGTCAAGCGTTTCTTAAGCTTAGGCTTAGCATGATATATTTTACAGGATTTCAGAATACAATGAATGATCACAGATACAATTTAGTGATAGTATTTTTTCATCAAATACTTGTTTATGAATTATAATATATAATAATAACCAAACATTAAGTGTTTCGTGATAATTCATTACATTCTGATATTAATAGCGTTATTCGTTTCAAATCAAGCTATTATTTCATAAGCATATTATGGAATATTTTACAGGATTTCCATGTATAATTAATTAATTGTACCTTGACAAGAATTGCAGCTTTGTTAACTAGTGTACGATTAAAATCAAACACAAAAAATGCTAATCAAAGGGCGAGTGTTTGTAAAGTAGTACTTTCCATATCTGTATGCAGACAGGGCAGGGTAGGATCTAGTATGCGATTCAATGTAACTCGTGTATTTTCTTCTCTACATTTAACCTCAAAACATACATTAAGAAGAAACATAGGTACTTTTTTTTCTCAATAATTCGAATATCGCATAGCCAAGCCACAAATGAATAAATATAATATTATTATAAACACGAAAGAAAAGTTGTTAATTTTTTCTTTGACTATTTTTACTGATTCTGTTACGTGTATTATGTAATTTTGAACTTATGAAGTTCCAGGATACGTAACAGGTATACGTAAGTGGTGCGTTCATTCAGTCTAACGATAAATCTTGAACAAAAAGATAAAAAATGTTCATTATTTGATCAACTTCATGAAATGAAATTTTTTTGACTAGGAAAAGTAACTTAACAACATAACTCGTAGAGGTAGAGGAGAATATTTGAGTATTTCGTAGGACGGCGTCGTAGTAAATAACATGGTCGGTTGGTTTCGTTAATAGCTCATATATGTTCCCACCGAGGGGCTCGAGCCTACCCTAAAATCTGGGTAGGCCTTAGTCGACCACGCTGACCCAGTTCGGGTTAGTAAACTTCACACACGACCTTGGAATTACTTCGAAGGTGAGTACAGGTTTCTTCGCGATGTTCATATTAATATTAGTCATGTTTAAACAAGGTTGGTTCTGAAGAAGTGAAGTTCCCTTCATGCCAAGTGCAGCCCTGTGTGGCTAGCGGTAAACGATTGCTGCGTGTACTTGCGGCGTCGCACGCGCTTAATAATTACTCGCAAAGGTCGCGCGCGCACATTGCGTCGCTGCCGCCGCCGTCTGCGCCTGCGCCAGTGCGCGCTGCGTGTTGACTTGCGTCGACGACATCGCACCTGAGGATCTTCTTTGTTGATAAAACTTAATATTTTCTATGATAAATAAGAAAAAATACAAAACAGTATGCATAAACTTTACACTGCCATGATTAAAATTAAATTGAAAATTAAATTCCGATATCATAAGATTAATGTAATCTATTTATATTGTAGATTTACATCATATTACGTTATTTTTTAAAATAAGTAAATTCACTACGAAATACAAAGATACCTATATCTTATTTAGTTGCGTAATGAATGAATCTTAACCCAAACATTTATAATAGTGGTTTAAGTTTGGGTACTCTGAGGCTTAGGTGCGGATCTGGACGGGAAGTGGGACGGTATTTTTTTATAATTTTCTATAATAAACTCCCAAATCGCTCCTTATGGCGTGCCGCTTCCAGAGTTTCCAGACGTACTTACCTATGTTTTAATCATGCCCCCGAAACGATCGTTTGCGAATGTAAATATTAACGTCTTTCATGGCCTTAGAATATAGTTAAAATGACGCCTTTGTATTGATATTTTTACATAAATGATGGAAATACATATTGTCATTAGTAAATGAACGTTTCGGAGACACTTTAGATCCGAATACATGACACTTAACTTAGTGATAATTATAAATTGAATGTCAGACATCGTTAATTATTCTCATCATTAACAGCAGCGCATATATGGCCCCACCGAGGGGCTCGAGTCTACCTTAAAATCAGGGTGAATATGCCTTAGTCGACCACGCTGGCCTAGTGCGGGTTGGTCTACTTCACACAAAACCCTTGAATTACTTCTCAGGTGTGTGCAGGTTTCCTCACGATGTTTTACTTCACCGTAAGAGCGTCGAATGAACGTAATGAATTCGAAAATCGAAGACAAATTGGTACGTGCCAAGGTTCGAACCTGCAAACTTCCGAATGGAAATCAACGGCCCTAGCCACTTGGCCACCGACGACGCTCTCTGCCCACCACCGTTTCTTCTAATACGATGTGATAAGCTTATAACTTTTCAACATAGGTACCTACTAGGTATTATTTGTCCGTGTACACTTGAAACACGTTGGCTATATGACATTATTATCATTAATCAAAAGATAAAAAATATTTTAGAAAATAAGTCATTCATCTATTGAATGACATAATTTAATTAAAGCGTTTTTTCTCAGTAGTTCCTTTAGCAGTTCCTCTGAAGGAACTACTGAGCATTTTTTGTCCTTGTAGTTCCTTCAAAGGAGCTAAAGGAACTACTGAGACTACCAAACCATAAAGTATTGCCTCTGTTTTTCAGTAGTCACTTTAGCAGTTCCTGCCAACTGCAACTGCATATTATACTCGCTCCTAAAATTGGCTAAATATGTTTATAGAATATTTTTATTATTTATTTATTTTTTATTTTTTATTTTAGTAGGTACAGTAGAAAATATTTTTTTTTGTATTTTGTACAAGAACCGTTGTTTGGTCATTAATAATCAATTTCTTACGCACTTTATTTACTTTGGACACGAGTAATGATGATGAATTATGGGTAGGTCTCATATCGATGTGTGGCGCAAGTTTGATGCCTTTACATTATTTTATTTGAATGGTATCAACAATAAATTTGTACAACCTTACCTACTTTGCAATGTTTTTGTTGCAGTATGCAATAATATGAAATGAAAAAAATATTCTTCATTGCACACAAACAGAAACACAAGAACAGATACCTATATTTTTTATTTTTGGTGGTATGAGTGTATAATAGAGGTTAATGACATTCTCATCAAGGTTCATGAGATTCTTGACATTTTAAAGCGAAATGTTTCACACATTTTGTTCGTTCTTGTTTTCATAAAACATATACTCAACTCACCTCAACAAAATCAAAACTCAACAAAAATAAGTTGAATCTTCATTGCAAACAAAACTAATTAAACTAATACCAAATAATTACAGCATAGGTACCCAGGCAAACCATTAGATATAAGTAATCTTGGAATATAATTTGCCTACTATTAGGTCTTAATTTTAGTCAACATAAATGATTTTAAAAGTAATAAAATTTAATTCGTTTTAAGAATTTGCCGCAAACCATATTATTTTCTCTACATGTCACAATGACTATAATCATAAAATGTTTTAATGAGTAATCAGAAGATAACTAAGAAATTAATGCTAAAAGCTAGAGCGAACCTATTTCCAGATTCCTCTCAGAATCAAACATACTCCCATGTAGCAATTGGAAGCAATATTATGGGATACCGCTAAGTGCGATAAAGATATTTCATTCGGTTTATGAGCGCAATCACGATATTAATGCCACTAGCTACGCGAGACCATCGTTTTGTATAGTGAACATTACCAGCTATAATTATTACAGAACTAATCCCTATAATTATAGTCGCAATGACTTTAGCTCTAACCGCAGCTTTAGGTTTCAATAAAATCTACAGGTGTATAAGAAAACTGAGATAGGAAAAAAATCTAGAGAACGACTTGTGCATGCAAATGACAGGACGTCTTACTATAAAAGACAAGATGTTATCTGGCGACAACTTTGTCAGCGCAAATCTCCAGTTCTCGTGCGCAGCGGTGTCCGTCGCGAATAATCGCGATTAACTGACGACGAAATAATAAAGATGTTGGCCGATAAACTGTGCAGTGTAGAGCTCGGCCTGTTAATTATTAAAGCCAATCGCAATTACGTGTCCGCTTCGACAGCATGTGGTACCCCAAAGCCACAATTACGTACCTGCTGACTGACCGTGAATTTCAACTGTTATTATTGCGAGATGCCGTGTAACCAGAGCCGTAAAGAAATGGGCTTCCATTTATACCAACCAGGGTCATTCGAAGCACATAAATCGGTGCGGATGATTTATCTTGATGACTCGTACCATGAGACAAAAATGAAGTATTGGTTCTGGAGAGAGAATCGCACACCGAAAAATGTATTATTATTTTTATACAAATATAGAACTACTGAAATTAAGTACCCACTTATTGCAGCCAAAAAACATCTGGAGTATTCTTGAGACATTCCTGTAGAGTCCCTATAAGCGTAGATAAATGCAAGTGGTCAAACTAGTTGCGACATCTGCTGTATATAGAGAAAAAAGTATGTTATTTCTTTCTTTATTAGCGTATGATAAGTGGGTTTAGACCGTTAATGCAGGCTGGCCGCTAATGCCTGTAACCTGTAATGGGCCGCTGCCGCCTGGTCAGATTACCGCCGATATATTCTGGAGCGGCCTTTCGCTGGAGGCCACCTCACAACTAAATTACATACTGAGGGTAAATAATCTGAGACCGAGTTTGACTTAGCAATGGCACAAATCAGGGCGCTTGACGCTCCATCATCACTACATAGTATAAAATAAAGTCGCTTTCTCTGTCCCTATGTCCCTATGTCCCTCCCTTTGTACGCTTAAATCTTTAGAACTACGCAACGGATTTTGATGCGGTTTTTTTTAATAGTTAGAGTGATTCAAGAGGAAGGTTTATATGTATAATACATGCTTAATATACTGAAGGATAACCTACAATAACCATTTTCCCGTGCGGAGCCGGGGCGGGTCGCTAGTTCTCTATTACACACTGCTCTATATCACCGCGCATATGCTTGAAGTTAATGGGCAGTGAATCACCTGTATTTATATTTATTAAGTATTTTAAATGATGCTTATCCTTATCAGAAACATCAGTTATAGTTAATTAACATATCTTGGGTCATTAAAGAATCACAAAAATGGTAAGTGCAAATATATCCAAATTAAAAATTCTTAGGGATCTGATTGCTTACTTGTAATGTTACTTTGAGGACAGCATTATCATAACTTTATAATTACATACGATTCGAATAACGATAAAAGTTTTATGACTTAAGTTCACTTGAAATAAAGTTTTTATAGCCATACAGTTAAACAGAACACTCTTTGCAAAATGATAAAAAATAGAAAAAGCTCTGAGCGCATTCATTTAATCATTGGATTTTGAATTGTCATTATCTTTTTACAGCTGATATCTTTATGGATATTGAACGAATAGTCAATTGGTAGTTTTAAATAAGTGATACTAATACAATACAAAATATATATAAATGATACTAATACAATAAAATGATACTAATACAATACAATATTCCAAACATTAAATAAATTACTTAAATGCGTACATATAACAAGCTTTTGTCCGGTAAAATCGTTGCAGCCACGGCTATAAATAAAACTTTCGCGGCGCAAGCGCGTTAAATCGAAATCCGACGATGGCTGGAACTCGTCCCGTTGCACCTGCGACAATTTTTATAGTATAAATTTGCATTAATTCATTTAGTCCTGTTTCATCGCGGGCTGTTGCGCCGGCGAGTATAAATGGGTTAGCCGGTAAGTGGTGGGATCTAGCAGGGCCGGACTAGGGTAGGCAGCAGGACGCAGTACACGCTGTCGTCTGCCAAGCCGGGTAATTGACGGTTACCCGTTTGACTGCCTGCGACGACTAGGGCTGCCAATCTGAGTACATATTTATAAGACTAACCAATGAGTCCTAGAATCTTTAAGTTGTTTATACTTAAGCAGAAATTGTTTAAAAGTGATTGCCAAGTGGTCGAAAACCAAAACCAATATTAAAAATTTGAGAATAAATAATCTTTTTTTTATCGGTAATCGGAGAAGGATAGCGCTAGTAGACAATATTTTGACATGTCTTTTCAGTTTGAAAAACATACAATTTTCGTAATAATGATGGTAGCCCGAATTAGGATCAATCCTCAGATGATATCAGTAGATTTCGTCTTGGCATGCGTCCAAAATTCTCTTAATAATCCTGAAGTTCAATAGAATAGAAAGAATAGAATATACTTAATTACATACGTTAACAGCTCATATATGTCCCCAACGAGGGGCTCGAGCCTACCCTGATACCAGGGCGAATAGGCCTTAGTCGACCACGCTGGCCCAGTGCGGATTGGTCAAACTTTACTTAATTGCATACACGGACATAAATACAAATACGGTACATGTAGGCGGTCTTATTACTTAAGGTAGCAATTTCTACCAGGCACTTTTACTTCAGATTTTTTGTAATTCAGTCAAGAAACAACAATACAACTTTGTTCAAATTTAATTTAAAATATCATGTTAATTATGAACTAATATTTATTTCTATTACCACAGCTATTACGTTTTTTTTTACTTCCGATGTCGGATTAAAATTTTTAACTTATTTTATTTGCGCATCGACGTTTGCAATAGCACTCGGTGTTCGTATCACTGTCAGCGGACTGGTTTGAGACATCTTGCGTCGTCTGTCTATTATCCGCCAACATTCTTTATACGTGTTTCCAACAAGGTGCTACCACCACTTTTCATACCAATAACATGTTAATGCGTTTCTTTCACACTCAATTTACTTTTAAGTCGTTAACATAACACACGTGGTTTGTTACAAAGAAATGCACTTAATAGGAAAGGTTTATATTCTGTCCGTATCCTTTAATAATTTATTTGCTGGGGAAAGACGTTGGTAGGATCCGGGCTAACCGTCTCATGTCGTTGGTGGACAAAGTACTGTACATACATACTAATGCCTTAGAATGCGTTCTTACCTGTAATATAAATGAAATGACCAAAAATAAAAGCTTGTAAAATAAAATACAATGCAATCTAAATACGCTAAAAATACGTAGATATAGTTAACATTACAACGTAATTGAAACGGGGAACTTTTTCAAAACAATACAAAAATAACAAGCAAAAATGTTTGAATGATCTACGAATATAAGATGGCTATTTACGTTACGCTGCAGCAGCGCTATAGAAGACATCAACGCGCTCGCACCGGCTACGACATGTCTACGTCAAAAGTTTTTACCACACTACTTTTTTACCAACCCATATAAAATAACCACATTATTACGTTGAACCGTTGATTTTTTAGGAAACTTTCTCTTTGTATAAAGTAGCATATGACGTAAAATAAAACCGCGACACTTTTTATAAGACGCCTTATGATATTCTAAAAAATCGAAGAAGTTTTTCGTTGTTCTAAAAAGTTTTGGGGTGGTTGCTCTTTACGTGGAACTAAAATTATAATGCCTTCTCGCTGCTGGAAGAGGCAAACTGAAGAACAATAATAAAAACAAATCTGGTATTGCGTTAATACGGATTTATTAATCAAACTGAAATAGTTATCGTTGGTGAGTGATTGATGAGAACGACTTTATTATGAAACTATAAAAATTGTAAAAACAAAACTATTCAATATCAGTCACGATGCGCGTTAGCATATTAAGGTACTGTAAAATGTGGATTTTCTGAATGATATTTTTATTTTCATAATTTTCATTTTTGTGCATTTGTATTACAAAATAATTAAGGGAACGCACACAACACTAAACATTAAACTAAAGAGCGTCGATGGCCAAGTGGCTGAGCCCGTTGACTTCCATTCAGAAGTTCGCGGGTTCAAACCTCGGCATGTACCAATGAGTTTTCGATTTTCGAATTCAACGCTTATTCGACGCTCTTACTCTTACTTACGAAGGAAAACATCGTGAGGAAACCTGCACACACCTGCGAAAAAATTCAAAGGTTGTGTGTGAAGTTGACCAACCCGCACTGGGCCAGCGTGGTCGACTAAGGCCCTATATCAGGGTAGGCTCGAGCCCCTCGGTGGGGACGTGTATGAGCTGTTAACAAACAAACAAACAAACACAACACTCCCGCTCCGGTTGGTTCTTGGTGCAAAGGTTGGCCATCGCGATTCAGCGCGGTAAAGCTGCTATCGTCATGGGCACCTTTGCGCCGGGAACGGTTCGGGGCGGATTATTTGATTGACATTTTTCTTTGTATTGTTTTAATTTATTAATGTTTTACTTTGACTTCTGAAAAATATATTTAGTGATTTTACAAGATAATTGTAAGGAGCTTAATTACGGCCAGATAGAGCATGCAAGCATGTATCTAAGTTGCGGTAGCATAATTGTTTCAATTCTGTCAAATCCATCACCAACATAAAAATAATCGTAGGTATGTTTATACCAACATTCTTTTGCATATCTCATAAAAAGCTGAACTTTATTTAAGATTGCCTTCCTTACTTTATATTTATTTAGTTTTTTTCCAAAGCTGTGTTATTATAATATCAATAATGAGTATTGTATTGTATCGCACTTGAGTGAGTATCCATTATGATCCTTCCAGGAGCAGTGTTATTTGTGTGGAAGCTCACAGCAAAGTTCGCCATATGTCGGTATACACGCCGCGTGCGCTGCGCTCGTGCCGGCTTGCGTCTGCGCATTGTACGGTATACAACAGGATAACATGAACAACATTGGCATAATTACCCATATAGATTTGAATTAAAAATAATTTCATCAATACAGGCTTTTAAAAATGCTTAATGAAGCCAGAAATAAAGGTATGTTCAACCTTAAAGACACAGAGCAACAATACTATAAGAATAGGACAAGGACGTGTGAAATGACCGAAAGGTAGGTTTAATTTAGCTTGAAATTAGTATCTAGTCGCAGAATATTAGGTACCAGTTTAAAAACAATTAAAGTTTTTTTTAAAGCAAGTACATTCAATGTACAGTAAACATCTACACATCCATTTGTGCAACACATCTCTTTGGGGATCGCAGGCAATGTGATGGGAACTTTCGATTTATTTTTTTGTTTATCTATTTTATTTTATATTTGTTTTTAATTAAATATAATTTTACAAATACACACAAGGCTTGAAACAATAAAAAACTTGTACCTACGAATTTGTAGAGAAGAATGGGCGAGGACACTCCATAAAAACTGGATCTCTTGTTTTCCCTCTTAAAAATAACTAAAACAAGTTTACAATATTACTTTCAATCCATACAAACACTTTAGCTTTCACTTTATCATGCTGGACTATGTAATGTAGTATTAGTTTGTAGTCATATTGTCCCCTTAATGTAGAGATGGTACTGAAAAGAAAACGTCCTTGGAAGTTGTATGACGACACTTTCATTTTAGCGCTTTTTACACTCTAGGCAAAAAAAAACCAAATTATCCTGTATTATATCCATCTCATATTCCTACGCACATATTAAGAAAGATTCACCATTACTTCTCACATCGCACGTCGATATGTATCGCCGCGTGCATGTTAAAAAATAACACAAGAGCCAGGGTATCTAACTTCAATTATAATTCAAAAAGTCTCAGAACTCTTGAACTTGCTTTATCCATTTCATTCCACTCCGGCCGCGTACGAAACCGGAGGTTCGTAACTAGTTACGATAGAAGAAAAAAATATAGGTACTCTTCGGCAAAAAAATTACAGATTTTGTTCATATTACTTTTTACTCTCTGCTGGCATTTATTTCACAATTCAATTATGAAGTATATGGTATAAATAAGATATAATAATAATAATAAATCCATTTATTTCAGGCAACATTTACATGTTTTTCAGATTTATATTAGATTTTTTTCCTTTGATTGTTCACACTGACGAAAATGGCAATGTGTAACGAACATTGTCGCCCACCGTGAGCCATGATGCCTCCAATTCAAATTGAAGGTTCGTATCGCGCATCGCCCTCACTTGTGACGTAATCCCACCCCACATCGAAAACGATTGTTTTTATTTAAGAAACGGGTCGCCCGATTTCTTTTGCTTTGTGTCAATATTTTTATTATATAAGTACGAGTATCACAGATGATAGAACAGATAAAAAATAGATACTTAGTTAGTACCTACTAAGTTAGGATAGATTAAATTACTTATCTCTCGGTAGAAATATTGAATCTTTAACTTAGATCTATTACTTAGGTATGTATTTTTAACGATAACCAGATCATTTCAGAAAATAAAAAAGTCTTACCCAAAGGTGAAGAGGGCTTCTTGAAAGTTGCAAAATAATAAATAACTCTCTCATTTAATGAATATCGCGATATATTTATTTGAAATTCGCCAAAAAGACTAAAAAGTTAATATGGGTATAGTCTGGCTGTAGCCTTTGATAGACTATACTAAGAGCCCTATGTTCCTGCTGAGGAATAACGGGACGAGAAGAAGAAGATAGCTACGAGTATAGGTATATTTTATTGTAAAACAGTGTGTTAGCAAAATATCGAAAAATCTCTATGTTACATAAAATTGATTAATTTAAACACTTTAATATACGAGTACATAAGTTAAGGTTTTTGAAACTCATTAACTGAAAAATATAGAACTCGAGCGGCTTGTTGTTATGAGCGTATACAGAACAGACCCCCTGCGTCATCATTTGATTTATTTGAAAAGAAAATGGATGAAGCTTTGTCTAAAATTAGTGATAAAAATAAAGGAATCATTGTTTGCGGGCATTTTAATGTAGATCTGTTGGAGGTAAATAGCCTAAGTAATAGAATTAAATCGTTATTTTTGTGTCACGATCTTGTGAATCTTTTCTTGGAGCCTACTCGAATTACCGCTACGTCTAAAACGTGTATTGACAATATTTACTCGAATGTTCCTTACACTTACAAGTCAGTTTTAAATAAATTGGGTTCAGATCACTCCGGTGTGGTGGGATCCTTTAATATCGAGATTAAAAAGGAGCAAAAGAAAGATGTCACATGCGTGCCTATTACTGAAAACAGGCTTATGCGTTATAGGGAAAATATTATAGAAAAGTTGCCGAAACTACTTTATTGTGAGGATCCAAATCAATTATATAACTCGGTATTTAGTTTAGCAAAAGACGAATATGATGCTGTGTTTAAACCAAAATTATTAAAAGTCGGTAATAAAATGTCATTTAAAGATTGGGCTACAGTGGGAATTCACAGAAGCAGACGAAAATTGTATGATCTTTATGAGGAAAGATCATATAACAAAAATACTGCTTTTCTTGATTATGTTAAAAACTATTCAAAATTATTTAAACGTATTTGTGCCGTAGCTAAATCAAATTTTATTAACAATAAAATTAAATCGAGTCAAAACATAATGAAAACTACTTGGCAAATTATAAGTAGTGAAACTGGAAAATCCAGGCAAACAAATAATAATTTTAAGCTAAAAATAGATAATCAAGTTTTGAGTACAGACTTAGACGTAGCAAAAGCTTTTGAAAATTTCTTTGCGGATATTCCTGTTTCAACTACCAATTGTTTAAACTCGTCTCCTACTGCAGCTGAATCTACTCTAAAAAATAATGTAGATAAATGTACAAATCATTTTAAATTTAGGCACGTCACTAGTGCGGATGTTATAAAAGCATTCAAGTCTTTAAAAATGAAAAAGACTCCCGATGTCCATGGCCTTTCAGTAAAAATTGTAAGTTCTGTAATAGACTGTATAGCACCTCACCTGAGTTTTATATTCAATCAATGTATAGATAGTGGCGTGTTTCCTGACATGATGAAGCTAAGTAAAGTCATACCTTTGTTTAAAGCCGGCAGCACATCAGACCCCACTAATTTCAGACCCATTTCGATACTGCCGACTCTTAGTAAAATATTTGAAAAGCTTGTGTTAAACCAGTTGCAGGGTCATTTTTATCGTAATAATTTGATGCATGTAAATCAGTTTGGATTTACACGGGGTCGCTCAACAGCCGATGCTGGTGTTGAGTTAATTAATAAAATTTTTGATGCCTGGGAAGACTCAATGGATGCTATAGGTGTCTTTTGCGACTTATCCAAGGCTTTCGATTGTGTCGATCATGACACCCTTGTCAGGAAGCTAAGTCACTATGGCGTGAAGGATCAGGCACTCGGTCTTCTGAAGTCTTATCTTACGGATAGGGTTCAGATGGTCGATGTTAACGGACAAAGGTCTCCGGGGTCTAAAATAGGTATGGGTGTCCCGCAGGGTTCCATTCTTGGTCCTTTTCTATTTTTAGTATATATAAATGATTTACAGTATCTTTTAAAGGGAAAACATGGGTTAGTATTGTTTGCGGATGATACATCTTTGATTTTTAAAGTTAAAAGGCAACAGTTAGACTATGACGACGTAAACCATGCTATCCATGACGTAGTTAACTGGTTCACAATTAATAATTTGCTTCTTAATGGAAATAAAACTAAATGCGTGAAATTTGTACTACCAAATGTTACTCCAGTAACAACTGATATATTAGTGAAGGGACAGAGATTGGACCTTGTGGCTTCCACTGTGTTTCTAGGATTTACTTTGGATTCTAAACTACAATGGGATCCTCATATAACTAAATTGTCGAACAGACTGAGTTCAGCAGCGTTTGCAGTAAAGAAAATTAGAGCTCTTACAGACATAGACACTGCAAGATTAGTGTACTTTAGTTATTTTCACAGTTTAATGACCTATCTATGGTATTCTCTTATGGGGTCATGCTGCAAATGTAAACGATATATTTACTCTGCAGAAACGGGCTGTTCGAGCAATTTACAGATTAAAGCCTAAAATGTCATTAAGAGAAAATTTTAAACATATCGGTATTTTGACATTTGCCTCGGAGTATATATATAATAATCTTCTGCATGTGAAGAAAAATGTATGTAAATTTAAAAAAAATAGTGACGTACATAACTTAAATACTAGAAATAAAGACAAATTGGCTTCTTATGATAGTAGACTGCAGAAAATTAAAAATTCTTTCAAGGGCAACTGTATACGCTTTTACAATAGGGTCCCAACTGATATACAAAATTTAACACTAGAGAAATTCAAAATTATTGTTAAGGAGAAATTGATTAGTAAAATAACAGATTACTTAGAGGATAAACATCCATGGGAATAGTTGCTTGGGTGACAGGCTTTTTCAATCGTACTTTACAAAACATTGTTATTTATTTGTAATTATTATCATAATAACTGTAAAAATATGTTTAAAAGATGCAACGCCTGTGGAGTTTCTTCGGCGAGCTCTTCTCCACAGAAGACAGCCAAATTTTTGAACTCGCCAGAAAAGATAATTTAAATGACATAACTAAGAGATGTAATAATGTCCAAAAGTTAAAAAATAAATTCTTTGAACTCTTTTGAACTCTTAGTGCGCGGTGCTTCAAAAGCGAAGCGCGGTTCCAATATCTTTAGTACGGACAATAAATAAAAAAAATGTAATGGCATACAACGTAGGCACACGTCAAGCAGATTATACTAACAAATGATAAATGATGAACGGGATCAAAAAAATATTTGCAATTTGTCTACGCATGGTGCCCGTCGAAAAGCGCATCGAATGGAATCGGGCGGGGGCGCCGCATGTTATGACGCGATGACGTTTATAATCGTCCTACATTGTTTTAGATTGCGGCAGTATGCCGAGCCGTTATCTGATGAAATATGTCCGTTATGATTGGCAAACAAACAGTATGGCGCGGCGCCATATGACGCGGCACGTGCGCCCGCGCATCGCTGCTCACTCGGGGATGAAACTATAGACCACGGTGTATTCAGAGAAGGCATACATCATTCAAGGGGAAATTATAAAAGTTAGTTTAGTAATGCTGTTAAAGATTTATCACATTTTTAACATAGCCATATCATATGAAGTATTTTAAGCAGTTAGTAGAAGCCATTTCGTAATGAATGAAGTCTTCCCTTGTTGTTAGATGTTATTGTGCTGTAAGTTCTGAAGATAAATTTGAAGAGTAAATTCATTTATAACGATGATTAGGTACATGACGTGTTGGATCTGCTGCAACGATACTTGAAAAACTTTTGCCAAATTCTGCCTGCTTGCTCTGCAGTCAGAGACAAAAAAATACATACGAGCATTTTTACATTCGTGCTTCTATTCCAGCTGGCACTTCGTTTTTATTTTTAGTTTGGAACTGTTAGCAACTCGCTGTAGCACTTAGGTCTATGGGCAGAGAAGCCTTTGCGCGCCCGCCGCCCATCCGTCAGCGTAATCGCTTGTTAATCATTTTTCGGTTGATGGGGTTCATTGTGCTGCCCCTCCAGGATTATATTATTCACGGCCAATTTCAACCATGCAAATCTTTCTAAATTACGTTTTTATAAAATGTATTCTATCTAATACGTTAGTCTCATTAACAGTTCTTTCAATATTATTATTGTCAGGAGCTCTATAAAAAGTCACGTAATAAATAAATCGGAGTGTAATTTTCTCGCGCGAGCCCGTATGGTTTATAGCTGCGGTTGTACCATTGACATTGAACTCAGACACATTCTGGTTCTTGGGGAAATGTGGGTAAATAGTCTCGTTTTTCCAGAATATATAGAGTATGCTCAAATATAAATTCAAAATTCAAAAATATTTTATTCATTATAGGCTTCCACAGAACACTTAATGACGTCATTTTAGAAGTTAAAAGCTTTGCTCAAACCAAGACCGGCTCTCGTCTCAATCGAATGTACAAGTCTAAGCAATTAAAAGAGATCAATCCATCTAAAAGAGGCGATGTGATATTAGTTTGAACATAACTGGCGGGTTCGCGCAATGTGTGCTTCAATTTTTATTGAGCTATTTAGCTACTACGAATATAAGATTATGCGAACAAAGGCTGTGTTAATGAAAATGGTCGATATTGATTGCTTCACAGCTTATTATTATTATTATTTTTTTAAATGTGTGTATTTTAAAACAAACTTGTGTATTTCATTCGTAATACATAACTGGTTTAAATATGGCTGCCGCCAAAGAGAGACTACCTTCATTATTGAAGCTTCGGTTTCGCCCTCAAAAGGTGTGTATTTAAAATAAATTCTATCTTTACAAACATAATATTTTATGACTGCACGTAGTTTAACTAATCTCTCCACTTATTTAACGATTAATTTTTTTCATTAATATCGCAAATATTTTCATTCGCAAATGATTGTTTCGTAGACCATTTAAGGATTGAGAACCTCTACCTAATACTTCCAAATATATGAGAAAATGGAGGGGAGCAATACGTTTTGTTCTTTTGTATGATAAGTACAGGTTCACAAGTCTTTTAAGATTTATTATTTCCGAAGCAGTGCGAGTACGTAGTGCAGCGATGCGATGATGGTTTGACGACGAGCCCGCATATGGTCTCTGATTTGCATGACCCGCACGATAGCGCGATACGCGTGTTACCGAAATAAAGCTTTAATCACCCTCGGTGCGGTCACGTCTACCGCATGTGCTGCTGGTACCAGTTATACTAGGTATACGTACAGGAATGTATATAACATTGCATGTAAAAGAGATTTCGAAGCGTGAATGACAAAACAAAAAACGGAAAACAAACCCGCAAGTCCTTCTTCATACGTCGATTTTGTGGCACAATAAAAAAATCTAAAAATTTTGTTATTTTTTAATTTGAAATACCAATTGCTTTACGTCTTTTTAAAGCACAACATCATCGTAGGTGTCTATACTATTCAGGTTATACCAGAGAGATAGGAAATCAGTGTGCTTCACCATAGGTGGTACCAAGGAATAAAAAATAAACCTTACCATTACATATTGCGTACCTATCCTTATTTTATGGCTCGGAAAAATACTATACCTATTATACGTCTGTGATAATACAATGATACTTTTAAGTATATTCTAATTACGTCATTTAAACAACAAAAAATATTGCAGATGCAATAAAAGGAATATCTTTTTAGGGGATAATATAGCAGTTCCCACAGGAAACCATTTCGTTCGAACATTGATATTCAATAAAAAGATAAGATTGCACTCCCCACTAAGTTATCCTAAAATGAAATTTATTATATAGAACCCGTCGCAATTAAGATAATATAGTGACCCAATAAATGCAATTTTTAACAATAGTATATATATACGTATTTTACTCGAACAGAAAGTAAATTATCGATCCTTCTCCTTGATTAACGACCTATCATGTAAAAATAAATAAAGGTTTCTTAATGTTTTGTTTGCAACTAATTAAAACAGGACAGGTTATGAATTTTCGTTATTACATAATATGCTAATAAATCAATAATGTTTAATTACAAGCTAGTAGAAGACAGCCCGAGTTATCTTTTCCCGTGGGAATGTATCCCAGGGTTACAAACTATATTTAATCCCATTGGTACCAAATATCATCAAAGATTGGTGTGAAGTCGTATGAAATTAGCATTATGACATTATGAACTTTCTTTCATCCTTAGCTAATTTATTTGGAAAAGCGAATGGTAAATAAAGATTTTGTTGTCTCATCGTCATCGATCTTGTAAAACGGTCAAGATGGAGTCACTAATCGACTGCTCTACCCTTTAAACCGCAGTCTTAATTAGGCACCTTACACATGTCAGTGCTCAAACACTGGCCTATAAGCTTCTTACTTGGTCAGCAACGTATCTATTATTAGAGGTTGATATTAATTGCGCCCGCGCACGGCGCACCTGGTTTGCAGGTGAGGCTTCATTCAATTTGGGGACACGCCGCATAGCGCGAGGAGTTGTCCCACTTACGTCCCAATTAACTTTGGCCCACTTGGGACAAATGGGATATTCTAATTTTCTACTTATTTCTGTTTTGTCCCATCGCTTTTTGCTTTGTACAATAAAAACAAGCGTGTAATAATAAAAATCTTAGAACTCTCTAGTAAATGACAGTGTAAATTTTTTTGTTTCCGAAAAGTTTCTTTGTTTAACTGTTGACTGAATAATCCTTTCAGTATAATTGTATTTCAATGGACGTGTGTTCATTTTGCGTTTAGTACATTTTTGGTGTTGTGTACATTTTGCGATTTGTAAATTATGCTGTGAGTATAATTACACCAAGTAAAAAATTCCAATCCCAATTTCGTCCTGTTTGTATTTGGGACAAGATGGGAACGTTCAGCGCGAGTATCGGGCAGGAGGGGAAGGGACTTCTAGGGCGAGGGGAGCGATGGGAACTGACCCCGTGTCAATTGTTTTAGGACACGTTAATTGGTTTGTTGATGATTATTTACGAGTATCACGCGAAATATATAGCATCTTTCCTGGGGGGATATTATTTCTATTGCATGTGTGAATTAGCTTGTAGATTTTAATGGAATTCCAGATTAGATCACAAATAAATTACATGGAATGGGCACTTGAGTTGTTTGTTTTTTATCCTGCTATTTGTAATGGATTTGTCTAGTCTGTGGCTTAAGTGACAGGAAAAAATAAGACACAGTATTAAACACTTTCCTCTTTATTTAGAATAATTCAATAGTACGGTATCACATGTCGGTAGAACTTGTCAAGCGCCAAGCATCACTTACGGAACGACCTACACTCAGCTGCTTACATATCTCCGTTTACACATAAGTAATAGAAGAATGACAAGTAATGTATTATAATAAGTGTTTTACAATAAACTCAAGTCAGCTTGTGCCGATGCAGTTGCTTTTAACTTAACGGTTTTTCATACACAAAACATACTTATCTAGTAGACAAACGTTATTTACTATTTTATATTAGCATTTTTACATTCGATAAATAATTATCTTCTGCTATATTTATTTCGCATCCTCTGGTTTGCATTGAATTTGTTTGTACGTTAAAGATAATATATTAACTAAAGAGCTTCTATCTCATAATAAAAGGTGCCTTTAGAATAACCATGTCATTAGAAAACAATATATATTTTACTGGTAGGTAACTTACGCGCAGCTGCATCGACACAAGACAGTTGCCCTACTTGTAACGATCAATTTATTACTTTAATACCAGGGATTGCTCAAACACAAGTTTGTCAGAACATTTGCGCAGTCGTCCTAAGAATTAAAAAAAATATCTGGTTCTAAGGCGTTTGTGTATCCAACGTACGGTTTAGCAAATATTGTCAGGAAGTGCTCAGTAAAAGTGTTGAAGCAATTCATTCGTTCAATCCTGCACCGAACGTTCAATTCCGCGAACGCAAACTTCCCTCAACGTATTTAAAAAATAGCTCAAACTGGTGCAAACAGAATTATTGGAAAAAGTTGAAAACGAAAATGGTTGTTACCGAAGTAGTGAAAAAATGATCACTTTTCCAAAATTTTGCTTTTTTCGGAAGTAAGAAATAGTTGAACACTAGTAAAGAGTTTTTCGTTTCATTCCTCAGGTAAAGTTGCTCAAAACCATCGACTGGGATTCCTTTTGTATTTGCTAACCCGTCACTGTATAGTGTATAGTAGCCCGTTTACAAAGTGCAACATGAATTTGTTTCGTTTATCCCAAATCCGTTTTATGGAAAACGTAACAAACATCCGCAGCATGTCTTCTTGGACGGCTGCTACATAAAATAAAACTCTTTGATATAAAATGGTACAGCAAATTATGGAATAGGACGTTTCATGTAAACACGGTTTTACCTGATCAATAATTGTAAAGATACTAAAAATTTCAAATTAAAGGAGACTCGTAAAACTAACTGCCAGGTATTTTTGTCGATTTCGTAATTAAAGCAATATTTAATTCCCGAAACAATGTCTTACCTAAAATCTTTAAATATATATATCATTTAAAGATTTTGGGGGAATTATTTCCGAGATGTATGAGTACATTTTTGCATTGAGTTGGTTGATGGTACATTCATTAGGAAAAATGAATTGTAATACTGAAAGATTTCAGGATCCACGAAAAATACCATACAACCCGGCTATATTTTCTTAAACGTTATTCACGAAATATCCCATCACAAGAAAAGAGTATAATAATGCTATTATTCTAATCCAGACATTCCCGTAATATCGAACAACAATAAATATCATCGTTACATGATTTGGATTTGTACATAAAAGTGATACAATAGTAAAGAATAATAAAATACAGCCTGTTTAACCTAAAGGCCGTAAGAAAAATTAATCTAGTATAAATCAAAGAGGTTTACTCCGTAAATAAATCTACTTGAAAAAAAAAAATACAGTAAGATCACACCAAGTTGATATAAACACTGTAAATGCTGTATTTTTCAGTCTGATAAATTAAAGGTACTCACTACGCCTGTAAACATGATAAGTAATAAAAAATAAACGTGTATTTCACAAAACTTTGAAAACATGAGTTTAAAAAGTAAAGGAAATAAACAGTTCGAGCACATAAGCATGTCAAGATTTGAACATGCGTCGTTCGACGTAGTGACAGTTGAATAATACATTAAAAGGGGGCAAGAATACATAAAAGAAAAAACCTTTACTAATATAACAATGGTAACTTCAATTAACCTAGCACATCAACTAATTATATCGTAGTAAATTCATAAGGAACTCTCCATAACACCGAACTTACATATAAAGAATTAAAGAAAACCCATGAGATCCCAAGTTTTATCCATCAATAATACAAATTTAAAAGTAATTTCATACTGCGATGTCATAAAGTGATGCCATACAAATATTTTAAAAACTGCTGCTTTTTAGAAATAAAACGAGTACATTTCTATAAAAAAACACATTCTGGCACCAATTTTAATTAATATATTTTGGTGGTGATATGATATAAAATAAGTTAAAGCTGCTCAGAAAAAACAAAAAATCTGCATTGAGGGCATCCAAAGCGCGTAGGTAACCTTTTTTCATAACTTGTTTCAGTAAAATGTTCCTTAAGGCTAAAAAAAATATTTTTTCTGGACAGCTTCTAAATTGGATCTGAGCTTTAAAAAAATATGGTAAAAAATTTAAGTAGAAAAGTAATAATAACAGTAGTAAGAATATTTTTGTCGACGGAAAGCCTCTGATTGGTCTAATATAAGAGCCTCGGCAAGTGCACCACTATGCCTACGACACTATAATTGTGTAACTACTTACTAAAGTTCGTTTTCACAAAAGTACATGACTAAGGACGGGCCTCTCGATACATCTTAAGGATTGATAAAAAAAAATTAATTATTTTGATGCTTTGAAAATTATTTAGCCACGATGTTAGATCGGAGTAAAATAGGCTGCCGCATGCCGCTAATATATTCTATTGGTAGCATGAAACATGCGAAAATTATGTGCCTTTAGGACCAAAGGAAAACTTGTTTTGTTTTAATAAATGATCACCTTCACTCTAAGTATAATTATTACACAAAATCCCGAAGACACGTTAACATTTGAAAAGAAACATGAAAAAGAAAGATAGAGATATTCCACTCTCCGATTCTCAGTAAACTGAACTAGGTACTAATAGTTCTAGCTGGTTCAGTTCATAGTTAGATGCCGTGTCAATTCAGCGTTTTATAATTTGCACCACTCTCTTATGCTCTCTTTAGTATACAGCTGAGTGCATTTTTATAATCATCCCAAAATAATAGAATTAATTATTGTGATTAAATGCACACAAAGAAAACGGTAACATGAAATCCAGTGAAGATATAGGCGATCTTATACCTCAAGAATCGATTTCTAGCAGGCAACCTTAACACCTAGTCACGACTTTTGTGAATACGGATATATAAGATTTGCGATAATGAGCACTATCATGAAAAAATATTTTATCTAATTTGCGAATAATAACAAAATATCGAATATCTCTAGGTGGGCTAACAATATCTATTACAAGCGGACATGTATGTAAATATACAGTTCCATTACATATACATATCGAATTATAGACAAGATATTGAGAAACTGCGACGGAGAAACACCAGTGACAGAAATAACTTTATATACAAATATAACATGTCACTCGTTTATTAAATAGGGGTGGGTGCATATCCTCGTTAATTAGATATTTTGTTTGACAAACCGTGATATTAGATCCGGAAAGAGTCAGCTTTTTTCAAACCGCACAAACTCTCAAAACTTCTATGAAAACGTAAAGTAAGTAAAGAGTGATACTCGTAAAGACTAACCAGAAAAGATAAAAATTAAAGTTGTTTTTAATCTTTGTTGCAACAATGGTTACTACAGACTTAGTTCCTTGAACTTCCTCGAGATTTTAGTTTTTCTGGTAGGGCTTTAATTTCTTTTCATACGTGCAACTTTACCAATCTTAGTATCACTGTTTATCAGACATCAGTAGAGGATGTTATGTGATAGTAACATTTATGTTATGAGTAAAGAACAATTTACAATGGGTAGTTTTATATTGAATCACTTTTCAATCACATTACATTCCATTCGCGAACGATTATCCGGAACACTCCACTTAAATTGATTGATAAAACTAAGTAAATAGTATCTGAATATTTAATTTCAAAGTACTTTTATACATGAGTAGAGCAGCTTAGGATAAATCGGTCGTATAATAGGAGTCAACGTTTATGCTGTTTTACCACCAGATATGTTAGTAAGATGATCAGTGAGTAAGCCACCAAATAGGAATTATTTAGGACTCATGTAATCCAAGAGCACACTTCGTATGTCCTTCAAGGTATGATCCTCCCCTATAAAACCTTAATGAAATTCCATTCTGACAATGCTAAAACTTACTACTCCCTTAGTATTTATTGGTATCGTTGTAAGAAAACAAGTACCATTATAATTCCGGAGATATAGCTATAGTTTGGGGAGGATTATAGCTTGATGTTCAAGGGGGAAAAACTTTGGTGTATGCCCATTTCCCATACAAAATACACTGGAACATTGTTGTTACAAAACACTGGAGACCCTAAGCTATTATTCGTCTGTTCTGCGAAAGTAAAGTTGTATAATTTTAAGAATATGTAAGTGAATGAAGTTTTTTATTACGACGTGATACAATACATTGTATTTTGATTTTTGTTACGCAGATTGCGTGTCTGAAGAAGCAAAATGTCTGGTATTTCCATAACAAATAAGTTTTAAAAATACCATTTTTAATACGCTTTTATACACGCGTTGACTAGTTGGTATAATCTAGCCTAGCCAGTATAAATTGAATTCGTCATGCTTGATAACCGTAAATAAAACATATTATATCAACAGTACTTATTGCTTTCGCAAAACTGACGAATCGACCAATATATTACAAATATTTGGTATTATGTAATGGTATTTTTGTTTGTAATAGTTTCATTTTGTATTGTGGTAACGTTATAATATATATTTACTAGTGATAGCGTCGTTTAAGATAGCATTGAATGTGTACTTATTTCTGCACGAGGGACGCGAGTCGCCTGACGCCGGATTTTCCCGATCCTTTGGTTTTCTTTGTCTGCTCTTTGACGCCCCTAAAAAAATATATACATAAATTAAATAAGAACAATCATTTTTATTATTCTTTGGTAAAAAATTAATAAATTATCTACCATCAATAACTAAAACCATTATTTATGGTCTGAAGCCAGTAACTACAGCAATCCTAACATGGTAATCTAAAACCAATTTTTACTAGTTTAAAATAGTAAGTATTCTAAGGCTATACATATTTGTTGATTTCGGGCCTAAGCCATTCATACATTCGCCATTGTAATATATGTACGTACAACCATAAAGTACCAACATACGTATTACAAGCGTATTACGTAAATAATGTATACCTACCTACGAGTATACATACTGGACTTTATCAAAGGAACGCACACGCAGACTGTTTTCCGAAAACGATGCCACGCTTCATAATTTGATATTATTGCAGCTAGACCATTTCAAGGATCCTATGAGTTAAAAATGTATTTTTTTTTTTCACTAAGGCAACCTATTCTGAAAACCCACGATGGAGCTAAGATAGTTTTAAGATTATACGAGATAACTACCTATAGGTATAGGTACTAGTAGTTATCTACGATGTTTTTATTCTTAGAGTAGAAGTGGTATAGGAATCTTTTGCCTACCTTGTTCAACATTTCCAATTTAGTAATTTACCCCCTTCCCCTGCAACACCACTGTATGTACGAAACGTTACCAGGACGGAAGACACTGTATGCAACTAACGGAGGACAGTCTGTGTGGATAGTCTAAACTGAATACTCTAAAAACGATATGTCCACTTTTAACCAACGCTAAGAAAAGAAATGATTCACGAACATTTTATTATATTTCTTCATTTTCTTGTTCTATATCAGCAATATTATCTTCTTCAATTTGAGGCACAACAGAAATATCATCTTCAGCTTCTATAAGGGTTTGTTTTAAATCACCCTTGGCAGATTCAAAACCAAATATCTTAGACCTGCAGCGTTAATAATAATCCATGTGTAATGTCCGTGTGTATAAAATATTTCGGTTCAAAATAAAAAATAGAAGTATTCAGAGGAAAACTTCTGACGTGGCTCTTGTAACGACTACCTACATTGCATCTGTAGAATTGTTCCCACTAGTTCCATTGAATTATGGGCAGTTCCACAATGGATCGTTACTTTATGTGCTAAGTCTGATGATTCCAGCTTGCAATATCTTAACCAAAGTGGCTAAAATCTTTTAGTTAAAAAACGAAATTATTTTAGTTGAGGCCCTAAAGCACAGAAGTATATATAGGTATATAATACCCGTACTGAAGAGAAACTTACCTCCCCGCACCACCAGAGTTAACCTCCACTCAGGAGGCGCGGCGAGGCAAGTGACGGGCGACTGGTCGTACGTGGGTGGTACTCGATGAAGCATAAATACTATTTTTCTTTGATATTTATTTACATGCTACAAAATTTCAAACCGCATTGGTTCATAGGAGTGTCCCGCTTTTACGCTTAGTCCGGTAGTCGCTTGTTATAGACTGAGTAGAGTGTCGGTAGCCAAGTGGCTAGGACCGGTAACTTCCATTCAGAAGTTCGCGGGTTCATGCTTCGGCACGTACCACTGAATTTTTTATATTTTCGAATTCATATGTACGTTTGTTAGACGCTCTTACGCCGAAAGAAAACTGCACACCTATGAAGTATTTCAAAAGTGGTGTGTGAAGATATTTTTGTTTAGTTTTTTATTGACCTATGCTTGTGTCGGAAAAGCACGACCATGGTCCAAGAAAACAAGGTCTTGCAATTAGACCACGTGACTGACACGAGCCTACGTCATTTCTACGTCATTTTGCCTATTCATCCTTGTCGAATGCGTGTAAAAGACAACGATGAACAGCGCAAAATGACGTAGGCTCGTGTCAGTCACGTGGTCTAATTGCAAGACCTTGTTTTCTTGGACCATGAGCACGATCAATCAAGCTCCACCGGACTAGCGGGGAAGCGGAAGGTTCTACCCTAGAGAAGATAAGAGAGTGCATAGTTACAGGTATGTATAAAAGAGTGCATAGTTACAGGTATGTATAAGAGAGTGCATAGTTACAGGTATGTATAAGAGAGTGCATAGTTACAGGTATGTATAAGAGAGTGCATAGTTACAGGTATGTATAAGAGAGTGCATAGTTACAGGTATGTATAAGAGAGTGCATAGTTACAGGTATGTATAAGAGTGCATAGTTACAGGTATGTATAAGAGTGCATAGTTACAGGTATGTATAAGAGAGTGCATAGTTACAGGTATGTATAAGAGAGTGCATAGTTACAGGTATGTATAAGAGAGTGCATAGTTACAGGTATGTATAAGAGAGTGCATAGTTACAGGTATGTATAAGAGAGTGCATAGTTACAGGTATGTATAAGAGAGTGCATAGTTACAGGTATGTATAAGAGAGTGCATAGTTACAGGTATGTATAAGAGAGTGCATAGTTACAGGTATGTATAAGAGAGTGCATAGTTACAGGTATGTATAAGAGAGTGCATAGTTACAGGTATGTATAAGAGAGTGCATAGTTACAGGTATGTATAAGAGAGTGCATAGTTACAGGTATGTATAAGAGAGTGCATAGTTACAGGTATGTATAAGAGAGTGCATAGTTACAGGTATGTATAAGAGAGTGCATAGTTACAGGTATGTATAAGAGAGTGCATAGTTACAGGTATCTGGTGAGGTCCTCGATGTCGACGAGCATGGAGTCCTGTCCCATGTGCAGCTCGTCGCGCGCCATCAGCATGCGCACCAGCTGCTCGTTCAGGCTCTCGATCTCACAGTGCAGCGAGTTCACTATCACCTGCCAACACACACCAACTGGGCTTTGGAGAGACGAAAAGGTAGTGTGAGGACACTAGCGCCTTTCGACCGTCCCGCATACAATCACAGGCAGCAAGGCGAGTGAAACAAAAGACGGAAGCAGTTGATATCGTGCGTCGCGTATACTATCAACCGCGTCTGTCGTTTGTTTCACTCGCCTTGCTGCCTGTGATTGTATGCGCGACGGTCAATTTTTTTTTTTTTTTATTGACCTATGCTTGAGTCGAAAAAGTACAACGGATCAAGCTTCACCAGACTTGCGGGGGAGCGGAAGACTCTAGCCCAAAGTAGTCATGTACCAACGCGACTAGGGGCGGCTCGAGGTATCCTCAGACCTAGGCCTAGCGCGTTGATACTGAAAAGCATCGTGAAGGAGACGACGCCTGTGGCTCCGTCTCTGATTATCAATTTTGATTTTAGTTGTGGCCGCGCCCCCGCCGGCGGGTACGGGCGTTGTTACCTGAAGGGTCATTTAGAGACAACTCACACTACCGAAGTCGTGCGTCGCGCATACAATCATAGGCAGCAAGGCGAGTGAAACAAAACACGGACGCGGTTGATAGTATACGCGACGCACGATAACGATGCTAGAATGCTTGACGCATTAAGAGACTCCTCACGCTAGCGTCCTTCTAGAATCGTTATCGTACGTCGCGTATACCTATCAACCGCGTCCGTCTTTTGTTTTACTCGCCTTGCTGTCTGTGATTGTATGCGCGACGGTCATACAGCTTGACGGTCAAGCGCTGCGCTATACTAATGTGAAAAGCTCGCTGCCCGCGGAGTAATAAAATGTGGGAAAGGGACACTGCCTGTTGCTTTTTAACTATTGTTTTTAGTTGTTGTAAAAATTTGTCTAAACATCTAGATGGTATTATTTCATGTGTTGGTAACATTAAGTTGAAGTGATACTTCCGAATTCTAGTCACCACAAACAATAATGAAAGAATTTGCGAAAAATGATCATTCCTATGGTTAGACTGAATAATATAAAACTATGTCATTGTCCGTCTATGCTAGTTATATACTTTCATAGAAAATATGTAGAGAGTCAGATAGGTAATATTAATAGAATTCGGAATCATTGGTACTTGGTGGGGCTCGAACCCACCAATTACGCTACTGACACGTTTCTAAAAAAAATATAATAGAGTTATTTCTTTTTCATTTAAATTTTAATATAGCAGCAGCCTTGCTTGTTTACCCTTCAGGTACAGAGGTCAAATGGCGTATTGCCAGCTTGCAAATCAATAATAAAGATTACATCAGTATTACTCAGTCTCTTGGTCTAAACAGTTTATTATGAAGTAACAAATCATTAATTACACAAATAAACAAATAGCAATGTCTTAAAAATGTTACACAATGAGTATTGTTGTTGTGGTATGTCGGCAAGTTACTCGAAATCTATTGTTTAAAAGATTTTCCAACGTGAGTAAGCGGCCCGGCGGCGCACGCTAAGAACTCGCATCAAGGCCACGGCAAAGGAAATAGGTACGACCAATGTTTTTATGAACATAAACTTTTTTTTATTAACTTAAATTTTTTATACAATACTATTTTTGTAAGGTTAATGGATTAATCAAGATAATGTTATTATAATGCTTTTTATATTCTAGACGTACGAGAAAGAAATTCTTGTCTAGATTGATTACAGCTACGAATAAGGGTTTTTACAGACGAGCGACAGTATGTTTCATACGGTCGTCAATGAGTATGATGTTATTAAGGATTTAATTAGTATAGCACGAAATTCAGTGACGACAAAAATTACACGCTCTTTCTTATGAGTGCGCATTGCAACATGTTTTGGAATCGGCGCCCTAAATATTACAGTACGCTGTCTCAATTTCACTCCATCATTTCAAAATATTATTCTTTAGCCTCAGTGGCGTAGCTATCATAGGGCCAGGTGGTGCAGTGCACCAGGGCCCTGGAGCTCAGGGGGCCCTCTAACCTCAACTTTGAAAAAAAATGTTTTTGTTATTTTATGTGAATTCATCGTTATCTTAATAAATTATTTCGTCGGTGATACTGCAATACCGCTGAACCAGCACTGGTTAATACCGCGGAACTACAAAAAAAAATAAATCAAAAACGAGATTTCGTGCCTGTTACAGATTAAAAGATATTAAGTTTTTTCGCTCTCCTGTAAAATTTGCCTCGGTGAACTTACGCGGCATTCGCCATTGTTAGTTACGCAGCATTGCAGTATCACCGAAGATTTGTTAAAATGTGTTTAAAAACACTAGTTATTATCATTTGGTATTTTATTTTAACGAAACTAACACTAAATTCTTCAAAAAAACTAAATACGAAATCCAAAAATGCACTGACGTTTTTTGGAGACGTAGGTAATTATTTGTGTCTCCTATATATTTCAAGTCATATTTTCCACTAAACTATAACGAAATTATAACGAAATTTGGCGTGCTCGAATGTGACCTTACGGAAGTGTATACAGCGATGCTACTGTTTCATACAATTCCTGTTACTTCCGCGGCGCGGCAGCAGAAAGATCTTTCAGTAAACTGAAGATTATAAAAAAATTTTTTTTTAGAAACAGCATTCCACAAGATCGCCTCCGACATTTATCGTTAATTGCAATAGAAAATGAGGCGACATCACATTTGGATTTGAGTGAAATTATAGACGAATTCGCAAAAAAAAAGCGCGCAAGAGATTGTGAATTGGGCGGAGAATTCTGTTAAAAATAGTTTTTTCCATTAATTAATCTCATCTGAATAATAAATATTCTATATTGTCATGTGCGTCGTTGTTTATTTATTCCCTTTTTCTTCTATTAATCACATGGAGATTCTATAGAGACAACGTATGGATTCAGCTCATTCAGCCTACCAGGGATAAGTTCAACTCACTGTTTCCTATTCTTATTGTTATTAATAATTTTGAAGGCCAATATAAGTTCAAACTACGCGGAAAGAGGGGATGAAAAGGGCCCGATTCTTTCCCTATGCACCAGGGCCCTTGTCCCCCTAGCTACGCCACTGTTTAGCCTATTCATAGGTCTTTTATACTATGTAAAAGAAACCCAATGAGAAAGCAGTAGCTTTGGCAAAATTCTGGTTTGCACCGACTTAAACAGCTAGATTTTCTACATATTGGTTTGGTTATATTATAATATATCTCATTTGAAGTGGGTATGTTTTACAAATACCCTGTTATTACTGAGAGTTAAGTTTACCCATGGTTAACGCACAACAGAAAGGAGAGTGTCTTCGTTTAGGGTGCGAGCTTGTTGTGCTCATGAGTAGACATTGGATTATATGCATTTGCATGTTATTTCAGTAGTTATTATATTATCTAAATGTTGGAAAATTATCAAAAGAGCCCATTTGCAAGGTCTAGAAAAAACAAAACCTTATACATATATAACTATCGCCCGCTTTATAAATGATTCCATCAGATCGCTATTTTTCGATTTGTCTATGGACGAGAAAATATGTGTTTCTGTTTCTGACGGTGTGCCTTATATGGTGAAAGCTGGTGAACCTCTAAGAGTAATCTACCCAAAATTGCTAAATAAATAAAATAAACGCAAATTGTAATATAATAAAATGGTTATTTGACTGTGCATATTTTGTGCATGTTTCGCCCTTTTTTAGTGCATATTTGCATGCACATTTTGGCATATAATGCGATGTCTACTTATGAGTAACCAAATACCTGTAACTGCGCGATGTTCATGTCAGTGAGCAGTTGTCGCGACACGCGGCGGCGGTCGGCGGCGAGCGGCGCGTGCGCCTTCTCCATGCTGCGCCGGAGCATCTCCGTCACCGGGGACACCGGCCGCGACCGGCGCTCGCGCTGGAAACATCCATCATTATAAAAAATAAATAAATATGTGGGACATCTCACACACGACTATCTGACCCCAAACTAGGCAGAGCCTGTACTATGGGTGTCAGACAGCTGATATACATACATATACATATTCAACATCCAGACACAAGGCAAACACAAGTGCTCATCACACGAATGTTTGCCCTGGGCGGGATTCGAACCCGCGACCTTGTGCTTCGTAGGCAGACGTACTACCAACTAGGCTACGAGGCCGTCAACAATTATGTTCACAACGGCAACATTACCTTGATTAAGCTTATTATCTACCGCTACCATTGATTTATAACAGATGATTATAGCTTTCCGCCGCGGCTCCGCCCGCGTTCACAGTTTTTTCCCGTGGGAACGAGGCATTTTCCCGCGATTAAAGGTAGCCTATGTTACTCAGGGAGAATGTAGCTTTGTAATGGTGAAAGAATTTTTGATATCGGTTCAGTAGTTTTTGAGTTTATTCATTACAAACATACACACACATACAAAAATACAAATCTTTTCTCTTTATAATATTAGTATAACCGCCCCGCGGCTCTACCCGCGTTAAAAGTTTTTCCCGCTGTACAAGGTAGTATATTATTATGTGTTATTCTAATGTATAAGCGGAATTGATTGAATAAATAAGCTAGGTATATTGTAAAGTTTCATTAAAATCCATTCAGTAAAGAGTAACAAACTTCCATCCATCTATCCTCACGTTTACAATATAAAGTAGGATTTAGATAGAACAAGAAAGTGTGGTGTGGAGTCCAAGCACTATGCTGCCACATAAGAATATTATAAGCATACTAGCTTTCCGCCCCGCGGCTCCGCCCGCGTTAACAGGTTTGTTTGAAAGAAGTATTTTTCCGCGGTAAAAAGTAGCTTAATGTGTTATTCTGATGTATAAGCTATATTATTGTAGAGTTTCATTAAAATCCATTTATACTTTCGCGTTTATAACATAATATAACATAGCGAAATAATGAGGTTCTCAATAATAACAGTTAAAAATCAATGACTGCAATACATTTTTGATATAAGACAATACACATCATTTCTAAAGGCTAGGGGTTTACACTTAGAGTCACAATCATTAATTAACTAAGTTGTAAAAATAAAAAATCAAACAAAGCATAAAACCCAATAATATTTTATTAGTTTATTACACAGTAGTGTCGAACTGGGAACTGCAGTAATTACAATTGACAAGTATGTTTAACACAATTTCTTTTACTATCTGTTGAAAAAGCAATAAACAATTTCTTTTTTTACAACATAACTACACAACATGAAAATAAAAAAAGTTATTTAGAAAGTTGTTTTGCATCTAAGAGAGAGAGCATACTTGTGAAATTAAACACATTATTGCCCCTGCTTATAATAATAAAGTACTTACCAAGACAATGTATCATGCATTGCAATTTATGCAACAATGTAGTGCCATGATTTAAATTGATTATCTTCAGCTTTCATTTCACTTACATACAATACAACCCACATAATAATATTTCACTACCTAGTAGGTACTAACAGTATTCTATCATGTAATTCCTACCTAGTGCATTTGTAATTACTGAAGTACCCAGTTCCTGTACCCACTACCTACACAGTTTGTTACAAAGTAATTATTAATTTGTTTATGGAAAGCCTTACCTCCATTTGCACTCGAGCCATCTCCTTTGCCTGGGCTAATGCAATCCTGGCTTCTGTTTGTAAAGTAGCTTGTAATGCATAAAAGTCAGATTCCTTTAGCTCAATGTGTCCCAAAGAATGTGCTGATCGAGATTTTGGAGTCTTTGAACTTAAAGATGATGGACGTAACTTCGCAACTGAAAATGGGACATTAATGTAAATTATTGCAGTACTGTAATTCTGATAAGATTAAACCTAAAAGCCATTATATTCTCCAACTGCTAAATATAAAATGGAAACAATAAGGTCAGACCAACACAATGGAAGCAAGGAATGAAGTGTCACTTCCAGCCTTTGTCCAAATATTAGCAAAACACACCAACAATGACAAATTACAAACTACACAGATGATGAACTTACCGCTTTGTACTGTACTTATTTTGTCATGTTTAGTTATATTTACTGACAGGGGCCTTGTTTGATATGGGTGGTTGAAATTGGACTTCTGGAATATACTAGACCTTGATTGGCTATTTGTGTTGTTTGTCAAGTTTTTCTCTACATCCGAGGTCTGAGACTCATTGTCAGATGCGGTCTCATTCATAAAACATATCTGAAGGTTTTTCCCTGGGACACCACAACACAAGCAACAGGTTATTAACAAATAAGGACAGGATGGACACAGCATTGGTACATTCAACGGTTAACAATGATTATAAGCTCTAATTTGATCATGTGAACAACAACCCTTTTAGTGAAACTTATGAATGTATGAATATCTCTGTGAACAAATATACAAGTCACATCCATTAACAAACAACAAACATCAAAGACAGAATTATTTCGTGTTAATTTGTGGAATCTGAACACCCAGGTGATCTGACGGCAGCTGATTTTAGGAGACAAAAATGTAGAATTAAATCACCAACGTGATATCCTCTAGCTATGTGATCATCATAGTGGATCAATTCTATTTTTCTAGTTACATTTTTGTTATTACCAACAATAACATGAATTAACTTAAAGAAACAAATAAACTTAAAGAAATTAATTAAAAATACAACCGATTTACAACCAAATACATGAATAAAACAACTTACCACTCTGTAGTCTTGAGTGTAGACTAGGTTTCCTGCCGGGGCGATCTATGTGCCCCATACTATAATAATCCTCACTCTCAGCTCCCATAGCCAACCTTTTACGGATCTCTTCCCGATCATTGCGTTTCTAGAAAACAAAACAAGCTCTGGTCAGTTAAGTTTTCTTTAATTAAAAGAAATAAAGTAAGTAACAATGAAACAAAGAGTAACTTAATACAAAAGGCTAATAGGATAACATTTTATTTTATCACACTTGAGTTACTATGCGTGCCAAATAAGAATAGGATCGCGTTTGCAGCTAACGTCACGAGACAGATGTCAAAATACGACAGAAAAGTACGGTCTACAAAAAAATTTAATGATATGAATATATAATAATTAATTTTAATTAAATGATAAGAGATAACACAAGCACAACAAACAGCAAAATAGTAATATTATTACTGGTCGCACCGATAGACGCGTACGGTTGCCAGGTTATGTGGATTTTTGTGATTTAGGTTACCTCGAAGAGAGTTTGCCCCACTGAAAATTCTTAATATGATTCTAATTATGATTATTCTGATTATGTTAATTAATAATTTAGGTATGCAGGTATGCTTAAAAATCACGAAAATTCACATAATCCAGCAACATGGACGCGTCTATCGGTGTAGTAATAATATTACTATTTTGCTTATTGTTGCGTTATCTATAAGATTTAATTTATTGAAATTAATTATTATATAAAAAAATTATTACATTTTCTTGCAGACTGTACAAAGACATTTGGTGACATTTGTCTCGTGACGTTAGCTGCAAACGCGATCCTATTCTTATTTGGCACGCATAGTACATATACTTTTTGATCATAGCCAATATCAGTAATAGTGACGATTCTAGTAAACTTTTCTAGTATATTAGGGTTATTGTCTGTTATTGCAGGCCATTCAATTTCAGTCTGAGCACATTCCGCAAAACCTACGGCCCTTGGACTTAGCGCTAAGTTATCACAAGGGTTAAGCGATGTAGGAGCCTCAGGTTTGGAAAACTTCAGCTTTAACAGGTGCAAGCCTCGCTTGAAACCTGTTTTTTCTGCGACGTCTCCGCGGTCTCCAATATCATCATTTGTTTTGCTAAATCTTCTTTTGATGTTAGTCACTAAGCTCTCAAACATCTTAATACTAATCAGTCTTCAGTTTTTGGCAAAATATGGCTCGAATTATGGCACCTTTCACGATAATAAATCAAGAAATAAACAAAAAATTCAACCGTGTTCTTTTACGTTGTCACATGGTTTGACATATTTTTGACGTTTATGGAGCAAGGACAAGGGAGAGCTGTGTGCTATTTATTTTTTTGTGCGTTTCGCTGTAGCATTTTGTAACTAGCTTTACAAACGCAATCTCAAAACTTGGTTTGGTGTGGTTTGGTCACAAAATGAAACAAAATTAGCAAAAACTTACGAGGCAGCAAACGTTGTCCACTGATTCATGGTTGTCGTAAGTAATTGTATATAAATCCAAAAGAAACCGTGTATCCTTTTTGTAATGCCTTTGTTCAGAGTTAAAATATGGCAACGACGCCATCACTTCCGAAGTTAATTAGCAAACTAATAAATTTAGAAAGAACAACACGTTACACTCCGCGGCTGACTGATCGAGTTGGTGTTTGGAGACTGGGTCTGCTTGCCATGCACTGTTGAATCACCGTAGAAAGCTGTTACGCCTACCACTTTATTGACAATTCATTTAGGTACTGTTCCACATGGTTGTAGTAGACGTGGAGCAGACGTGAACGTGAATGTGCATTTACCGTTACCTTGGAAGTCTTGTACCGCGCGGTGATTCAAATAATTTAGGTACCTACTTACTCGTATTATGGAAACTGCTATTGTTCCTATAATACTATTAATGTTCTGTATTGTCTAGTTCTAGCTTTAGTTTAATCAATAGCGTTGAAAGTGTTGAAAGTATCAAACGTACCTACAACTACAAGTAGGTAAGTTATGTTATGTGTCGAGATAAAGAGTAAACTCACCCGTCTTTCTTCTTCTTTTGCAGCTTTCAAATGGCTCTCAATCGCATCTAAATCTAGTTTAGGTAGAGCTGTCTCAATATTATACACATCGAAACTGCCTGCAATTAAAGAAAATATCTTCTTGTATCATTTAGTTAGCTATATAAATATATTATTTTATGAATGCACAAAATAAAATGAAAAATACATAAGAACACTAATTTTTACACTTATTTTATCCGACCACGAGATACGAACAAATAACAAAAGTCATTGAATTCTCATCAGGTCATCATATTTAATATTATTCGTGTTACATGTTCTGTGTTTAATTTAAACTTATGAAAGCGTCATGAAGAAAAAAATAAAGGTACTTACCTAAATCACTATCTCTTGCACTCTCAGAGTTACGGACGGAAGTATTACTTTGAGCACTTCGGAATGTTTTTGCTGAAGTTATTTCCTTCGACCGTTCCCGCGACGCTCTCGGTTCGCTGGAGAGAGATTGCATTCTAATTTATTTTCAACCCAGAACTCAATTCGGTAATGGTAAATGTTGACTGAATGAATAATCTCCGTGTCTCTAATTCACTACACTGAGCTCATGTTTACCAACCAAATTCGACTGTTTCGTATCAATATAGCGTTCTATCAAAAAAGCTATCCTACTATTTTTTACCGGATTACCATGATGATGAGAAAACATACGTCAATGCTATTTAAAAAGCTTGCTTCATCACGTTACAGTTTATTCATGATCGTTAAGTAGACATTTTACATAAGTATCTTGTTTTATCAAGTTAGTCTGGGTTACTAAAAAATATCATATTTTTATTCAACTTGCTTGCTTATTCTGTGGGTTTCGAGGTTAACCTACCTCACAAACCCTGGTGTCGGAACTATAGAACCACCTATAGGCTTCCGACATGGATCCTATAACGACTACCTACAGTAGATAGACAGCAGACGGAACCAACGGCTTTACGTGCCTTCCGAAGCACGGAATCATCTATTATTTCGGACAATCAGGTGATTTAACCTGCAATGTCCTAACCAAACTGAGGAAAGTCTCACAAAGTGATATTTGTTTGACGAATTCCCACCGGGATTCGAACCCGGAACATCCGTAACGTCAGGCGAGCTTTTGACCACTTAACCACAGGCTGTATATTATTGAACTAAAAATAATATTTATATAGAAAGGTACTTACATCCTTGCAACTGGAGGTTTCCTTACCGCCACGCCAGTTATGTTAGGTGAAGGTCTTATGCTATTCTCGACTTTGAAGTCTGTATTTACAGCAGACGAAAAACGATAACATTTGGAAGGTCCAGCTATCTCATTAGAATTACCATCTGTGAGTACCGACATAGCCTCTTTTTTATTTTCATTCCATATTCGATCGTTTTCGCGCATTTCATCAAGCTTGGGAATAATTTTCCTCAACTCTGTACTAAGTTGACGAATTGTTCTTTCTACATTATGGCTTAGGACTTCCGTGTCGTATTCATTTTCATGTTTAATTTTTATTTCATCTTTACCATCCGACAAAAAAGCGTCCCTAATAATTCCATCAGTTTTATTTTCTATGAGTAGAAAGGTAGGCCTGCTCAGTTTCATTTCAGTTTTTGTGTTTGTAACATTTTCTTCATTTACATCTGTTTCATTATTTTCAGTCAATCGGGTTTCATCTAAAACATCACTTTGTGTCTCTACTAATTTCTTTATGACATGGTTCACAACATCACTAATATTGTTGATGGTATTTTCTATTGGTTTAGCAAAAGTATCTTGTATGTCTTTTCTCAACTCCTCTAAATCGTCTTGAATGTTTATGTTATAATTTAACAAGAGTTTGATTTCATCTTCTATTTCCTTATTAAAATCACCTATAATGTCCTTAGCAAGAAAATTGTTCTCTATATCCGCATCAGAGCAGTTAATTTCAAATTCAGTAGTATTGTTGTTATTATTACACTTAGAAACGGTTTTCAACAGATCTGGTATTTCGTCTTGTCTGCTATCTAACGATTCAATCTCCATAAAATCATCTTGTTGTTTAATCAAAATTGGTTGTATTATTGTACTTTCAATGTTATCATTGCCGTTATTGTTGTTGTTGTTTAAAACCTCTGTTTGGCAAACTTCAGTTAAGTTGTGATTTGATTCGGATTCGTAAGTATTTTCTGCAATTTCTATATCTACGTCGTCGTCAGTCATTTCATTTTCCGAGTGATAAAAGCTGTCAATATTTGCAGAGTAATCCTGAAAAGTAATCTAACATTATAATGATAATTTTAGGGTACAATACATTTATGGATATGTTACGGGCAACGTGATTAACTGGGCATTATTAATAAGGACCGGCCATTATTAATAATGCCCAAGAGCGATAGGCAAAATGATTAATTTATAGCCCGTTACAGATACACACACGTGATGAGCATCTGACTGAACCCTAACTAAGCAGAGCCTGTACTACCTAACTATGAGTTTCAAACAGGTAATATACATAGGTACATATTATAAATAAGATTTCCATACGATAAAGTGAAAAATACTGTAAGTACCAGTACCTATTCGATAGTTACGAAAACGATCCGCATGCTACTAGCATTACAACTCAATAAGGCTTCCCTAACGTTTTCATCATCAAGCTAAAATACCAAAGCGAGTAAATAAACTTAAAAGGCTTCATCGACATATTAAGCTTTTACCTGCAATGTATGAGCTAGGTGCTGAAATCCAGGATAATTTGGATTCACAATTCCTCTAGGCACAGGATGTAAGCTGTGGTCTGACATTTCATCAGTGTCTGAATGTTCAAATGCTCGCTCCTCGTCGACTGGGGTCGTAGTAGTAGATACATTGACATCTTCTAAAAATGTAATCAGAATAGTTAAATGACAAAAAAGACAAAAAATATTTTAGACAGGTCTTTTCTCTTTTTGAAAGCTACAAATGTAAAGGAGTCATCATATTATTACAAATCTCATTCAGCACCTACCCAAGAAGCGTTCTCGCGTCGCAAACTTTGTTTCCGTAGCTCCCTCCAGATTGGTCGTTTGTGTATTATCGCAAGGCTTTATAAGGTTTGTATTGCCAGTGTTAAGTCTGTATTGCCTGTTACATATTGTATTAGAATCATTGTCTTGAGTGTTCGTAAAACTACCAATGCTTATACTCGTGCTATCAACACACAGACTTTCTCTTGAGTCATAGATGTTGTAATTAGAATTGTATTGTGAATTGCCAGTGCGGGTCCTATTGTTAATTTTGATGACGTTTTGTGAATCAATAGAAAGCCAGCTTCTATTGTCGACGTTTGCATGTGATGGAACTTGGCGTGGGTTCAGCGCAGCCACGTTACCGTTCTCTGATGCTTGCAGTAGCCTCATTCTTACCTGTAAACAACAAAAAAGACCAAAATCATATCCATTTCCAAAAAAAATTACGATGATTAATAAACAAAAGCATTTTGCATTTATATATCTATAAAACGATTAACACTTAATTTATGTTCGGTAATTACTGTAGTTAAACTGTAAAGCGCATTAAAACCGGTTCCATTAAATTCAAAGTGGAGAAAGGACCTCTTAACTCGTAACAGTTACAGCTCGTTAATGTAAAATCCACTTCATCATTAAGCACTAACAAGTTTGCATAACAATTTCATTAATTTGGATATAACTTTACAGTCAACCGACGACGACGTCAAAATTTTTCAATTGATTGTATGAAAATACTTGATGAACAAAAGTCGATTGACCACCCAAATGTAATACTGAAAGTGCCTATTTAGATTAAGTAAGTGGGTACCTCATCAATTTACTCATCGAGTTTATCCAAATCCGCTTATCAAACAAAACTGGGTATAGAAAATATAAATGAGATTCAAATTCTGAGTACCTAGACACAATTTGCAGTACTGTACAAAAGATACCCACTAAAAGCAAATTGACCAATTTACATGCCTTGATAGTCCGAGCAGGCTCAGGGAATATTGTTAACAAAGTTGTGAAATGTAATACTGGCTATTAGCAAGGTAAGTCGGCGGAGGAAAATAAGTTATGACTTCCCAAGCGGTCACGAAGACAAGTTGCTCCGCTAAGCACCTTGCTAAGTCGCTAATCACCGACGATGTCCCGCATAGTGATTGACGGGCTAGATAGTATAATTTTTCCTATAAATTTACTAAGCAGCATCGGCATTGAAGAAACGGTAAAAAAAATATTGTTGAAAGTATTACAAGTAGCGTTATATTATGTGTATTATTATTATCGGTGTATTATTTGTTTGTTCCGTTTGCTGTGGAGACGTCTGGGTGTTGGGGCTCAGAAGCTTTAAGCTTTGTGGGTGAGTTGGGTCGTCGGCTCAGGGACAGAGGTCTTGACCCTCGCGCAGGGGCTTTCCTGATGCAAAGGCTGTCCATCGCGATTCAACGCGGCAACGCGGCGAGCGTGATGGGCACCTTTGCACCCGGAGTGTCAAGGGGCGGGTTATTTGACTCATAACGTTGTTATTAGGTTAAGATTTATTATAATTTCTTTGACATTGTAATCATCAATTATTCTGAATAAGTAGCGTTATTAATGAAAATATGACTGCATTATTGAAAACATAAGCAATCAAGAATATTTTTTTAAATAAAATTATCTTTTAATACTCTACAAAGAAGGAAAGAACAATGTTAAAAGTTAAAAAACAGAATGTAATGATATTTTTAAACAATTAAATACAATTCAAGTAAGGAATGCGCGTTAACGATAATTGCGGAAAGTGCTTTTTAATAACAAAATTAAAAATCCCTGTGGCGTTCTTAAGTATGAAGAGTTCTAATGTTCGTAGTATAAGGGCGAAAAAGCTTTAATGTAAGTAAAATAAAAGAAATCACAATATTTATTGCAAAACACGGACAAATGTCCTCACCTAAATCCATATTGTATCTTGGCGAGTTGTTTTGGTCGATATTAAATCCTCTACTAACAACTTATAATGATACGAGCGGACCCGGAAAGCGAACTTTGGGAAAAAGTTGGGGCTCAAAACATCCGTGAGTGGACTGAAAACGAGGCTCCCAACTACTCATTTAGCCTTGAGCGCGAGATAAGAAAGCGATATCTTCCGCGATACACGCTCTCTGAGACCTACTTACTAGATTAAAGAGGACCCCGTATCTTACTTAGTTAACTTAACCCAGTTTATTTGCGAGCCTGGTCGGACATTTGGTAAGTGTCACAATGAACCTTGCGGCTGGCATTATTGAGCTCCTGGGTATAAAATGTACGAGGTTGGCAAATGAGAACGGTATGCCACTGGCAAACTATTGGCTAACAACATATTTAAAAGATGCGACATGTAATTTATGTAGACTTCTTCACAGATAACAGCCACTTTTAAAATGAATTGCCATGAAAATATATTATGAAAATACCTGTATATTTTAACCTAACAAGTGATGCAGAACGCAGAAAATTACAATAAACATTTCGAACTTTATTTTATACTGAAAAGAAAAAAAAAGGCGCGCGTGAATTCTTAGTAAAAAATATGAGAAGGTATATATATAGGCCCGATCACCTTGCCTTTATGCAAATAAGGTTCAATTAAGGTGAGAAGCACTCCTCCGGGCTTCACAAAAACGACGCAAATATGCGTTATGAAAATGGAACATCTGTCGTCTGTGCGTATAATGGATTCATTTGCTTAGTACTAAATTGGATTAAAAATAAGCCTACTGAACCATCTTACTACGTTATGTAATAATGAATCTTAACAAAACGTCAAACGTCATGCGAATTATATCTGCATACTAATTAGATCTCTCTTTATACATCAATAATATTTCTAAAAGGTAGTTCTTTGAAATACAATAACAAAAAGGGTAAAAACAAAAGAATTTCTAGTATAATATTAGTTCCACAGAATTTCCGCAATATACCGGGGTTTTATTATTTGTCTGGTCTAGGTTTAATGTAGTGTAGCTACTGATCTATGAATTCTAACTATACCAACACTGGACTACCAATAAATTTTAATTTCTATGAAATGTTATTTACGAGGAGATAAAAATAAACCAATTAAATAAATGATATTAGCAATTTTCCAAATTGTATGAGTTCATATGCAGGTCTTGGCCTTACCAGTACCTAGTACTTGACCTAGAAACAAAATGTCGCTCTTATTTATTTTTCCAATTATTAACAAATAAAGCATTAGTAACAATATTGAAACTTCCAGATAATAGGTATTGTACTTATTGTGCCATAATATTCAGATAAAGCCTTTAGGTATGGTATAATCATAGAATTTTATGTCCTAAATCCATACAGAGCTATATTGCGGATCAAGGCGGATATTGTGAGGCGCTCGTCCTTCCGGCGCGGGCGGCGGCGGTGGCGTGCGGAGCCCCGCCGCCGGTGCCGGTTCAGCCCAATCCGATTATACGAACGCTGATAGCCTACCCAAAGATAACATTCCATAAAAAATCAGCAAAATCTACGCGACCGCCCCGCCTAATAACATCTTCTGACGATAACGCAACTTTCGATACAAAATAAGGTCACTCCTCGGTCCCAAATATGAAATTCATGGAAATATTATGCCGATATTGGATATACTTTATAAGGTGTAAATTCAAATATACTTTGACAAAAATATTGGAAACTCCATAAAGGTCGAAATGTTATTAAACTTTTTAGATTTATAAGGCGACTTCTGAATAAGAACGAGAATTCCTGATTCGGGTCGAACAGAAAAGTTTCAATTTTATGTCCCTGGATAGCAAACTTCTTAGATAAGTGAGGGATTTAATTAATTTTAACTCGGGCACCAAGTCGAGATAACGATTCTTAGAATTCCACTCTGAGATATAAACACAGGCTTATTTTCTCTAACGATCTCTCATCCCATCCACTTCTAAGACCAAATTACAGCAATATTTTAAACTCTTATTTCACGGCGGGGGGAAATTGCATTTAAAGCGATCTTATAATTACAAAAGTAGAACTTTTAATCGTGCACTAAATTCATACATAAACATTGTTTATTTAACAGTGAAATCGAAAACTTAAACTAGAGAAACCCTTGAATGAAATCTAGTTTTCTTGACATTTTCTCAGTGTCAGTCGTAGGTTAGTTGCAGCATTGTTGCCGGCGACATTACGTACTGGCGCATGGCATCTTGCCAGCAAATTGATTTTTTGCTCGCACCGAAACTAATCCTGTTTACAGAAAATGCTTTTCCGTTCTGTAACGAAGTATCGTTCCTGTAGGTTACCTATCTTAAATCCGAAAATTTTAATACCGAATATGTTTTTACCGAAAACGGTTCGCATTTTTTTTACTTTCCATATTATCATTTTACCGAAATTATTTTTAACTGATATTCATTTCCCAGAGATTCGTTTCTCTTTTTACTTTGTTTACCTTAGTATTGATAGAACACAACAACGAAAAACCACAGAGTTTAAAACCAGATAAGTTGAATTCCATATAAATGTTATCCTGAATAATCAGCATACCACAGAATCATGCAATTCGACAAGTAAACATGCAAGCAATCATGCAAGCAAGCATGCAACAAGCAAGCGTGCAAGCAAGCAAGCAAGCATGCAAGCAAGCATGCAAGCAAGCATGCAAGTAAGCAAGCATGCATGCTAGCAAGCACAAGCAGGCATGCATACATGTCAACCTAACCCGAAGGGTATGTCGGAAGCGAGATGGGCTCGCTTTGCTCGCCCATCTTGCTTCCGCCATACCCTTCGAACCTATAACCAACAGTAGTCGGGGTGCCCTGAACTCCCATGCCCACTTGGATTACACCCGCCCTGTCATGTTTGATTTACAAAACTAGATCCAAAATAAATTATGGGAAAAGTAAATTCTGTTAAATAAACCTCCAGGAAAATTAAAATATATGAAGTGAAACAGTTGGTAAAACCAAAAATAACCTTTCGATAATATGGTTGTAGTTTTTCTGGAAAATGATACTCCTGTTTAATATATTTATGGTAAAATGAAGTTATGTCAAAAGAAACATATTGGAACTAAATATTCTATGAACCGTTTTTGGTCAATTAAGTTTCGGGTAAAAAAAATTCGGAAGTACGAAATGTTACCGTTCCTGTATTGTTTAAGAATTTTATCAAGACAGCACTTTTTCTGGCGTTAAAATAAAAGCAAAGTGCCATTAGGACCGTAATGATATCGTTGAGGCTTTTGTATAAAGCAATTCAGGCTTATGATTGTAATTTTCCGAGCTAAAACAATCTTTGTTTAGGTTGAATTTCAAACAAAAAATATAAATGTAGAGCAACAATGTAAATATTGTCTTAAGTCTTATTAGTGAGCTAGCTCACATTAATTGTCCAGAATTTTTTGTTAGAGATCTAAAAAATATGAATATTCTAATTGCGTACTGAAATACGCAATAGCATAAAACAAATTGGGTATAATAGTTGTTCAAAACAAAGCTACAATGTAAAAATGTCTTGTCGCTCATAAAGATCGTATCAGCAAAAAGAATTATTATTCACTACACCTTTTACGACGTGAACTTTCTACAAAACAATAAAATAAATGTTTGCATTATAACAGATTTATAATTTAAGAATTTCAACCTTTACTGTTTTTTAGAATGAAAAAAAATTGGAAAACTCGTACGTAGTTTGAAAATTGGTCTGTAATAAGTAAAGGGCACAAACTGCGACCCGAATTACCATTCAACACAGTCACTTTATTGATAAAACTGCCAGCGTATTTCCATTATGTTTCCCAGTACGCGAAGTTTAGACGTGAGCGGTGGATACATTAAAAAAAATTGTAATCGTTTCGTTCCTGCATAAGAGTCTCTTGGTACGAAAGGCGTCTTCCACAAAATATTGTAAGGTAATAAGATAACTATCGTCGTATATTTGTATTGTATTGTCGTTAACAGCTCATAATATAATGTCCCCACCGAGGGACACAAAACTCTTGAATAACTTAGGTACTTCGTAGGCTTCCTCACGATATTTTTCTTCACCGTAAGAGCGTCAAAAAACGTATGAATTCCAAAATCAAAAGCACGATGGTACGTGTAGAAGCTTGTACCCGCGAACTTCTGAATGGAAGTCAATGGCTCTTGCCTCTTGACCATCGACGCTGTTCTATACATAGATATAACTATAGAGTATAGAGAATCCTATAGAGGTACATTTGGCGGAACTATCGACCGCAGCCGTTCCAATGTTCCTGTATTTACCACGTCTGCCTTCGTCTTCACATTAAATATTTATCCAGAATGTTCTCGGCCGAAGCCCTCGAGCCGCGGTCGTGAAGGGATCGAGTCGAGAGGTGTACGGTCGCCATCAATCCACCAGAAATATGGACCCGCCGTATAGATATTTCCTAATCGTATTTCAACAACGGATATCAATATATCACTCGCGTCTCCTCTATTTATTTTACGGAAGATACGGCGGATAGAATGGAATACAATACGTTAGTTACGTTACAACTCCCGCTATACAGGTTTATGTATAAATCAGGCCAGTAACAATGATACACTATAGGTATTTTGTATTAATAATATTTTATATTCATGTAATAATTACTAAAAAAGCACTTAAAATGAAGATTAATAGCACGACTGAGAATCCCCAGTAGAGTCGTTATTTATATTTAAAACTTACTTTAAATTCTGACGTCTGAATATCATAAACTGATTCCATAAACTCATTCCTTTACAATAAAAAATGTCTTACGTTAAAATATAAAAAAAAACCTTCTTGAAAATTAAATCGTCAGAGTGGATATATATTAAGAAACAGATAATTTATATTTTTAGCTTTATGTACTTCTAGATAACTTATTGATTGAAATTAAATTTACATGTGTGACGTGTAACTCAACTAGGTAGTTAAGGTATTTAAGAGTAGGTACCCTTTAGAAGCAGTCCGACATGAGTGGACTCAAGCTACGCCTGCAGCTACGCGTGTAGAGATGACTACGACGTGCTACGGCGTAGCTTCTTGCTACGAGCCAGACTTTTCTTTGTTAATATCATAGACACAAAAAAATAATTAGTGTAGAGATGTAAACGGGTAGGTGAGTGATATATTGATATACTATTTATATTATTTTTTGCTTTTAACATTCTTAAAATTATTACTTCTATTTTTCGTAAAAATCTGTTACTAATATTAATCTATTATTAGTTTCGATTGTACCTGTTGTGTGGCTTCTGTTCAACAGAACTCATTTATCCCTTGCAGCTGTTAAATATATACTTCTGTATTTGCGGTCTATTGTGCATCACGCACTCAATAGTAAATTTGATATTCGACCGAGTTGTGCCAGTAGTGAGGTGCCGGCGGGCATTTTTAGCATGAAGTGGCGTGACGACCGCACCCCACACCTTTAATGGCTGCCGCATGATGGATGGCCGCGTAACCCACACAATCGCTGGCCTTACAAGACCCTTACTTATATTAATAAATATTAATATTTTGCCGGAACCGAAAATAGCGCGGACCAAGAAAAAGAGCGCGCGAAAATACCGTAATCTAGTTTCCATCTAGATAGGTTTGTAGAAGAGTCCGTTCCATTTTAAGATAGAGATCATAATGATAAATCTCTCGGCGTCTGAACACCCTCGGTGTCTTGATATCTGTCTGCTGGATGTCGTTAGTGATCTTGTTACTGCATAAAAATAAGGGTGAACAAAGCCAGTGATAAAAACATGAGCATATGAGAAATAAATTAAATAAAATAATGTCTATAACAAGTAGACAAATTGTTGTAGACAAATTGTTGTTGTTGTTGTAAATTGTTGTTTGTTGTAGTCAAGTTTTTTAATTACTATGTATTAATTTTGAATATGATATCGATAGACTAACAATAATAGTGAAATAAGAAAACTTTCGCAAATAAAAAAAAAATGTATAAAATCGCCTGTCAAAATCTGTATATCATACTTCGCAACAGTTGAAGCTGTTCACAGGAATCTCATTAGTTATTTATATTTATAACACTTCATAAAGATATTATATATTCTTGGTTCACTGAAGCCTATTTTAGTTACATACCCAGTATTTATAAAATTCTCACAAGTTAAATAATAAATAATAATAAATATGTGGCACATCTCACAGACAGCCATCTGACCCCAAACTAGGCATAGCCTGTACTATGAGTGTCAGACAGCTGATATACATACATACATATATAAATATACAACATCCAGACACAAGGCAAACACAAGTGCTCATCACGCGAATGTTTGCCCTGGGCGGGATTCGAACCCGCGACCTTGTGCTTCGTAGGCAGACGTACTACCAACTAGGCTACGAGGCCGTCGAGATGTTTCTGACATAGACCTTACAATAAATATACATAACAGAAGAATATAAAATACACCCTGGGGCCCTGTCCTACGAGTTCTATCATAAAAAGCTCCATTTCTTTATTTTGTCAATCTGTCTAATGGCTTTTGTCTGTCTGGTCGTTTAGTCAGGCTCGAGTCAGGCAAATCGAATTGTCCTTATCACAAGCTAAAAGGTTAAAAGTTTGGTTTAATATTAGTATTAAATTTCGAAAGGTGAAACTGTTTAATCTGTTTGGATTTAGAGCTACCTAGCGATTTGGAGCGATTATCTTGCTTTTTTTGCCTCAGGGATGCGACTGCTTAAGAATATATTCTAATGACTATTTATTCCTACGAAATATTGTACAAAATTTATTAATAAATGTTACTGTAAGATTATTACAGACAAATTGTTAATTTATCTCAAAACCCAATATTTTACAAGTCCGGTGAAGCTTGATTGGTCGTACTTTTTAGACACAAGCATAAATCAATTTAAAAAAACAACACTGCAGTAAGTGCTAATGTTTGATCCACTTTCAACATCGGCAGTTGTCCGTAGAGAGATTTATTAAAATAAATAAAAAATATCGCCTTAATAGGTATACGTACGGACAAAAACGGCTGCACCGAATTAGATTTTCTGTTTTGTTTTTATTTATTTATATCATAAAACAGCAACAGAAAGCCAATTAAAGCCCGACCAAAGAAATAAGAAACCTCGCCATCATATTGCGGAATTTCAATGGAACTAATTTTATAAGGGAAATTGTTGCCATATTCGTAAAAATATACACGTGGCGCCCCCAGAGCAGGTTTCTTATTTCTTTGGTCAGGCTTTAGAGGTCTACACACATAGGCATCAAAACATGTAATTATTTATTTTTCTTGTAAAGGTTGAGAACTGAGAGGTTGTTTTAGCTATTATAATTTTTTATAAGATTGTTATTTTCAAAAATCATAATTTTACCTTACAAATATACTAAACTTTTGACAAGGACTACGGTCGGTTAGGGCAAATTCAGAAATTTATGATTTTTTAAGCCGGATATCTGGCATTTTGCTTGATTAATTTAAACCTTTTTAAAATGCAGGGCGTAAGTAATAAATACAAACAAATTTGAACAGTTATAATACCTATAAGTAATAAATACTAACAAATTTAAACGGAAACGGGGAGCAGAAGACTAAGGTATATAATAAGACCGACTTCAGACTCTAGTTCTATGGCTAGCTTTACCCCTTCCTGATTTCACTAGCAGAGCCAGATGTCTCGCCGCAGTAACTGCCTTGCCTGCAATAGTGACGCACCCGAAGCTAGAAACTTTGTACACCAACTAATTCTCTCGCGGCTTTCGGCCCACAAAAGCTTGGTAAAATTTCCTGGGTCAACTTGGAAGACACTGAATAGAATCACTGTCAGGTTGACTCATCTAAAGTCTGTCTGATTTGGAACTAAAATCACTGCAACTGTGAGATGTGTATCTGAAATCCATATATCGATACATATCCAGCTTATCACTTCACGTTTTCCTAAGAATTATTTAATACACATAAGGGTTACATGTAATATTAGCGGTCTTTATACATATATGGAGTGTAGCCCAGAACGCGGGAGTAATTAACCGCACATTCCCAAGGGACCGGGAAAACACGAGTATAGTGCGGGTGCCACGTCGAGCGCGCTAAAAATAACCGCTGTTCTAGACCTTGCGAGTGAGCATTTCAAGGCTTCTTGCTCAAAGTACTTTATAAGATTTACTAAGACCTCCATTCATTTATCTCAATGTCGAATCTTGTTTAAATTAAAGTTACATTTTAGCCGCGCGGTGCCGTACTTGGTATGCACATAAGTATTCTATTTATTGGGCCCGATTCCACGTACTACGCTCGAACTTTTTAAAATCCATATATGTGATTGTCAACTTAAATTAAGACACGTCAAACATCAATTTTATGCGTAGTTCACACTAGTTTAGCAGATATGCGCAAAACATTCCACTTAAAATTAAGCTGAATTTGACAGCTGCGCTCTTATTTTAAATATCATTCATTCAAAATTTCGATATAAATGAAAAAGACCAAGAACTTAAATTTAGAGATTTTAGCGGCCACGCCGGAATTGAGTCGATCTTTAATCGAAGTAGCAGTTGGAGTAAAATTATAAATATGTTGATCTACACAATGATTATATCGATTTTAATGGCTGTTGTGGATTGTTATGGCACGGATATGGAAATCTATGAACTCTTTGTACAGACCATCATCGTCTTATTTTTCTTATCATCCGATAATAAACTTAAAATATATGAAAAATAAGTGTGGGTATTGGGACCGTATATTTTAGACAGGTTGTATAGCAGAGGGGTTGTCCAATATCATAATTAGCCACTGACTGTAGGTCAGTCATGGACGGCTCAATAATCCTGACACCAGGGTTTGTAAGGTAGGTTAACCTCGAAACCCACACGACAAGCAAGCAAACAAAACTGTAATTTATTTTTCGGTCGTCGATATCACGTCTACCGAGGGATTCGAGTCTACCCTAATTTCAGGAAAACTCGTGTCAGCTAACCAAGCAGTGGTCTGAGCCATTACGCCACCGAGATGACCTGATACAGTTTCACGGTTTATAGTATTAATAACTTTTAATGAAACACAGGCGATCAATTTCTAAGTGGTGGAAGTTATGGGTCAGAAAGTTTAGTTTTATGGTGGCGTTCGTCGGGTAGTTAAGAAGTTGTACTGCTACACAGATTGTTAGACACGAGTCTAGTTTCGTTTACAAAGTGGAATATAAAGGTCTAGTTTCAGAACTAAATACCCGTTAGTCTTGTAGTTTTAATTATATACCTTAGTAATTGAAATACTAAACTGACTTTACGATAATACTTTAGTTGCTTGAGATAAATAAATTAATAAAAATCGCTATATAATAAGGTAATAATCCCTAATTATTGTATAATGTTTCATGAAAATAGTCACAGCGTAAAGGGTAATTTTTTACGGCACATTAAATAAATGATTAAGTTTTTAGTTTAGCTTTATTTAGCACGTAGGTACTACAAGATTGCACACGTTTTTACAATTAATATATTTATACGCCTTAACCTCGTGTGCGTCGTGTCATTAATAAAACGAAAATCCCGACCAGAGACATAAAAAAAACCTCGCCATATCGCGGAATTTCAATGGAACTGATTTTATAAGGGAAATTGTTGCTATAGTCGTAAAAATACATATACACATGGCGCCCCCATTTCTTTGGTCAGGCTTTAAATGGCATTAATCGATTTTGATCTTTCATACTTTTGAATATAAAATATTTCTCCATATAGGCAACATAGACAATTACGAGTTCAAAGTTCATAGTTCAAGTGTAGGCGTTTTGAAGTGTAGGCGTCCCCTTTCACGTGGATAGATCACTAATAGACCAAGCAGAATGCTTATAAAGACCCTCCCTACACAAGCTTCAGCTGAATACTGAATATAGATTTTAATAAACTCCTCGGGTAGGTGTGCTTAGAAGTGTCTAGTCTATTTTGAACGCAAGAACGCGCCTCCATAAATTATTATGCGTGCGTCAATAAAACTTGTACTTACCTAATGTAACTAAACCCCAAATTTATGTTTGGGGTTTAGTTACACTGAGCGCGTACATACGCTCAGGGTCGGTAGGGATGGAAGGTATTTTGATACCTTATTTTATTTCAGGCCAGTGCCAGTATGGCAATGATTAAAATTGGAACTTATGGCCAGATTAGCTTGGTTTAAAATAAAAGTAGATGTCATCTAGATCCTAATATTTATTTATTTATTTATTTATTATATTCTGGGTAGTAAAAAATTGTTTCAGCATACTGTGCACAATCTTTAGTAGTAGTCATATCTTATCAAGATAAAATTTAAAGATATCCTTTTGGTTTGCGTATCTCAAAAACCAAAATAATTGAACCCTGTATTATATTAAGTCCATGTTGAAACACAAATTCTAGGTTAGGTTCACTTAGCTACTCATATTGACTCATGTCAGAGTTCACCAACCACAGTCACCAATGAACATTATGATTTTAAACAGGACAAATTGATGTTTAAACACCCATTTATCAACTAAAACTTGCCTAACTGTCAGGTAAACTCTATTAACATGTTTTTGAACTCGGGTATAAGGTATTTATTGATCCTTACTATGGGCTACGAGTGGGCTACGAGACGTAGCACGCTTAGTACAAGTACATTATAAAAACCCACGCGTGAATACGTACGGGTATTATTGTAAAATTTATCTTCCGACACTTTCCGGTTAATTGTACGAGTAGGTATGAAATGGTACCTTTTATTAGAAAGGATTGTTGGAATAAAAAAAAACTACATTTCACTTGTACCTTTTCATGCATGAATAATGGAAAAGGGTGTTCTATTTTCAAGTTTACCTTTTCCCGCAGCTGCCCGGGTTGCATTTCTATTTCGAGCTCACATCCCGCTCGCTGTTGCTTTGTCCCGCCGCGATTTGAAAGCAGGCACAATGAAAACAACCTTTTCTTTCCTTATTCGTCTTTGTTTTCATCACGAATTCGCTTTTGAATAACTGCCCTATTAACAACCTGCTGGTTTTCTAAACATTGGTATTCTTGCGAAGTTTCGCAAAAACGACCGTCATTTGTTTGTTTCTCATAAATTAGATTATAATCACTTTACATTGGTTATTTATAGGGCGGCTTTACAATGTAGAGTGTAAATGGGCTATAATATTCATTTATTCGACGTATTTAAACATAACTCCTTTAGATACATATAGTTAAATCTTTGTTAAACTCTTATTGACCTCACATAAAGTGGAATAAGCTCATGGTATTACTGGCAATATATAGAGGTAAGTATATCAGTTGATCACGCAAACAACGCTCAGACGAGGTTCAACGTATATGAAACTCAATTATTTGTACATAATATACAATACTATATCTAGTCTACGCAGATTATGAAATATTATTTTCTTGGAAAGTGTAAGCCGGTTACAAAAATACACAGTATTGAAAACACAGTTTGTCTGCAAACTATCCGAAAATACTTTGGAAATTTTGTCTTCATAATGCCACGATGTTTGTTCTATTTCAAACTATAGAAACATAAGTATGCTTACTATTTTAAATCGAAGTGAGCGATAACTCTAATAAAAATAAAAGTTGAAAAAGTAATAAAAATATGTAGGTATGCTTCTAGGTATTTAAGCAATACGAGTTTGTATGTATGTATATCTACAGCTACTACCTATTTGCGCTCCGTAGTCCACAGCGAATCAAATTCAGTCCTACGTGCAATTGCACAGCTGCAAAATTTCCCGTTCCGGAGTACGTGCTTGTTGCATGGAACAATGCAGAATCAGCGTCTCATTTCCTGCAAATATTATATCGCTGTCCTCATTCACTATTTACCTCTGCATTTACATTGCGATTCGAATGTTCGGTCGCGAGCTATACCCTTATATTGAACTCGTAAAATATCAGATCCGACCTAATTGGAATACGTTGAATTCCGCTGCGTATAACATGAAAAGGGGATTTCAAAGAAGACTTGAGCTTTCAAGTCAACAGCGATAGTAAATCGTGGTTTTCTTTGATAATTCCGATTTTCCGATGAAACGGTATCCAGTGTTTGGATATGGTTGAACTTTCATCTTTGAAATTTGATATTAAACGTAATGAGGTTATGCTGCTGTTATTGTAGCGAGTTTTTTATTTAGTATGTTGATCGGATTAAATACTATAGACTATAGATCGCGGTAGGCAGTTCTATAATTCCGACACCAGGGTGTGTGACGTAGGTTAACCTCGAAACCCACGCAATTAGCAAGCTACAAAGAACCAGATCTAAAATAGGTAACAATTGTAATGAAAATGTTGAAACTTTTCTCTGATAATGTTTAAGTATCCATTTGTATACAATCGGTTAACCGAAAATAATAACAACATAATTATTGATAAAAAATTCAGACCTTGAATTTTTACAGCTTTATAAGAACTTTTACATTAGATGAGTAAATAAAGACTATTTATATATTAGTAGTCTCATTTTAAACGTAATTAAATAAAATATCGAGCACTAATTACTGTTGTACGTTTTGGCCTACGTTGTTGGTTCACTTAATATTTTTAAATAAAACCTTTAGAATTACAAATAAGTAGGTATATGATGTTCTACTTTAATATTTTTTCGTACATAGATAATATGAAATTCAAATGATGATTCACGAGTGAATTTATTTTCTGAATGGAAACTCAGCGTGCGAAATTAACGAGATCCGTTGAAATTGCGCGTTCGCATTTTAAATAAAGCTCTCGTGGTTGGATTGCTCAACAGAAGCATAGCGTAGGCATTTTTGTTTGTGTGAATACTCAAAATGAAAATAAAAAAATAAACTTAAATGCACAATAAATATTTACATGTACAGATAGATACAGCTCACACACGGCCATCTGATCCTTAATCCTCTGAATCCATATGAGCAAAGTATGAGTGTCGTATACCTAGCTGATATTATATGTGTATTACATACATTATGTAGATAAATAATAAATATTACATAAAATAAATGCAAAATATCCAGCCACAAGGAAACACAAGTACTCATTAAACGAATGCTTGCCTTGGACGGGATTCAAACCTGTGTGCGTCAAAGCCGACAGGCTACGGGAGCTACGGGGCCTTTATATATGTTAATTTCAGTAACGTATTGACTTGATTTATTAATTTACTACAATAGAAAATACCTTAAAGAGATACATGCCTTGAAGGACAAAGAACAGGCAATTAATCTTACTTATGTCGCAGAAAGCTAGGGAAATCAGGCACACGTGACGTAGCTTACGACACGGGGAAGCTAGGGCTCCTAATACATGACATGGGTTGCCACTTATCAACTGCCAAATATTGGTACTCATCAAGCCTGGCTAAAAAAGTTCTACTGAACAACAGCTAGTTAAATCAGTATTATTAGTAAGTATTTTTAAAAAGAAAGAACAAACTGTACGAAAAATTAACCTAAAATACGATAAAAAATTATATAACGGGGCAACTCCAATAAAATCTTTTAATAATGGTGCTGGTGGTGGTGGTGGTGGTGGTGGTGGTGGTGGTGTGGTGGTGTTGCTAAATATTTATATTTTACTAGCTTTCCGCCCGTCACGGTAAAAACTTAACTAAATTTTAGTTAAGATTAGTGCATTGGCCAACATCGAATCGACACCAATATCTTTATAACTCATAGCCTACATGTTATTCTGATGTATAAAAAAGCTATATTATTGTAAAGTTTCATAAAAATCCATTCAGTAGTTATTGCGTGAAAGAGTAACAAATATTTATCCAACCCAACCTCACAAACTTTCTTGTTTATAATATTAGTAGGATTATTACTTATTTATTATTATATTCTTAATAATTATCAAACAGATGAACAGATAAATTTCTATTTGAATTTACATGAATTTTGTATTCCTTCATATATTTTTAATTGTTGACAATGTTGACATTAAGTAGGTACTGAGAAAACTTCTCTAAGTAAGGAAAATAACAAACAGTCACGTCGAGACAACCGACGCAACGGCGCCAGCGGGGATTTGATTAAATATATATAAAGAGAAGCTTAGTACAGTGACCAATACAATACAAAGAAACTTATTGCAATCCATTGTTTAATATTTGTATTTTTATTTCGAAGAAGATCCTCTAAACGCTATACGAGTATCAAAACGCGGCAGCAGTCGGCAACCCACAATCCTCTTCCATTTTATTATGCACAATTATTTAAATTAGAAAGTAGACAGGAAGAGAGAGGAAGAGATAGCTTATTGGAAATTCCACGTCAACATCAGATAGCTGATCTGAAAGTAGAGTTTATCTATATCTATACTAATATTTTAAAGAAGAAAGTTTTGTATTTGTGTGTGTGTGTGTGTGTGTGTGTGTGTGTGTGTGTGTGTGTGTGTGTGTGTGTGTGTGTTTCTAATGAATAAACTCAAAAACTACTATGCCGATTTCAAAAATTCTTTCACTTTTAATAAGCTACATTCACCCTGAGTAACATAGGCTATATTTTATTTAAAAAAAATAGGGATCCTTACTAAACTTTCAATAATACGTATAACTCCCCAAGGTATAAAAAAATACCTAAAACATTCCTAATAATTGAATTGGCTCCGAACTACTGAACCGATTTTCGTGAAACTATTTTTCGCGCATATTTTACATGATAAAAAAAATAATTTACAAATATTAATTCACAAGTTTTGAATCTACAGCTATGCAAAGTAGGCTCGAAACGCTACTTTCAAAAAAATATTTCTAGAATAACTTTGACCAGGGAGGGCGGATATAGCAACATGTTTTAATCTACTTACGATTCCCTTTCATTTAATACCCCACATGGCATGTTTTTTTTTAATTTCGATTAGATTTCAGGTACAAGGAGTAATTTTTCGAACTGCTAATAGCGATTTTTGGATTCAGCGATGCCCAAAACTCCCGAAAAGCACTATTAGCAACTTGTTACAAGATTTGCTTCTCTCCTCAAAAACTAGAGCGATATTTCAATTTCTTTCCTAGTCTAATAGATCTTACGAATGAACATAGGCTACGATTTACTGCGGGAAAATTTCTCATTCCCATGGATAAAAATGTTAAAGCAGGCGGAGTTGACACAAAGAAAGAATAGACCATGCGGAAGAATATAGGCTAATTTTTACCGTGGGAAAATACCTCATTCCCACGGGAAGCTAGTTTGATATATAAAAATAATTATCTGCTGAAACTAATTGCCGGCTATCTCACAAATCTATCCTGCCGTGATAATATTGTTTAATAACTATATCCTTATGATTGACTCTTTTTATCTGAATCACAAAATTAAGCTTAAATTAGGCTTAACCAGCAGTGGATTTTTTTTTGCTGAATTCTTGAAAATAAATAAAAGTAATTAATAAATAAATAGCTATGATTAAACATGTTATTTATTATTTAATACGGATATAGAACCCGTAAGAGATATTTACTTATACAAGAAGATAAATCACGTTTTTATTATTATTTTATTTCAGCCGTAGCAGTTCTTCTCTCCGTCACGTTCACGTTATTTGTGGATATTTGCGGCCTGCTTGGAATTTCGCCTGCGATATGAAAAGAGAATAAATGCGACCTGCCACGACTCCATAGTATCGGAGCTAAGCCAAAATCGTACTTAAATTAAAAGCATAGCATAGCTATTCTGTGGGTATTCTTTATATTATTTTTAAAGCAAATACAAGTACGTGCCTATACCAGTAAGTACAAGTAGTAGCTGCGAAAGTTAAGCGCAATATAGTGACCGGCGGCAGCGGCGTCAAATGAACCGTTTGCACCGTAAATAGCGCTTACGACCAACCGCCTCCGGCCCTCTACTCGTTGTTTGTTTTTCAATCGTTCCAGTAGGTAAGCTGGCCAGCACTCTACAGCCAGTACAGCCAGTCTCCCTAATTGAATTCTGTGTCAAGCCAGCCGTCTGATAAGAGTAGGGATAAGAAGGGATTCCGAAAAATTTATCACGTGACTCTGTAACAACTTTCGGAATACCTGAAGGCGTAGATAGATTAGAGTTAGGCATGTGCAAAATTCCTTACACTGTAGAGGAATTTAGCTATGTTTAGAAGATAAATGCTATGGTAGGTAAGAAATAAATGTAGTACGTACACATATGGATCGAGACGTGTGGCAACGTCATTAAATAATAAACATTTTCTTTACGGTATGAAAGTAAGTAAAAAGGCGGCTGGTGGAACTAACCTCTGGTTAATGAGCCGTTCGGTCGTAAACTGTGCTTACGAGCAAAGCAGCCGCGGTAGCCCTGCCTCGATAGTGCTTTGTAATCGCTTGGACTAGTTTCTTTCACACCCCCGTAAACAAGGCTTATAGGCTTTGCAGCCGTAAATGTATGTAGGACATCGCAACCCTTATAAAGTAATATTCCTAGTATTTCCATCTTTCCTGTTCTCGTCACAGTCAGAGCGACTACCATAGTATTATAATAATATTAGTCACAACTATTAGAAAATTATTTTGTTGATAAACGTCCCTTAGTCGCAGCAGTGGATTGTACAAAATTCTTAGTTTGTAGATAAGTCCCGAAATCTTCTGAAATGGCGTGACAGAACAAGAAAATGAATCCGGTTTCAGCAGTAAAATAGAAACGGTGGTCTCTGTTAATAATTTTGCTATTAACACATATCTTCTCGTCATGGGGCTTTTAGTATAGACTTCTAATGATCTCTAAGCACATAATATAATATTAGTAAATTTAAAATCCCAATTACGGTCTTCGTCATCATCGTTTCAGTCGTAAGACACGGATAACCGTCTCTCCAGAGCAATCAACAAGGACTGGCCCTGAGCTTTCGAATATAACACATTTTTAATTTTGAACTATACTTACATGAAATACAAAAACCTCGAAGCCCACACGATAAGCAAGCATACTATTAGACGTATATTATTCTTCATTAACCTACACGCATTCTCATAGTTGTAGTCTCAAGTCATACTTGTAGTAAAAGTATTTTTGACGTTCTCCAATAACATAAAAAGCCTATCTTTAAAGACGAAAGTCACTTAAAATAATAGTAGTCATTAAAAATAATTGAAGAAGGTTATTTTAGACCCACCGCTTACGGTCAAAAGTATTTATTATTTTAATTATTGCCAGTCATAGTGCCAGTATATACCTAGGTAGCTACTTATTATAAAATTTAAGAATATTATGTCAAGCAAGATTTACAGTACTCGTAAATACGTCATCTCCTAATATAAAGTTCCTAGAATAATAATGCAAATAAAAAACTGAAAAATAATTAAGGGAATTGGAATAATTAATTCCTAAAAAAATTTATGTAACTGTTTAACTTCAACAACGCATGCAGCAGTATCATAAATTGCATGCTGGAATATTATTATGTCACCCTAAATTTTGCACATGACATATCGTCTCGCTGTTGCTTTTACAGCATAGCATGATAAATAGAGAGTTAGAACAAAATAATGTAAATATTTAAGATACGTACCTGTAAGAGGCGCCATCGTGGCTATAGGTTAGCGCAGTCACTGAATAATAAATGCAACGAGCAAGGTTATCTGTCCCTTGTCCGAGTACACAGCCCGGTGCAACGCAACGCCTGCCCGATTCCCCACGACGAATGTACCACACTATGTATGCTTATACGTCACTTAGGCTAACAAGGTTATATTGTAAAGAATGGGTATATATAGGGGATGGAGAGTGGCGACGTGCGCCCCACGCGGCTGTCAGTGCGGAGTGATCGCGTGGCAGTATACCTACCGCACCCCGCGCCCTCGGCTTCCACTCGCTACTCGCGCCGGCTACAGGGCGGGCGGGCCTCCTTACTATAATCTCTTTCACTAGATCAAATGTAGAATTAAAGCTTTTTCAGTGAACTCAACTTAGGTAGTACCTTTTACATTTAGCGCAACTGAACTGAAATGACTTCATCAACACCACATTATTTTATCTGACTTTCTAAAGCTTACGTGTCCTAAATTTGAATATTAAATGTTATAAGTTTTATTATATGAAATGTTTAAAAAAACTAATAACATATAAAAAGAAAAGCCTTCGCTCTCCTAAATTAGAAAAGGTCTCGTTTATTACAGGGCGGCATCTACAGGAGCTTTAACGTATATTGTTTCTCTGTGTCTTGGGCAGAATTTATTCACCCGACTCTGACTTTTTCATACAAGCAGAGATGTCGCTGAGAGTTTCATGCCCCTTGTTTGTCGTTTACCTTCGTTGGGTTGTAAGAATTCACGTTCGTCTTCCAACCCCGCGATAGATGGCGTTAGTAGCAGCAAACATAAAGTGAAAATGTAAACCCAGATAAATTGAATAAAAGGAGGACCAAAACACGAATGTTTTATTTTTATTAATTCAAAATATTAGGTTTGTAAAATGACGTAATCAAATGTACTTTAGAATTTAATTTGAGTGGGTGGTAGTATGTGCTATGGCTGGACCAATTTCCTAATTGTGTTTTCAACTAATTGGACGTGGTTTTTCGGCTGAAACTAATTATGTAAAACCACAGAGCGTTGTGGTTTTGAGTCTTGGTAAGTCTGTGTTAGGACTACGGGGATATACCTACCTACTAACAAAACAATTTTGAATGGCTTTACATGTTTTGCTTAAGACAATATTGAGACTACGTTAATAAATTTTCCGAAAGCTTTACTTAACAAAAAATAAAAGAAGGAAAATGTTACAGAGATTTACAAATCCCGTTATTTTTTTGTGGAATTATCTTTGGAGAGAGACTAAGGACGTATTTTAAATTAGTTGTTAAAACGCTGCCAAGGGGTAGGAAGAGGGGGGTGGAGCTCGCCGCAGCTTTTGCTTCACTACGCATACAGTTTACTTGGAAGTCTCGCTCGAGTAATGTCTTTATTTGCGGAAAACCGGAAACAACGACCCTCTTCATGTGACTTCACTCTCAGATGATTTTCGAGAGTGCTTAAAACTTTTGTCAAGTTGAACGCGGTTCACGGAAGACATTTGAATATATTTTCACTTTGACAAACGGGGGCGCGATTTTTGTAGTAGGTTTTTCGCATGAAGGAAGAAAAAATTTTACGCGCCCATTTTTATGGGCGTGGATTTTTTTTTTCCTTCATGGTTTTTCGTATATACCAAATTCATTATTATTTAAAATAAGATTTTGAATATTAACTAACACATATAATATATTTTTTGTATATCATACTGTACTATATGTACTAGTGTGCGATAAAGTAGGTATATTCTATTCTATAAGATATCTATCTTCTGGGCATCTGCCTAGCAAATGAGTGAACCAAATTTTAGTATGATAAAATAACAAATCTCTCACTTTCATATGTGATCTATACTACGATTAAAAAGAAAAAAATGATGTACTTATAATTACACGTCCGAAAACAAAACTTCATATTTAAAACTACACCCTCAAACACGTTAGAGCAGAGACAGGTGCTGCCGCCTACGAAATAACCATAAACTCATTAGAGCAGAAACAGGTGCTCGGAAATCTCAACTCTAAAATCGGCTTTTTACGGGCTAAACCATGGAAAAATCGCTTGTACGGTGTATGGACATATGGTAGGGCGTTTATGAAGCAATCTATTGGCACTTTTATTTCACTATGTGCCAATACAAAAAATTTAAAAAAAAAAATTCGAAAGTGACAGATTGTATGAGCGTTGTGGAAGTGTTGTGTTTATTTTACAATTTATTCAAGAATTTACCATAAATGAGGTCTAAACTCGACTAATAAGTGTTTTATAGTGAATCAGTGATGTGCCAAAAGGTATTCTAATAAGAATTATGTGTTTTCCAATTAGAAAAAAATTACGAAAATTTACTTCGGCATCATGGTAAGTTTTTTCCATTGTTCGATATTTACTATGAAAAATAGGGTCATATACCGTAATTTATACTAAAAAGCAAACAAAAAACAAATAGTTCAATCAATTATCTGCAATATTCTCAAATTTCATCAAGAATAATACAATAGTTGCAGAGTAATTTTGGTTCTTGCAAAAGCTTGCAAAAAAAGTTGCAAAAAAAAAAAAGCGGTCAGCGGTCCGTGTGGAGTTCACTGGCAGAATAGATGTTGCGCCATTTTTGTGTTTGAGGGTTAATGGTGTGCAAAATGATAGCTTCCATATTTTTATAATTCACGAGTTTTACTACGAAAGAAGATCTTCACATGAATACGAAATTGCACTTACTGGCTTTCCAGACTGCTATTTTCCGAGATAGATGGCACTCCAGCTGCTTCCCTGACCTGAAATAATGTAGACACATTTAGTTTGTGTAGAAAACAGCTTGAACACCCAATATATTACTCCGTTAGGGAAGAGAAAGAAATATTATGTAGTGTCGCTACGTCATTTATCAGAACTGGCAAGTCTGGAGTCTGGAGTACATACTTCTAAGACTCGATGTCAAATCTGGTTGACTTTGAAAAAATACCTCACTTAAAATATTTTTTCGTCTCGTTATCATTGCGAATGTAAACACTCAATCACTCAATGTTTGTATTTCTGTTTATAGCTTTGTGTTTTGTGTTGTCTAAATCAAATTAAAAAAAATCAGTATAAAGTAATTTTGTAATCCATGATGCAGTCGCGCTCGTCATAAAACTTAAAAATAACATGAAAAAAATCATTAAAATAATAGGTACAGTATAATAATACAATAATACAGTACAAATAAAACTGTAAGGGTTGTAATGAGCTTAGTTCTTAAATAACTCATACTACGACGCGACGCGACGACGTCTAATGCTTCATAAGCCGATTTAAGCTCTCTTCCCTACACGTCGCAACCCTCTCGTAGTTTATGCTCCGCTGAGCGCGATGTGTATGTAAATATTGAGACCAACAAGTTTTGTATACTCAAACCCTGTTTCGCAATAAGTTTGCATTAAGGTTTCAGAATAACTGTAGAGCTAAATTCGTAGTAACTCTAAGCAATGTTAAGATTAGATATCTTCATGTTAAATTTTAAGACTGAGCTGTCTCATAAAAAGTTATTTACTGCGATAAAGATTTTTTTTAAACTGACAGTATAGGTTTTAGATTTAATTACCGAAATTTTCAATTAGTGTTATCTACGAATTTTCAATCTTATAAAGCTTTCGTAAAATAAATGATTTACTGAAAATTAAAAAGAAGTAGATAAGCAATAAATATGGGTGAGTGGTTTCAAATGATAATTCTAAGTTCTTTATGTCCTTACAACAAAGATCAATATGGCGCACGTTGTTATACACGTCACGAGTCTTCAACTTTGCTATAAAACACGACACACGGGCTGTGTAATACAAATACTGTCGTCGGCATCCGCGCTAAGCTCGGGCTCCACTGAGAATACAATAATAACCAAGTATAGCAAAAGTATTGGAAAATCAGCGGCAATGTGAATACTCGGAGTTTATTTGTATTTCCCTTTGTGTAACTTTGCTTATGTGAGATATTGCATTTTTGGGTTGCTTCCTTACCATGCATAGTACATGAGGACACACTGGGCTCAATTCTGCAACTGCGCAATTTTTTTTGACATTTTCTTCCATGCTCTTAAAAGGTTGTACTGTGAATATAAAATATTCTTTTTATTTACCGACAATGTTCTCCCTTGGGTGTTGAATAGTAAGGAATGGAAGATGTTAGGGAGATATTTCTTATTTATAATGACAATATGCCTTAAAAACTTGTGAATAGAGTAGTCGGAAGAGGTATAGAGCTCAGTGAAAATATGTTTTAGTATATATTTCTTGGTATTAAAAATATATTTCTAACAAATGAAAGATAAATGATATGATACATTAAAGAAAGACCTTTCATTTCAACGTGAAATAATATAGAGAAAAATGTATGTGCTGTGTTTTGTGTGTGCTGTGTAATTTACTTTACAGTCTTTGAGAACAGTTTTGATAACCAGCCGGCATAGTCTATATTTATTTATTTTTTCTTATTCCCTAACGAATAGAGACTTCTTTCCGAGAGCTCTCTCTTGTACACTATTCTATTTTATACTCGTATTATCAACCATATTGTTTGATCAAATAGTGATATACCTAAATCTACTTATCTCGGCGTGAGTGAGTACGTATACTTTGTATTTATTTGAGTGACAATGAAACCACAACATTATTTTAGGCATAGGTAGCTATGTAACAAGAAGTTATCAAACCTGACAAAAGAAGTGTGATCCGAGAAACGCGCAGTACATGCAAGAGTGGAATGAAATCATTTTATAGCGGCGCTGAATCAGCGAAGGTTACGGATCGTTTGCCAGTCTCTGCCAGAGAACAGGTACGGACATTACGCCAGAACCTCCCAAACCCTTCGACAACAGACCCATTATTTAAAAATATTACCTATAAACTGAAGATCACTTTGCAAACACGATAAAGACCTTAACCGAGCTCCTCTTAAGTGCCTATTAACAATAATAAATGAAAGCCCGTTCTCAGACAAATCTGATAAACTTTCAACTTTGTTGTAAGTTGTTGAATTTAATTGTTAATTGTAAACTAACTTTTTTTAGATATCTCGTTTGGTATATTAGTTTATACGGTAAATAAAAATGCTGAAATCGTTTAAAATTGTTGTTTGGTAAAAACGAGTCCAGATATTAATAATGTTCGCTTTAGATATGGATCAATATTTTTTTACGAGTTCACGAATACTAAATAAGGAGATGCAGAATAAACAAACCACTAAAAAAACTCAACAGTGATTATATTTTTATATTATTGGTGGTGTAGCTAGGTATGTTAAATTACTAGTTTTTTATACAATACAAAGGAGTTATTGTCAGGGAAGCAGCCGAGTGTGTGACCTAATTAAAGAGCTGAAAGCGCTTCTCACAGCGCAGTGGCAGAGGCAGCGTTAAGTGGAATCGTGAAGCGCAGTCAAGACAAGCGCGAGGCGAGAAGTTGCACTGCATGATATTGTTATTTACTTATTAATCCAACGTTATTTGCTGCTTTAGAAATTAAACAGACATGGCTGCACCGGATTCGTCATGAACAAATAAAAAAACATGAATAGATTTATTTCTCTAGAAAGTAAATAAATATGACTAGTTAATACTAGTATTAGGTATTTCCAGTCACACCACCTAATAGTAATTTTGCAGATGTAGTAATTCTACTGTTGACTACGCGAAACGTGCTTCCGTATTCTGAGTGCGATTCCATATCTTAAAAAGGAAAAACCTCGCCTGTCATCTCAAAGTTCTACTGTTAATTACTTTAACTTAACTCTATTAACTCTATTCTACTGTTAACTACTTTACTTACTTTACTTATCAGTCTTTGAATCCGATACTACTCAAAAGTATTTAGTACTTGTCTTGTTGACGCACCTACCTACAATAATGAATTGAAATATAAAGGTTGGAATATGAAACCTAAGAACGCCGCTTCTCATAAATATGGGTGGGTACTTAGACTAAATGGGAAACGAGTGTGTTATGTCTGTCTCGGTGGCACGTTCGCTAAAAGCAATCGGCCCGAAGGCGTTTTCATAACAATGAATGGGCTCTGCGCGCTGTCCAAATGGAGAACCTAGATTGCTCTCCACGGGACGGACTGGGAACTGCGAACTTTCAAAATACATAGTTAAACCACATAATACCTATATACAGAATTACGTCAACCAAGACGCAGCATGTAAGTTTAAGTTTTATACTATGCTTTTTTGTGGCAAATTGTTCAGTTGCATAATATGAATCACTCAACATTTTGGTGAATACTTAATTACGGTCAAAATAAAAACTAGCTTCCCGCATCGCGGCTCCACCTGCGCTAACAGTTTTTCCGTTTTTATTTATGTAAGCAATGAAAAAGAATAATAATAATAATAATAATAATAATAATCGTTTATTTGCTCTCACAAAATAGGTGGGTATCTTAGGTACAACACTTAATCTAGTACAGGAGTAGCCTATTGTAATGTGAGAGCCTGATGTCCGTACTAGGAAAACCTGTATGACAGATCATCAGGCTCCAGCCCCTGGAATATTGATTTTAAAGTCTCCATGTTGCAAATTATAACATTAATTTAGATATTTGTTTACAAAAAAGAGTGAAAGCAAAACAGGACAGAGTATAAATATTCAACTAAAATAAATCTAAAGAGATAAAACACAAGTACAAACGTTATGAGCGTGTTTGTGTGAATGTGAGTATGGTGGATTGGAACGAGTAGTTAGTGGGTATAATAAAAATAAGATGTTTGTGTGTGTATGTGTGTGTGCCTGTGGGTGTGTGTGTGTTTGTGTGCGTGTGCGTGTGTGCGTGTGTGTGTATGTGTGTATGTACATGGGGTTGAAAATTGTATCAGGTTATTATGTCTGAGGGACGAGGAGATTTTCTGTAGCATTATAATCTAAACTTAATAGCCAATTTGTTAGTTTACTTTTAACTTTGGTTTTGACGGTCTCATATATGTGCAATTCTTTGTTGATCTTATTATACAAATAGGAGCCGAGGAAGCAGAAGAATTTGTGAGAAAATGAATGAATGAAATCGGTATAGCCGTTCTCAAATTACAGCGTGACCAAGAGAAACAGATGTTCATTAATATGTATTTAGCTAGATAAGTCATTAAAATCACATCTCTAGCCAGCCAAGCCACCTCATAGTTATGAATTTATGAAACACCAAAGCATTTCCATAGCATTACCACACGGAATAAGTGAACGTGAGTACGCACGCACTGAATAAAGTCATCAAGAATAGTGAGTACCTACTATGAGATTTTTTCATAACTAATATGTTTATTATAAAAAAAAAAAAAAAATGAAAGTGATGCCTAATTTGTATCAAAGAGCTTGTTACGAGATAATTGCCTCCGCGCTCCGGGGGCAAGGTCGGCTTTTCGGGAGGCTTCCTGTTTGATTTGCAACAATGGAAGCGAAAAATCTTTTATTTTACCCCGGCCTTGATAAAACATCGTTTAACTTGCCGAGAAAGAGCGTAGGCGTCCGTAACGATGGTCAATAAACGAGGGATAATGCTGTCTAAGAAATTTCATAGCGCTTTCATGTTTAAATGACCATACTAAATTTCATAAATGTTTATATTTTTATAATCTTAAAGCTACAGAACGTTTTTAATGCTGCCCGCAAAAATAAAATATGGAAAATCACAAGACCAAATAACCGACATTTTACTACAATATAAATTCATAAATTCCTAACCCAAGCTGAATTCAAAGACAGACACTTGGTACTTTTACGCATTCGTATTATTAACATAGCCACATTGTCAGAAGTAATTCTGCTTTACTCGTATTTTACGACAGAGCTAGCGACTTGTATATGAAAACGAAAACCCGCATAAGGGAACATAATATTTTCACAAACGTCTTTGTTTATGTGTAAGATTTTATCGGGCTGTAAAGCGGTGTCGCCGTCAGAGGTGGGGCGCACCGTGCCTCATTTACATCGGCTGTCTGTGTGCAGTAGCGACGAAACCACAGAAGTGTAAGCCATTACAAAATACACTATTTATATTGTAGCTTCATATTCGTAGCCGTAGTAAGTGCTACGGCGTAGCAGTCGTAGCAGTTCCGAACGCGCCGCCTGCGCTGTAGCAATTTTCAATTGAAAACACGCAAAAAGCGTTGGACAATAGATATTTGCTACAAAAGTTGTTTCCTCTTCTCTTCAAGAACCTTTTACTAAACATGAAAATTTAAGCGTGCTTTGATTTTACGTATTATAAACCCCCGACGAAAAAGAGGGATGTTATAAGTTTAACATGTGTGTGTATCTATCTGTGTGTGTGTGTGTGTGTGTGTCTGCTGTGTGTCTGTGGCATTGTAGCTCTTAAATGGATGTGCCGATTTTGGTCTAGTATTTTTTTTGTTTGCAAGGTATCATAATCGATAGTGTTCTTATTCTTAGCTAGAAAATATCTTCAGCAATTTGAAGGTTATCAGCTCTTTTCTAGTTGCTGATAGGATCTAAGTAACGGTTTTTGTGGCGGGGGTTATTTAAATTTTTAATTTCATGTTCTCAAAAAAGTATTCAGATATATATTCTCTGTAAAAAAAAATTACTAAAATATGTTTTATTTATCTATGTCTGGGGCCAAACCGGAGCCCTTCAGCGGTGGATCGATGAGGCTAGCACCGCCATTCATCATCCAGCCGACGCAGCACCCTTTATAGACATTAATTTGTAACCCCACCCGAGGATACACGAAGCTTTCACGGTACCATTACTCGGAAAATTAGATTTTTATAAAAATCTCTATTGAGGCCCTCATAGTAAGTAGCCTTAATAGATCTCTGGGCATTGCTCAACCAAGTAAAAGGGGCTTCTGACCTGGGTGAGTGGTACTTTGTAAATCTATGTAATAAAACTGTTGATGTCGAAAATCTGTACATAGAAGAAATATGCCAAAAACCGAATCAGGGGGATGTAAAAAGTGAAATACAATATAACAAAATAATTTTCTTTTTTTTGTTTCTATGTCTGTTTGTACGGGCTAATCTCCAAAACTATTGACCGATTTGAATGAAATTTTGCATGGTGGTTCTTTACATCCCTGGTCAACATCTCGGATACTTTTAATCCTGAAAATTAAAGAGTTCTTGTGGGATAGTCAAAAATTATTACGGAAAAGTCGGAAAACAACGCGGGCCTACGCCCGCGGGCAGACAGCTAGTATTTCAATAAAACTGTTCACTGCCCTGCCCTGTGCGATATTGCTATTTTTTAGACATTAATAGAACTCGTTGTCTCGCGTTGTTATTATAAGAGCAGCAGATAACATTACATTTTGTCGGACTCTATTTAGTATATATTTTTTTATGATAAACCCTAGCTGTCTGCCCGCTGCTACGGCCGCGTTTTTCTTATTTCCCGTATATATGCAATATTTTCCGGTGGTAAAAAGTATCTAAGATATTAAACTGGGATATAAGGTACCACCATGCAAAATTTAATTAAAATCGGTCCAGTAGTTCCGGGGATTAGCCTGTAAAAACTGACAGAGAAACAAAAAAATAATCCGGATTTGTTCGGTTTCACTTCTTACACCCCCCTAATTCGATTTCCAACATTTTTTTTGACAAATGACCTCTAAAGTTTTATTACCTTACATATATATTATAGATTTGCTGGCGGTATTCATATTAATGCATTAATTATAGTACGCATCTATCGCATTAACAACCTCCGTGGTCGAGTGGTCAAAAGCTCGTCTGACGTTACGGAAGTTCCGGGTTCGAATCCCGGTGGGGATTCGTCGAACAAATATCACTTTGTGAGACTTTTCCCAGTTTGGTTAGGACATTGCAGGCTAAATAGTTTTGTCGTTATAGGAGCCATGTCGGAAGCCTAAGGCGACCTAACGATTCCGAAACCAGGGTTTCTGTGGTAGGTTAACCTCGAAACCCATTCGATAAGAAGAAGTACGCATGTAAGATTTTTTAATTTGAATAACTACTGGATGATATCTTAGATATATGAATTTACTCCTTTTCCCTTGTAGACTGTAAAAACCAAATATTTGTTCACAAAATCATTTTGTTCATTTTTTGTGTTTTTATATGACCATAATTTTCATTGTTATTATTTTATTTTATTTTGTGAACATATGGGTTGTCGCCTGAAATAAAAATTATTATTATTATTATTATTATTATTAAATTTGATCGTAAATAAAATTACTTTCTTGAAAGTTTTCTACCCCCATACCCCTATGCTCGAATCAAACGTTTGTTTGCCTTCGCTTATACTCGTATCGTTACCTTCGTAATGAACCGTTATTATTGAGGACGTCGACCCTAAAGTGTCGATTCTGGTTCCAAAATGACTTCTTCTACCGAAAGCCTCCGTAAATGTATACACCTTCGCGTGACTGACCGTATTATCAGGCCGGGACGTTATACAGGTGCGTGTATTTCGTATTAAAACTACAGGATGTACAAAATTATTTAGTAGAAAACCTACAGCTACATCGTGCAAACATATTATCCGATTAATGTTACATATTAATAAAGTAGGCATATTATTTTAGACGTTATAAATTATCTTTACTTTAAAAGCTATCCAACTTGTTTTTAGTACAATCGTAAAATTAAATTATTTTTTAAGCATACCTTAGAAATCTATCCGTTTTACCTTGAAAAAGTAAACTTAAACTTATTTACTCGCATATAAGTTACCTTTTTTATTTGTAATCTAACCGAAATGTTTGAGCGTATTTATATCTCAACCATTTCAAATTTTAACTGTAAATTCTGGAATTTATATTACAATCCCTTCACTTGAAGTTATTCTATAACAAAACGGATGTGTCAACAAATCAACAGATTGTTTTTTTCCGCTGACGTCGCGTCTTCATAAGCAAGCAAGGATACAATATTATGCTTCTATAAAAAATACAAAGGCTCAAAGAATCATTTATTCACTTTTGCTCCAGACTTCGCAGTCATTTGGAATTGTTTATGAACACCCTCTTTATGAGTAAGGGAAATCCTTGGCTTCTACGCTCCCTGTTTCTAGACGGGGTGCTTATTATGCTTGGACTTTTTATATTTCCATTTTTAACTTCATTTACTAAGCCTTAGCACGGACGTAGCAATAAAAAGATTTTTTCTCGCAATTTTCGATGATACAAGTTATTATAACATTCATTATATTAATAATTTACAAGAATGAAAATTCAATCCCTTGATGCTGCACAAAATTAGCCAATAGAACGTTAATCATTATTTTACTGTTTTTGTCATTGTACCTTATACGAAGTACCTAGACTAGGCATTAGCCACATCAACATGAGTAAATGTTTAACAACAAAAGAAAAGGAATATTGGCAATATTATGTATTTGTTTAAAAAAAAATGCCAATGCCAATCAATAAACAGTTGGATGCAAACGATTGGCAATCCAGGAATTCAGTTAGAAGCAAGGCCCTGCTCACTCCGCACGGTGTACAGATATTTCCATTTTCCGCCCTATGAATACCAATGAGCATTATGACGTCACACCAAGCCTGTTAGCATGTTTCCAATAGCCGGGTTACGGTGGATTTTATATAGGACTGCAAATTATTTATAGATTCTCGAGAAGCTTCATCATGTCTAGACTGATTGACATAACAGTTTTGAAGCAATGACGTCCTTCCTTTGAATCATATCTAATACTAAAATCAATAAAATACCGCCATTAGGTCCAGTAGTTTATATTGTAATAAATTATTGTTTATATATAAAATGATAGCGTACATATTTAGGTAAGTTTGTTTTTTAGATGAACGAAAAATATAAACCAAGAACTTTTGCAATTTATTTACACTTGGAAAAATATTATATGTACTAGGTAAACTTTAAAAACTGTAAAAAGAATATTCCTTATTTTACAAATTCAATTAAATTGGTTGGAATATAATAAAATAAGGTAAAAAAAGTTAACATAAAGTGTTAACTATAGAGGCTTGCGCTTACGCGCAGTCTGGTTTATCGCCCTGAAATGGCCTCCATGTTTCAAATTAATTATTTAATTAATATGCTCACGTTATTATTGCTGTAACAATATTTATCAATTTATCCGCCTCACATGCTTTATAAAGGCGATTCATAATTAAACTACTATAAATACAAATTATAATGTGCTAGAATCCGTTTAAGTTTTCCTAGCAACTGTCAGCAAACAATACCGAGCCGGTAACGGGCTCGCCAATAAGTTAAACTGAATTAGCTTTTGGGCGAGGATTCGCTCCGGTGTTTCTCTTATCTGAATACAAATAGGCGCGTGACGTCACTGACTATGTAAGATGTAGCCCAATCAATAATAACGATAGCTCGTCCTTCTATTTTCAGGATCAGTTGTACACGTATATAGGTACTACATTTTCCGGTCGAAGATTTATGCTAGTATTCAGCATGTGACTATGTTATTTTTTCTTTGCATGTCAAATGGTTGTTCGTACAGTTTATAAACCGTTGATGATCATAAATAACATAATTATCTATGTATCAAGTTGCTCTTTTGAGTCAACTTACTGACCTTTTCTACGAAAGCGGCAGCGTAGCAACTATTTTCAAGCTAATATGAATTAAATCTTATAAATTTCACAGTTTTAATCAAATGTAAAATGACCTTCGGTGGGGCATAATGAGCTGTCAACGAATCAATTCTTAGCCCCAATTTCAACCAGTCTAAAGTATTATTATGTCCAGAAATAGATCAAATTTCAAACAATAAATTAATTAATCTGAGCTATTATCTTTTAGGTTATTTATTTCATTTCCGTGTTATTGCTTTTCAATAGAATAAATAGATAATAAATAAATATGTGGGGCATCATACACACGGCCATCTGACCCAAACTAGGCAGAGCCTATACTGTGGGTGTCAGACAGCTGATATACATACATATATAAATATACAACATCCAGACACAAGGCAAACACAAGTGCTCATCACACGAATGTTTGCCCTGGGCAGGATTCGAACCCGCGAACTTGTGCTTCGTAAGCAGACATACTACCAACTAGGCTACGAGGCCGTTAAAGAAAGGGTTGTGGGTATTAGATATCGATCGGATTTATGTATAATAGGTATGTATGTGTGTGTAGTGTACAGAATCTGTGTACAATAAACGTGAAATAATCTGTCTCAATATTGGAATACATTATTTAAATAGGGTACTGAATTGGATCTAATCTGAGTTTTCATAATGGGTTATTTTGTTCAGAAGAGTCATAAAAAATATATTTATAACGATGTTGTCAAGGATTACTTGTCTGCAATTGCCAGTAAAACATCTCTTATGTCTAGCGATGAATAGTGCTTCAATAGTTTATTACCTAAGAAAATTATTTTTGTATTTTTTTTCCTCGTATTGTGATTTTTATTTATTTTTTTATAAGTATGTTCTTATTGTCTATCAATAAAAATTAGATCCAGGAAAGTAAGTATTTATAGGCTGTGATTAGGAATTCCCTAACAAATAAAAGAAACTGCACAACTAAACGAACACGGATTGAAATCTGTAAACGTAAACTTAATTTCTCGTACAAATTCGGGTCACTTAATTTTTTTCTAAGTATACTATACTATATCATAAAGATATTCATATATCCGCAAACAAGATGTACCTGCTGCAATGCGTATATAAATTTCATTTGAATTAGACCTCTCAAATCAGCAATGAGCTACAGTAAGATTTTAAGGCAAGATAAAGAAAAAACACATTAAATAAATGAGGAAATAGAGGGTCCTTCCTAAAGGGGTGCTGTTTTTTATAGGCAGCGTTTCATGGCGTTACCTTCCAGGACCCTTTTTCTTCTTGATTCGCTACCATTTCATTTTTATTATAACCATCACATTTTTATTATAACCAGGACGCTCACTGGTGTTTAATACGAGTTGTCTCTTTTTTAATTACTAAACATTTTTTACAATGTCAGCGTCCTTTCTACCTAGATAGAATAAACATTTAAATCAGTATACAGTACAAACAAACAAACCTTATTTGAATGAAAGCCTATTATTTATCCGAAGGAAGCCTTTGGACAATAAACTACAAAAGCCCAACAATAATCTCCGAAACAAAAACGGGAAACCTAATTTATCAAAACTAGAAAACTTAGAAAACACAAAAAGGTGTTAATGAAGAATAACAATACGATTATTAAATTCGAATTATCTAACACATTTTTTTTAAGTACACTTACAGACAAGACTAGCGGTGAGCGCATGAAATACGAGTGGGTACCTACCTACTGCATTGAGTCACTTTGGCAAAAGTGCAAGTTAGCCGTAGAATTTCATCTAGGTGAGCTCAAAACCTAGAGCTTTGTCCGTGTGATTGCTTATTCATTTGCATGAAACATGACAGTCGTTGCACAGAAAAACTAACTATTAGTAAATGTTCTAACAATTTTCCGGTCGAACACAATTTGTAAATAATATCCAGATTACATAAAAAGAAATTAAGCCATACATCTGGTTCATCTTACTAGGCCAAGGTCAATATCAGTCCACAAAAAATCTGGCAATAGAGAAAAACATTAGCGACATAGAATGTAATGCACATTAATTTACCGCATAATCAAAATAAGAAAATAAATACGTCGTATAAAATTCGCTTTATAAAAACTCAGAATAATACTTACTACCCGGCGCGGGTCGCACAGTTCTTCTGGGGCAACGTAGCACGTGATTATAGTATGTAGGGAGTGAAGATGTCTTCGTAGCGCAGCGCAGGCGAGCGCATTCCGTAGGCAATGCGCCTCCACTGGCCGAGGGCGCGACGACTACGGCGGCGGCGGCGGGAGGCGGCGCGGCGCCCCGCCCGCTACGCCGCGTAGCCACGAGTAGCTACGAAGATGCAGAGGCGGTATCATAGTCGTAGCCATGTCATGTCGTAGCCGTAGCATACTTATTACTGAGTTAAAAATATTTATAGCACGTTGAATTTTATTAGGATTATACGAGTATTATACAGAATCGTATTTTATTGTATACATCATAAGCTCAAGCCAAGCTCAAACCCGTCGGTTTGTTTTTATTATTGTTGTCCTGCCGCCGTTGTCTTAAACTCATATCGGGAGTATAAATTTCAGTATTAAACTTTCTTAGCTAATTATAATAAATAACATTAAATACCAAATCATGATACGCAATTCTTGTTTCACATATTGTGCCATGCATGAGTATGAAAGCTCGAGGATGCCAATATATTTATTTACAAGCCGTGATTCGTACAGCCATGTAGGCGGCGAGTGGGTGTTACACTGAACTTACGATATATCTAAGCAAAACAACTTATAAATCCATTTTTTATGGCTAAAATAAATATAAATAATAATTTAGTGTCTTTATCATAAATCTTTATTTACACTTATGTATCACGCATAGACTGTATAATATACTAAAGAAAGAGATCAGTATTTTTTATCATGTATGACAAAAAAAATGTTTGTTTCTAAATTGTTTGAGTCAATCATTGACCGAAGTAATGATAAATAGTAGGAAGTAGAGTAGTTACTTATTAATTCCATAGCTGTATTTTAATGACGGAATCTTTCCATAAAATGGAGCAAATCTACGCTATTAGAAAAGGTTTAGTGACGAAAAGACTTTTAAGGGACGAAATCCAAGTTTATATGCAGCCTGTAACATAGATTGCGCCCGCTTTCTATGGGACAGACAGCATATAAACTCGGATTCCGCCCAGCAGCCCGCTCTACCCCGCGCCTGGGGGTACGCAGCTTAAAGGCGTATTATAAAACTATCCCATACAGTTCAGTTCAGTATGAGATAAAGTGTTAAAGTGAAAGAATAAAAATATTTACTACTACAACTATTACAACTAGTAAATTGTTCCAACGTTCCTGTATACTGCCGTTAGTAAATAAAACGTTAGTGTCGACCTATGTGGTAAGCGCTATCTACATATAAGGTGTGATATACGAAAACTAACACACTTATCTTTGAATCTCTTCGAGAGTGATTTGTGTGTATGTTTATGTGAGAAAATAAAGGACCTAAATATTTTACGAAACCACTAAACCTCCACTCGCCCGTAGCAATACATTCGACAAATCATAACATACTAGCTGTCCGCCCCGCGGCTTCGTCCGCACTAACAGTTTTTCCCGTGGGATAAGGGACTTCCCCGCGGTAAAAAGTAGCCTATGTGTTATTCTGATGTACAAGCTATATTACTGTAAAGTTAATCCAAATCCATTTAGTCGTTTTTGCGTGAAAGAGTAACATAACAAGCTTCTATACATACATTCATTCATCCATCCATCCTCACAAACTTTCGCGTTTAGGTATAACTAGCTTTCCGCCCCGCGGCTCCACCGGCGTTTACAGATTTTCCCGAGGGATAAAGTATTTTCCCGCAGTAAAACGTAGCCTTTGTGTTAATCCAGGGTGTCAGCTAACTCCATTCCAAATTTTATTAAAATCGCTCCAGCCGTTTAGATGTGAAGAAGTAACAAACAAACACACTCACAAACACTAATTATACGGATATCAATCAAACGACTAGGCCGAGTTGCTTGCCAAGTGGCAAAAGCCGCTTTTGTAGGTTAATTGACTACGCAATGTACAGCGTAATTGTTAATTCAAAATAGTAGTTTCATGGATCAGCCCCCGGTCTGTTGTCCTTCGGGCGGAAACTCAAATAAGCTCAGTGTCGGATTAGAGCCACAAGTAACGAGGGTGCCCGCCTGAGCTACGCTTAGTCTGAACAGCTTCACTCTAAAATAATTCAATTAACGACATCATTTCCCTAGTGAAATCTTCCGGCCTTTTGACAATTTACGTATTCACTTAATCTAATCTTCTCAGAAAGAAAAACGATGCGGTACAGGGACGCTTTTCATAGATTACGTACCTCGTAAACACATCGTAAAGAGCTATGAAAACTTTACATACGGGTTACGGGCACGGGCCGGGCACGGGCTTTGTATGGGTTTACTATATAACTTCGCGAAGGAAAATTTAGTTTCGTCATACTTATAATAAAGTGTATTTAATAAATTCGTAAAATATGTAACTTCTTTGTAGCTGGTTTCTTATCGGTGTCGTGAACAAAAGGCGTCCAAGCGGAAACACGGTTAGGCTCGATGTCGGGCAAAAAGCGAGGGTGACTAATGATAACACAGCCTTTCTTCATAGTTCCGGCGTATCTGCATGTATATAGTGTATCATTTGCTATTTCAATAAACTAGCAACTTTTTATGCATAATTTTAACTTTATAATGGCTTGAATTCATTCGACTGGCCATCAATTAATTAATTAGGCATGTCCATTTTCGATATGTCGTTAGTAAATACAATTATTTCAAATAAAATAAATTTTTCAGCAAACGTTTTTGGGCTGAATTTTTTATGATTATAATAATTGATATAACAAGCGGAAATAAAGCAATCAATTGTGATTGGCTCTACCAAATTGACCGTAAATTTTAATAATAGAATAAAGCTAAGCTTTCTCTTCTAGCTCATTGAAAAGAAATCTTTATAAGGGGAAGATATCTCACTGTACTCCTGAGACAGCGAGAAAGGGAATCAATACTGATGTCACCGCTAAGCTTGCAAATCTGCTAGAACGTAAAAGAACTAGGAATCTACTTACGACTTTGTAAGCTACCTGCACATAATGTTTATTTTTGCTATTGTTACTTGTAGTTCTGTACACCAACTATTTATTACCATATATAACGCTCGGCATAAAGACGTGACACTAACATGCCAAATTATAGTATTTACAAATTTACTTTGATGTCTATTAATTTAAAAGACGTCCGTTCGTAAATTCAAATGAGCTCGGTCGGCGTCAGATTAGAGTCGGTAACGAGGGTGCGCAATATCTGTGAAGCCTTAGTTCAGTTCGCCTTCAAACTTACACAAGAAGACAAGAAAGTTTCACCGATTTCGCAATTCCAAGCGGCAAGCAAATCATACTCGTTCTTCTGTGCACTTAAGTTACGAACATTAATGTAGGTAGATGCTTCGATCCGCTTGCTAGTCTTGAAATTGGCAACGAATTTATTTTTAATAGTATGTAGATAGAGCGCTGTCGTTCGTCAAGTTGTTCGGGCTATTGAAGTATTAAAGTTATTTTTCTCTTTGATTGAAGTAGCCTCGTGGCTTATTTTGTTGATATTTTCTTTTTGTATCGTCGTATGTCGTATGTCAATAAGTAAATACTTAGTAATTATTGGTATTTTTCGTTTCAAAAATGTTTGTGTTGTAAACAAACGACTGGTGCTAAAGAGTATCTAATGTAAACGAAAGGTATTTACATCTAGAGGTACCTAAACTAATTTTCTAAAAAGGAAAGATATTATTGTTTGCATTGAATATGCTCTGGAACTACTGAACTGATTTAAATGAAACTTATAAAGATAGAATAGATCTTGGAAAGTTATACCGTGGTAAAATTCCTTATTCTCATGGGAAAAACTGTTAACGCGAGCCAAGCCGCGAAACGCAAAGCTAGTATAATAAAATTTGCCACAAATAATGATGGTGAATATGACTAAGGAATATGAAATATGTTTTATTCGAATTAAGATTTTACAAATCACTTTTCGACGTCGAGGCGAGTTCACAATTTGGCTGTCTTCTGTGGAGAAGAACTCGCCGGAAGAAACTCCACAGGCGTTACATCTTTTCAAAATATTTTACAAAATTATTATTTTATACAATTTGATTAATATAAGAAAGAGTGCAAACGAAGTATGCAATTAGAGGAAGGCAACCAGTCAAAGTAGAAAAACTAAATTATATAACAAAAAAAAGCAACCGGCAATCGACTAGAGTAGACCCAGAGTAGACCAGTCCCCCCACCCAAGCAGCACCACATTCACGGGTTTGACGCATGGTCTATGGGCAATTGGGCATTATATATATACACTAGCTGTTCGCCCCGCGTATCCGCCCACTCTCAAGGGTATGAAAAGTAGATGTTGGCCGATTCTCAGACCTACTGAATACGCTCACAAAATTTCATGAGAATCGGTCTAGCCGTTTCGGAGGAGTATGGGAACGAGAACTGTGACACGAGAATTTTATATATAAGATATATTATATATTTATTACTAATACATTCGCTCGTAGCTATTGAGCATACCACTTCATTGTCTCGTAGCGATGTCTACCCGTTACCTGCGACACTGTCTTGTACCGCAGTTTACAAAGCACATTGTGATTTCCATCGTAGAACTTCCTGAAGTGGAAAACTTTATTTATGGAATTGACAACAAAGGCATTTCATGCATGTTTATAATAAAATTTTGTTTATGATAATTTTACAGATTTGGTAAAATAAATTAATTATATATTACATACTTCCTTATGTAGTCGGTTTTGTTTTTCTGTTGACATTCGAGCTTTTGCCATCAAAGTTGGACGATTGCATAACGAGGCGAGTTCTGTTGTACTTCACCATAAAAATTAACTAATTAGCTAAATAACTTGGTGAAATTATGACGAACAAGCTTGTGCCTCAAACAGCAGGCAGCCTACCTGGCGGGCTTTTCAACACGTCTACATTCCGACGCTCCACTAATTAAAGTTGGGCAACTTCCATCCGGCCTCGCCTCGTACGTCCTTCGCCATTTAGTTAAGGGGCTCTACCATGCTAAGTGGCGCCGCCATCCTGAAAAAAATAATAAATTTTTCAAAAATCCGGTGCACAGAACTGGAGTCGGGCTGCTGTAGGATATATAGAAGCAATCACATATGTTTATTATAGTTCAATGTAGTTATAGATAGAAAAAATGCGAAAAGTGGCCGTTTTTCGCAAATTTCCTATCTCTAACTACAGCGAGATACAATAAATAAAGTTAATAGCTTCTATATATCCTACAGCACCCCGACTCCAATTCTGTGGACCGGATTTTTGAAAAATTGATTATTTTCCGAGTTATTATTTTTTAAAGGGTGGCAGCGCCACTTAGCGTGGTAGAGCCCCTTAATTGCTGGAAATATTTGCAAACAAAATAACGTGTGTAGGCTTTAGGAAAGTGGTGATTGCGGTGTTCAAAGTAAAACCGTCGAATTTAGAAAAACTGAACAACTTTTAATGGGCACAGAAAAATGCAAGGTAGTTTTACACTAATGACAAATGAGCCAGCGTGCGGCGGGAGTGGGGCTCGAATATAGACTGGTTTTAAGAAAAAATTGCAAATGTCAAATGCAGCGCGTCCCGCGCAGCTCACCCTCCCCTCGCACGCCCTCTATAAACTGAAACTTATATCTAAGAATGATCGCGTCGCTTACACGCCCCACCCCAGTGCTGCCTAGCAGCACTCGTCATCGATAGGGATCCTGGCGACGCGTGTTGCAGATCTGGTCAGCAGTCCCGTTTTGGTCCTAATTTTTACCATTCTTATTCTGCCATCTTTACTAGGACATACTTCCTGTATAATGCCTTTTGGCCAAACATTTCTCGGTCCTTCTGGGTCTACGATAAACACCAGATCTCCAACTTGCAGCGATCTCTGCTCATGGTTCCATTTTTGCCTAGGTATCATTTCAGGCAATACTTCTCTCACCCATCGTTTCCAATACATATCTGCTAATCTTTGCGAAATTTTCCATTGTTTCCTTAGGTACAGATCTGAGTCATCAAATATGCCCATCTGTGGCAAGCTGGATGAAGAGCCAAGTAGAAAGTGGTTGGGGGTCAATGATTCCACACTGCCGGCTTCTACCGAGACATGAGTCAGAGGTCTACTATTAACTATATTTTCTACCTCGGCCAAGAGTGTCAAGAGCGTCTCCTCTTTAGGGGCTCGTTCGTTTAGTACGACTTTCAGTGATGTTTTTACTGAGCGGATCAATCGCTCCCACGCCCCACCCCAGTGTGGGCTCGCCGGTGGTATAAAAGTCCATCTGGTACCATGGTTCGCAGCTTTATCCATCAAAGCCTGGTCTTGAATACACTTCTTCATTTCAGTGTCTGCTCCTCTGAGATTAGTCCCATTATCAGAATATATCTGTATTGGCCAGCCTCGTCTAGCGGCCATCCTACGAAGAGCCATGATAAAGAAGTCCGTTGACAGGTTACTGACAATTTCTATATGGATTGCTCGTATCGTAAGGCACGTGAATAGTACTCCATATCTTTTTTCACGGTGCCTTCCAACTGTCACTTCCATTGGTCCAAATAAATCCACACCACAGAAGGAAAAAGGTCGTTGGTGATGAGCCATTCTAGCTTGAGGTAAGTCTCCCATTCTGGGTATCTCTGGTCTGCATTTCTTTAATTTACATAACATACATTTTGATACAACATTTTTTACTGTAGGTCTCATTCTAATAATCCAATATTTCTGTTTCAGGTTATTTACTACAGTTTCCTGGTTCCCGTGGGCGGCGGCTTCGTGGTAATGTCTCACGATCAATCGTGCGATGTAGTCTCTCCCATCTAGGATCGCCGGTCTCTTGGTTTCAGGAAGCACGTCAGCGGCGGCGTCGATCCGGCCCCAAGCGCGCAGTACTCCGTGATGGTCAAGGTGCGGCGACAAGGTAAGTAGTTTACTAGTTGTAGGTATACTTTTCATATCTTTTAACAGATTAATTTCTAAGCTGAATGTCTGAAGTTGAGAGTATCGTAGAAGAAGATGTTCAGCTCTGTCCATTATACTGTCGTCTGTGTTGTAAGTATAATTTCTTTCATTATATTTTCTTTTCAGGGCTAACATTCCTTTATCTAGAAATGTAAGTATTCTGTACTCGGTTTTCAGGAGGCGCAGCCACGACGAGAACTTCGTAGGTTCTGGTACGGGTAAGCATATCATCTCAGTTTGTATATTATTCGCATATTCTAATTTTATTTTATTTATTTCAGAGTTAATGACATCATTTGGCCATTCATTCTCGTTGCTCTTCAAAAAGGCAGGTCCGTATAACCATTCTTGTTGCAGCACTGTGCAGTCGTAGCTTTCTCTTGTAGCTATATCGGCGACGTTCATTTTTGTTGGTATGTATCGCCACTCGTTTATCTGTGTGAGATCATCAATCTCGCCCAGTCGATTTGCAACGTATATTTTATAATTGCGAGCGTCATTCCTTATCCAGTGTAGTACTGTAGTCGAATCACACCAAAAGTATCTTTTCTGCGCGGTGATCTTATGTTCCTTTGTTATAGTATCAGCGAGGCGTGCCGCTAACACAGCCGCTTGCAGTTCTAGACGCGGTACTGTGATTACTTTATTTCCCGCTACTCGACATTTACTTGCAATAAATGCTATGCGCGCGTTTCCGTTATCGTCTATCCATCGCCAGTAGGCTACGGCGCAGAATGCCTTTGTTGACGCATCGCAAAATATATGCATCTGTAGGTTTCTATAGCAAGTTATATTATTTTTCCTGCCATCCATATCAGTTCCCAGCGCATCGCGCGCGGCCTTCGTAGCTAGTGGCGTAGGCCCGGGCGTTGGCGGGGGCGCTACGGCTACGCGTCGTAGCTGCGGCGTAGCAGGTTCCGTAGTGTCGCATAGGTGCGAAGAGGACAGGTGACTGGCCGGACCACTCTCTATCTCGCTCGCTCTCGTAGCCGCTGGGTAATATCTGGGCAGGCGCACGTTACGCAATGATTGTAGTAACATAATCCATTTTTTCCATTTCGCATAGATTTCATCTGATATTTGATCGTCCCAATTAATATTTAATCGCCAAGTTTCTTGTAAAATAATTTTTCCATTAATGGTAAATGGCGATAAAAATCCATAAACGTCGAAAATAGACATCACTACTCGTAACATTTCTCTTTTAGTTGGCCTTTGGTTTCCGTTGATTATATTTTCAGGAATTCTTTTCAGCGAAACATCGAAGCACAATGAGTCGTCATCTGTATGCCATATTAGTCCAAGTGTTCGTTCGCCATCATATCGCTGATCTATTTTGAACTTTACAGCTGTATCTCCGAGGGTCTCTTTTGGCACGCTTTCAAGTACTTGTTTGCTGTTACTGTTCCAGTTACGTATTTCGAAGTTACCATGCGAATGTATATATGCAATGTCTTGAATCAGTTTTATAGCGGTTTGTTCATCAGGTAAGCTATCTATATAATCGTCCATATAGTGCTGCGAGTATATAGCTGTAGCAGCCGATGGCATGGTCGACTCGAAGCGGCGCGCATTTTTATTTTTTATAAATTGAGCGATAAATGGTGAACAATTAGCTCCGAAAATCAATGACGTCATAACAAAGGTTTTCACAGGCATATTATTAATATTTTTTACAGGTGATTGTAATTTTTCTTCATAGTCGGCAAAGTTATTTGTAGGGTTTCCTCGGAATAGAAATCGAAAGGCGTCTCGATCTTCGTTACGAATCTTAACTCGTGAAAACATATCTTTTATGTCCCCCGTTACGGCTATTCTGTTCTCTCTGAACCGCAACATTATTCCAAATAGCGACATAAGTAGATCAGGGCCCTTCAGTAAGTAGTCGTTTAGTGATAAGCCTGAAGTTTGAGCTGCAGCATCAAATACAAGGCGTAGCTTCTTTTTATTTGGGTTATCAACGCCGAAATGAGGTAAGTACCAGGTTTTAGGTGTGACGTCATTTATTTTTAATTCCTCTGCGTAGTTATTATCCAGTAAGTGCTGCACTCGTTCTTTATATCTTTCAGCATAATTTTCATCTCTTTTCATCTTTTGTTCTACGCCTTTCAATCTCGCTACAGCGTTTGGGTATGAGTCAGGCATTACGCAATTGTTGTCCTTCCAGGGTAAGCCGACGTACCACTTGCCATCGTCGAGTGTGGAGGTTTGTTCTAAGTGGTCCCAGGCCCGTTGGTCCTCCATGTTCTGCCGTGGTTTACTAGCAGAAACACCCATGGACTCGATCGCGAATGAACGGCGTACTTGTTCATGCAGATTATAGATGTCAATATGTTCATCGATTGGCGTGACGTCATCAGTGATGAACAGCGTGGAATGCGACGCGCTGCGAGGGTGCTCGGCGCGCGCGCACATGACGCGCCCGTGGACGCACCAGCCGAGCGGCGTGCGGGTAGCACACGGCTCGTTAAGGTTGCCGGTCATCGTTTCCAAAGGCACAAGAAGGTGATAATTATCTTGGCCGATAAGCACTTCAGGTTTTGTATGTCCAGTACACAAATAATTTTTAATGTCACTTAAGTAAGTATAGTTCTCACAGTTTATAACGGTTAAGTCTTGTACCGGAAGGTTAAGTTCGTTTACACTTCGTGCACTTATTTCAAACATAGTTCCGCGATTATTAGACAAAGTAAAGTCCACCAGTTCAGTATCGCACACTAGTTCGGTGTTGTTCCACGCACCCCGCACGTGTAACGACTGCCTGCGCCCGCGCAGCCCAGCTCGCGCGGCCAGGGAGGCGCTTATCAGTGAGACGGTAGATCCATCGTCCAACAATGCACTCGCACTAATTATTCCGTTAGGTCCGTGAATGTTTATGTTAACCACTTTTAGCAAAACAGAGCAGTTGCTAGAGTTTATGTGTGTGATAGTTTCACTTTGCACATTGTCTTGTTGGTGAGACGACGACGACGCGGTCGACGCGGTGTTATTATTTACACTAGGTTGCACCGGCACGTCATTGTTCGGGCGAGCACTAGGTTCATAATGTAACAATCGATGATGGGATTGTCCACAGGAGTTGACGTCACACGCGGCAGCAGGACACGTTTGTCTATCGTGATGGGAAAGTAAACACTTGTAGCAAAGTCCAGCCCGTTTTACGTACGCCCAGCGATCTTTACGTAACGATCTTTTAAATTTCTTGCAGTCGGTTAACTGATGTTTATTTACACGGCAAAAGCGGCACTTTTGTTCCGTATTATTAATATTATCACTTTGCGCACTTTGTAACAAAACAGTTTGTGATTGATTTACGTTATAGTCATTATATTTACGTTTACTGTCCACACGAATGTTCAATAAATTAGCGTTGCAAGTAGACACTTTTTGCGCTTCTTCAGTGAGAAAATCCGATAATATGTCGAGCCTTGGCTTGCGTCCTTCGTTAATGCGAGGATAACTGTAGTCAGTCCATTTTGACAATAGCACTGTAGGTAACTTGAAGAGCACTATGTTAACTACATTTACACCTTGCAAATATTCATCGCGGCGAAGAGCGCGTACAGCAGCGACAAAGTTCTTTATTTTTATTGAAAATGGTACAATATCTTTGTGATAATCTTGTGATAATGGACTTAACTTCTTGATGTCAGCCATGATCTTAGATAAGATGACGTCAGGGTTTCCATACTGTAGCTCTAAAGTGGACATGACTATGCCCGGTTCCGTTGCACTTATAAGCAGAGCTGAGACGGCATCTTTGGCTGGCCCGCGAAGACATTTCCTTAGGCGCCATAGGTTCTCTTTGTTAGTAAAGTTACAAAGAGAAGTTGATTCTTCGTATGCTTGTTTAAATGACAACCATTCCATCGGGTCACCGTAGAACAATGGTAGCTCTCTAGGAGTGCTGATACGGCTGAGTAGATTGGCATTTTGATTAGCTGAAGCTGAGTAAGTGACCAGGTTCCTCATCACAGTGGCAAGTTGCTGAATAGGTCCGTCAGCATCGGTCCTCTCCGGCGGTGGAGACATTAAGCTGCTCGCTGTGGTGCCTCGGGCTGTAACTTTTTGTTTATTTAATTCCAATTGGCTTTGCTCGAGCCACTTCTCTATATCCTTGCTGTCTTTTTCCTGATCACTCTCCGACGATTTTTGTGAACTGTATTTTTCCTCTACGGCTGCTAGGTCTGCCGCCAACTTGCGGTCTATCAATTCCATTTGGATTCGAGCCTTTTGTTCTGCCGCCTCTAATTCCAATTGTTTTTTCTGCGCCATAACTGAAGACGACGTCGATTTCTTCGACTTAATTGATGATTTTACCGATAGTTTCGATCCAGCATTTTCTACTAATGCGGGTGGTTTGAACGAGGCTTCTTTTACTTCGTTAAGTTGCTGACGCATTTCTTGATAATCCATAAGTAACTTATCCTTTGTGTACAGAAATGTTTTGTTTACGTCAGTAACTAAACTTTCAGCTTTAAGATTCTGCCCACTAGTACCAGGTAGAACTTCCATTGGTGGTTCTTCACTGTCTTCACATAGCACTTTGTTCGACGATTCGGCTTCTCGTTTTTTACGAGCGGTAGTTGAACGTGTGTTCACCATTTTCGATGCTGGCGGTGTGAAAAATAACGACATAGGTCGTAATCCGGCTGAAGGGCCACTTGTAGGCTTTAGGAAAGTGGTGATTGCGGTGTTCAAAGTAAAACCGTCGAATTTAGAAAAACTGAACAACTTTTAATGGGCACAGAAAAATGCAAGGTAGTTTTACACTAATGACAAATGAGCCAGCGTGCGGCGGGAGTGGGGCTCGAATATAGACTGGTTTTAAGAAAAAATTGCAAATGTCAAATGCAGCGCGTCCCGCGCAGCTCACCCTCCCCTCGCACGCCCTCTATAAACTGAAACTTATATCTAAGAATGATCGCGTCGCTTACAACGTGTCTAGTCTCATACTGTTTTATATTGTGTCAACCGTTTCTACACACGTCGATAAGAAAGTTAGACATAAAAATATACAAACTATCTTTCCGGCTCCGCCCGCTTTAACACTTTTTACCGTGGGAATGAGGAATTTCCCCGAGGTAAAAGCTAGCCGATGTTAATCCCCAAGGGCCCAAGGTCCATTCTGTTTTTATACCAAGTTTAAAATCGGTTCAGGAGTTTCGGAGCCTATTCAATGCGAACAATCAAATATTTCCTCTTTATAATATCAGTATAGACTAGCTTTACGCTACGTTAACAGTTTTGCCCTTGGGAATGAGGTATTTTTCCCGCGGTTTTTATTCTGTCCCTCTCCCTACAGCCACCATACATACATACTGATGAATTAGCTGTATGTACTTTTTAAATTGTAAAATGTGAATTAATACTACAGAATTTGGAGAACATGTTTTTATTTAAATAAATTACATAGGTACATAGTAATCAATTTTTACGGCATGGAATAACACAAGTACGTTGATAATACCCGTCGGTGCCCATCGAATGTCGCTGCGACAAATGTATGTCCGTCACTTCGGCGACACCAAAGTCGTAATCTATGAATTTTTCCAGCACTCCGGATCCGTCGAAGGTTTCCCTCGGTCTTCTGTTGCCCGACGGAGGTTCTTCGCCATTAGATTTAGCGATATTAGCACTAGAAGCGCGACTTCGATACTTGGAGTTGATTAATGTGACGTGAAGTTTTACGTTATCTCGCCCAAACTCCTTGTCCATGAAACCTTAGGAATAAGATATTACGTTACTAAGTTCCACTCAATAAAGATAATGTGTTACTTAGTTGAGTAAGCAATAAGCCTCGATCAAACATAGGATAGGGGGTAAATATGTAACGCTAGGCGTCGCTAGGTATGCATGCACATGTATGCTCAATTATAGTAGGGAGGCTAAGTGTTTAAAAATCGATTTTCGTTGGACTGAGCAGTATTATACCAACAAGTGGTATCGTTGGATTCAGTGATGTTTCTTTAGTAGGAAAAGTGACGTTGTCGCTTTCTAAAGTGGTGGAGTGACGTATTATGACGTCACAAAGATGGCGACTCCTAGTCTCAAATTCGGTCGATTTACTCAGTAAATACTTAACCTATCACGACGTGAGAGGTGTCATATGAAAGGTATTTTAATACTTAACAAAAGATGTCTAACAATGATCACTGTAATTTGTATAATTTAAAAGATAATTTTAAATATATGAAAAAAAATTAGTGTTTTCTTTTTTATAACCCAAAAAACGCAATTTTATTGGTTGAAACTATTAAAACTTTATTAGAAAGTTATCTTGCTACGTCTTTCATCTATAACATGTACTTTGAATTTTTGAAATTGGTTAATAAATGACTACGCTACAACCATTTTACTACACGCTCAACAAGCGTGCGAGAGATGACTTACACCTTATTAATAGGGAATTTAGTGCAAATATTTGTTTAGGAACCACTTTAAATTGGACAAGTCAATGAAAAATTGTACAATAGGTGGTCTTGAGTAGAAATCCATCGTGAACCATCACTCTCCCCCCTCTCAAGCCGGGCGGAGAGGGGTAAAGTTGAGTTTCACCGCCCTTCTTGTTGACGCTTATATTTCTAAAACCGTATCAAGTTTGGTATCATTTTCGGATAACTCGTTAACGTAGAATTCATTTTTGATATTATGAAATAGGGTTGCCATACAAAAAAACTAAATTATATGATAAAATTCGCAAAACACAACTGAAGTTTTCCTACATAAATGTCATTTGCTTTCCCATGGGATGGTATGATGTCGATGCACAGAAAATATGGTCAGGTAGCAGCATTCACAGGCTTTACAAATATGTAACTTATATTGCAAATTCCTTTATAAAAAATGGTTTAATAAATTTAATTGTATGCGCGGCAGACGAGTGTATAGACATGGAACTAGCTCCGAGACCAAATAAGTCCCAAAAACAGCGGTGGTAAGGGATGCGGTGTTATGGCAGAAATGTTGTGAGTGTTGCACAACCTTCCAAACAAATAAAATATGTAGAAGATCAGGTCGGAATGAAAAGTTAGACCGGCCCTGGCAAACGGTAATAGATAGAAAGGTTGCGCCGTAATGAAACTTGTTGGGAACCTTAGTCAAACTTTGAAAGGTGAAAAAAAAACAAGATGGCTGATTTCAAGATACTGGCAACCGCTGGCAGGCAACCCAACAAATTAGGTATAGCAAAGTGGGTGCAGACAATATTTCTGTCGACCAGTAATAGATTTTTATTTTCTTTGCTACAATTTCTCAACCACTTCAATTTCAATTTCAGCTTGGATTCCATCCACGTCTTTGGCGCAAAAGCTAAGACTGTTGCACTGCTGAAAGTCAGACAAGCATTTGATGACCCCAAAAGCTATTGTCTGTACTGTGTCATTTAGGCCTAAAAATTACTAGAAATAATTCTACATTACTGCTTGGTCAGAATGAGGAAGTGTTCTAAAAAAATCTAATTAGTCCGTCAGTTAGATTACTAAAAAATAATGTACAAGTATTTTTTTTTTCGTCTGGCAAACGAAAAATGCCGACGATACAGCACTTTGAAATTTCCAGTAACGACACGCCGCCATACAAATTGTACGAAACAAGTGACGTCATAGTACCCTTCTCATACATTTTGATTCGGTAAATCTTCGTCAAATTGAAAAAAAAAATACGTGTTAATTTTTTTTCGATAATCTAACAAAGGGATTAATTAGAATCGATTACTTTTTTCCGAGGACACTTCCCTATTATCGCAGTCTAAAAGTCATCTCTGAACAAGCTGCATTCCGAACAGAAAAGCCCTGTTGTAACCAGATCTTGAACATCACACAACGTATACTTCTGAATGAAAGGGGTCGGCGCCGAGTATCTGGTATTAACTTACAAAGCGCAGTCAATTTAGCTGTGTAGGTACTGTAAATCCTATGTTGCTAATGAGAACAAAACTTTTTGGAGCTGGAACCTTTCACGACCCAATGTTACACCTTTCGCCTTCGTAATCGATCTGCCCAGCAGTCTTTAAACATTTACTGGCCAGCCGAGCTCATTCCTATACTCCATAGTACCTTACCTTGGCGTTGCATTGGCTTGATTAAATCGTTCCTTTATAGGCAATGCTGCTTAAACACGCAAGAAGAAAGTGGGTACACGCAATAACCTGCGCCAGTCAACATCAATTTTCCACAAGTCTTTCGATTGGTCGAACTGAATCTCTTTTTTCGGCAGACGATTATACTAGCATCGGTTTACTTTCGGTGAGCACACGTTCATCTATGGGGTACATACAGCTCTAAATAAAACACTCAGGCTGGTATTGCTCTGCTGAAGGTTCGTAAATAAGAAACCGACATCAAACGTTCCGTACACCACCACGTGCTGGTTCCTTAATAGGCTTAATATCTATGAAGTGAGATACCCCCAGCTCCAGCATCACACATTACGTGGTCTAAGGACCCCTGGCATGATTTCCCTTGGTCACATGGACTGCTTCGAAAATACTCCGGACCCAAATCATCCAAAACAAGGAGAACCTTTCCGGTGAAGCTACTACTCGGACACAGTGTGATGTGTTTCCTTCAACGAGGATGCTCCTATCATTTGGTCAGATTATTTCCTGCATGTTGCCACCTGCATGAATGAGGATCTACAAGAGGCCACGAACAGCGCTTCATCTTTGGTAAAATACTGGTCTTCGCAAATGTTAACCTCACTGTGTCAATTCGATTACAATGAAAAATGCACATGAAACAATTTATTGTAAACGATCCTACTTGCCTACCGTTCATATACTTTCCCAACTTTTAGCCCTTAGTCTAATCTTCTACCTTAAACTTACGCTAGCTGATCCGTCAACCTGACGATGCTGACGATGCAGCTAAGTATCAACTTAGCTGCATCGTCAGCATCGTCAGGTTGACGGAAATGATTTTCTTCGAGCAATTAATTAGTATGTTACACACAGTAAAGATATCGGCGGAGGGATATGGGATCATCACAAGGCTTTCTGAGTTTCAGCAATGTAACAGCTTTAGCTTTTGCCCCAAAGATGTGGAACCCGAGCAGAAATTAAACAGGGATATAAAAGATACAGTAGACAAGAAAATAAAATTAGTTCTTGGTTCTATTACTGATCTTCAGAAATGCACCGCTTTCCTTTATTTCCTGGGTTGCCAGCGGTTGCCAGTACCTTGAAGTCAGTCATCTTGGTCTGTTTTTTGTCACCTTTCAAAGTCTCACCAAGGTTTCCTACAAGTTTCACTACGGCGCCATCTCTCTATCTCCTACTGTTTGCCCGGGCCGGTCTATCTTCTACATCTTTTATCTGTTTCGAAGGTTGTGCAACACCTACACAAAACATTTCTGCCACAACACCGCATCTTAAGGAATTTGCAATATAAGTTACATATTTGTAAAGCCTGTGAATGCTGCTACCTGACCTATTTTCTGTGCATCGACATCATACCATCCCATGGGAAAGCAAATGACATTTATGTAGGAAAACTTCAGTTGTGTTTTGCGAATTTTATCATATAATTTAGTTTTTTTGTATGGCAACCCTATTTCATAATATCAAAAATGAATTCTACGTTAACGAGTTATCCGAAAATGATACCAAACTTGATACGGTTTTAGAAATATAAGCGTCAACAAGAAGGGCGGTGAAACTCAACTTTACCCCTCTCCGCCCGGCTTGAGAGGGGGGAGAGTGATGGTTCACGATGGATTTCTACTCAAGACCACCTATTGTACAATTTTTCATTGACTTGTCCAATTTAAAGTGGTTCCTAAACAAATATTTGCACTAAATTCCCTATTAATAAGGTGTAAGTCATCTCTCGCACGCTTGTTGAGCGTGTAGTAAAATGGTTGTAGCGTAGTCATTTATTAACCAATTTCAAAAATTCAAAGTACATGTTATAGATGAAAGACGTAGCAAGATAACTTTCTAATAAAGTTTTAATAGTTTCAACCAATAAAATTGCGTTTTTTGGGTTATAAAAAAGAAAACACTAATTTTTTTTCATATATTTAAAATTATCTTTTAAATTATACAAATTACAGTGATCATTGTTAGACATCTTTTGTTAAGTATTAAAATACCTTTCATATGACACCTCTCACGTCGTGATAGGTTAAGTATTTACTGAGTAAATCGACCGAATTTGAGACTAGGAGTCGCCATCTTTGTGACGTCATAATACGTCACTCCACCACTTTAGAAAGCGACAACGTCACTTTTCCTACTAAAGAAACATCACTGAATCCAACGATACCACTTGTTGGTATAATACTGCTCAGTCCAACGAAAATCGTTATTTGACGACTTTTTGTAACTCCGCCTCCCTACTATTAAGGTTGCAAAAGATGGATACCAAAACGACGGAGGCATATTATCTAGCCAGGTTCTTGCATCTCATCCGAATGGCATACTCAGTTCTTTTATAATAACACGAGTTTCGAATTCATATGTGCGGCGTTCATGCGCTCCTATGGTCAAGAAAAACATCGTGAGCAAATCTGCAATGAGAAAATTAACCTACGTCACAAACCCTGGTGTCGGAATTGTTGGCCCGCCTTAGGCTTCCAACTTGGCTCCTATAACGACTACATCCGTAGTCCATCCATCCAAAGGTTGCCTTGAAGAAATCGCTTAAAGCGATAAGGCCGCCAATTGCCTTTTCTAACCTTCATTTTATTCTTTGTACCAATGTGTTTATGTGCAATAAAGTGTATTTGAATTTCAATCCGTAGTCCATCCATCCATCGCCAGGACCAACGGCTTTACGTGCCTTCCAGGTCCAGGGCAAAATCAGGTGATTCAGCCTGCTATGTCCTAACCAAACTGGGGAAAGTCTCACAGTGATATTTGTTCGGCGGATCCCCACCGGGATTCGAACCCGGAACCTCCGTAACGTCAGACGAGCTTTTGACCACTCGACGACGGAGTTGATTTAATAAATCATTGATCATTACATATGCCTTAAATTAAACAGTGCTAAAAACAAGTGGTATCTTACCGGCTTTATAGAAGTACTGGACGATAGCATTAGCCAGTTGCTGAAGCAGTCCGGAAGGCGCATTTTCCTCCTGCACGCAGCCGTATAGTACATCAATCTCTCGCGGGTCGTCGTTCATGTATTGCAGACCTTTTAGACGCAGTTTCAATGGCAAGTAGTTCTCGATAATAGGCCTGTTAAAAATATAGTACTGCATTATCGAGACCGGAAGAAACGGTGATAGCTGAACGAGACTAAAGTCGCACGTGCAGGATTATCTCTAACTAGCTTTCCGCCGCAGCTCCGCCCGCGTTAACAGTTTTTTTCCGTGAGAATGAGGCATTTTCCCGCGTTAAAGGTAGCCTATGTTAGTCAGTGTGAATGTAGCTTTCTAATGGTAAAATAATTTTTGAAATCGGTTCTTTAGTTTTTGAGCTTATTCGCTAAAAAAAAAGATCTTTTTAAAAATTTGTTTCTGTTATTTGGTATAATCGTATTTGGTGTATAATATAATGATGCAAACATTTTATATGGAAAAAAATATATATACGCGGCGCCGGCGATTGCATTTGGTTAGAAGCACCCGCTTTCTTTTTTAGAATAGAATAGAAATAACTTTATTTGCTTACAAACAAAATAGAACACATATAAACATAACATTTGGCAGAGAAGCAAGCAAAAAGGTCACTGCTCAGCATTTCAGCTCAGCTTTTCGTCTTCAGATTATTTGCTATAGTAGATTTTTGACAGTTATTATTAATTCAAAATGTTGTATTTTATACTTACATGACAATTGTTTGTTTAGCCTCAGTCAAAAGCTTAGAAGCGTATCGTCTTTCGTCATTGTCCATCAAACACATCATGCCGATTGTCAAATGTAATTTATTGGGTTTGATGAACAAGGATTCATCTAAACCTCTGCTTGGGCATTCGCGTAACACGCTCTCCTGAAAATAAGCACATAACATGCCCAAGTTAAGGTAGCCGTTCGAACCGAGCGTCCGCGACACTGACGCTGCGACACAAAAAAGGATAATGGACTCTAAGGTGATGTATTTAAGGTGGAATTTGGAGGCATGCGACAGTGACGCGAGTGACACGGCGTTACCGGTGTCTGTGTCATCGCGCCAACTTACTTTTGAGTAAATTCATTCTTAAATACATCACCTTAGAGTCCATTATGATTTTTCGTGTCGCAGCGTCAGTGTCGCGGACGCTCGGTTCTAACGGCTACTTTTAAAGCAACTTATTGATAAAAGAACCCTCCTCACTGCCTCTTTTATAAATAAAGTTGTCCTAATTCAGATTAAGCAGGTTGGCATGTAATGTATTTGAACTAATAACAAACTTACTTTAAAAATTTCAAAGTTCTTCATAATTTCAGAATTATTCATTGGGATAGATATAAAATGAGTAGATTTTTGTTTCATTCTTGAAGATACCACAATTATGTTTATTCTCCTTCTTGCTGCTTTTACATTCTGAAACAAGAAGAAAATGTAGGTATGTGAAACTGTTAAAAATGTCTAATGAAATGACATACATAGTATGTTTGGTATCTAGATAGTACCACCATTTGTCGCTAGATGTTGTTGGCAAGGCCCCATTTTGTATAAATTCACAAAATCCGACCAGAAAAATAAAAAACCTCGACATTATTTCGGAATTTCAATGGAATTAATTTTTCAATGGTGATTGTTGCCAGAAACATTAAAAAATACACCCCGGCGCGCCCAGAGCAGGAACAAAATAAAAAAGTAGTGTATTGGACCACTTTCATCCTATTTACAATCAACATACATACAAATAATATGCAAAAAGTATGATGGTAAAAATGACATCTGTTATCTGTACTGTAACTAACAAAGGACAGCTGGTACACAACTGCTTAATACTTACTCACATTAGCACTTGGACCAAATATTACAATATTTCCAGCTTGCCCCGCCTTTGGAATTTTTATTTCAGTATTTGTATCACGTTCTATTCTCATTTTATTGGCTCCTTTTTTGCCTATGATTGATCCTAGATAATGTCTGAAAGATTAAAAAGTAAACAATAATATTATCATGAAGAAGTCAATAAACTATATATAACTATTTATAATATCTTTATTATATTCTGTACTTAAGCCATGTGTAACATAATTATTCAAAAATAATTACTTGGAAACATGAAAGCTTGTGCTATAACGCGAGCTATCAATCATAGTAACTTCGTAATCATCTTCTTCTCCATTATCATCATTGTAATCAAATATAACTTCTGAAAATGATACAAAAGAATAAAATTGTATCATAAATTACATTAAATCAATAAAGAACGAGTTTTCAATAAACCATAAAGAAAAATTCAGGTAATTTTTTTTTTATTTAACCCAGGGAGGATCGAAAGCTGTGCTTCACTTATATTACACTAGCGACCCGCCCCGGCTCCGCATGGGAAAATGGTTATTGTGGGTTATCCTTAAGCATATTATGCATGTATTATACATATAAACCTTCCTCTTGAATCACTCTATCTATTAAAAAAAACCGCATCAAAATCCGTTGCGTAGTTTTAAAGATTTAAGCGTACAAAGGGACATAGGGACATAGGGACAGAAAAAGCGACTTTGTTTTATACTATGTAGTGATACACAGCATTTTGCTGATATGCCATGACATGTCATGTCACATCTATCAATTGTGATATTACCTATTAGTACGGCTTGTTAACCTGAATTACGGTCCCATCTGGCAGAAAGCATGAAACTTAGCATACATGTAGCTTTTATATATGTGCTTCAATGTCGATATGGAAACACGCTGAGAAATGATTACCCCCCCCTTTTTCCCTCATTTTACCTCCCTCATTTTGGTTTTTTTCATTTTCTACAAAAACGGTAGGACTGATGAGTTTACTTTTCAAGAACCAAATAGTTGTCGATAAATTACCTACAAAATGATAGTACATTTTATAGTGCTAAGATTAATATATTTCTATATACAGCCATCAACGTATTATGAAATTTTAAAAACAGGCACACTTTTTTCTTCCTTACTTCATTTATAGGAAAACGACAAGAGTGGTGATAAAATGGACTAAAGAAGTCAACTACCTTATACATTAAGCTAAAAAATGACATTTACTTCATAGTCGTAAAGGCATTACTTCTAGAGTTACAGCTCACCGCGTCTGACTCAAGTACTCTTTTTTTTACCTTTTTAGAATACATCTTTCTGTTAACTTTGTTTAGCGTAGATTAGATTCAGATTTTCCAATTAGAAATAAAACAGTCCATGTACTAATCTAGGCCACATTCTATTTACATGTAAAACTAGCTGTCTGCCCGCGGCTACGCTTGCGTTGTGTTTCGACATTTCCGTATTAATTTTTAACTATCCCACTTTTTTCCGTGATTTTAAAGTATCCAACATGTTGACCGAGTATATAAGGTACCACCATGCAAAATTTCGTTTCAATCGGTCTAATAGTTTCGGAGATAAGCCCGTAGAATATACTGCGCCGTATGAGTTACTAAAGTTTTTTAACTATCCCACGGGAACATTTTAATTTTCTGGGATTAAAAGTATCTAAGATGTTGACCGGGGATATAAGGTACCACTATACAAAATTTCATTCAAATCGGTCGAATAGTTTCGGAGATTAGCCCGTGCAAAGAAAAACAAAAAAAATCTATAAAATCTGTACATAGAAAAAAAATGCTATAAACCTATTCAAGGGGATGTAAGAAGCGATATAGTACATACCCAGATTTTTTTTTAATATTTTTCTTTCTCTGTTTGTCTGTTTTTACGGGCTAATCTCCGAAACTATTCGACCGATTTCAATGAAATTTTGTATAGTGGTACCTTATATCCCGGTCAACATCTTAGATACTTTTAATCCCAGAAAATTAAAAAGTTCCCGTGGGATAGTTAAAAAACTTTAGTAACTCATACGGCGCAGTACATTCTACGGGCTTATCTCCGAAACTGTTAGACCGATTGAAATGAAATTTTGCATGGTGGTACTTTATATACTCGGTCAACATGTTGGATACTTTAAAATCACGGAAAAAAGTAGGATAGTTAAATATTAATACGGAAATGTCGAAACACAACGCAAGCGTAGCCGCGGGCAGTAAGCTAGTTTTACATGTAAATAGACTGTGGCCTGGATTAGTACATGGACTGTTTTATTTCTAATTGGAAAATCTGAATCTAATCTACGCTAAACAAAGTTAACAGAAAGATGTATTCTAAAAAGGTAAAAAAAGAGTACTTGAGTCAGACGCGGTGAGCTGTAACTCTAGAAGTAATGCCTTTACGACTATGAAGTAAATGTCATTTTTTAGCTTAATGTATAAGGTAGTTGACTTCTTTAGTCCATTTTATCACCACTCTTGTCGTTTTCCTATAAATGAAGTAAGGAAGAAAAAAGTGTGCCTGTTTTTAAAATTTCATAAAACGTTGATGGCTGTATATAGAAATATATTAATCTTAGCACTATAAAATGTAGTATCGTTTTGTAGGCAATTTATCGACGATGATTTGATCTCTGAAAAGTAAACTCCTCAGACGTACTGTTTTAGTATAAAATTCAAAAAACCAGAATGAGGGAGATAAAAGGGGGGGGAAAGGGGGGAAACAATAATTTATCGAAGTGTTTCCATATCGATATTGAAGCACATATATGACAGCTACATTCACGCCAAGTTTCGTACTTTCTGCCAGATGGGACCGATATCCTTATATTTTTTAGCTAGCAAGCCGTACTATATATGCATTTTAATGCAAGATTCGAGCAGGTATTACAAAGAAGGCTACATTTTGCAGTGGGAAAATATCTAATTCCCAATAACAGCAAAAAAAAGTTATAATTTCATCATAATAAAGCTGGCCAAATTGGTTGCAATACATTTGATTGCAATATTTTACATTATTTATATTTTTCATGTGATTTATTCTCAAGCTATATCTTACATTTTTAATATAAATATTACTGAAACCGAAACAAATAATTAAAAAACTACCTAGCTGTCCGTCTGGGCTACGCTCTCGTTGTATTTTTACTTTTTTGCCATTACCCATAGGAATGAGATATTTTCTTGCGGTAAATCTATCTAAGATATTGCCCGGGGATATAAGGCACCACCATGCAAAATTTTATTGAAATCGGTCCAACAGTTTTGGAGATTAGCCCGTACAAACAGAAAAACAAAAAAATTAAAAACATCTGGATATGTTCTATATCACTTCTTACATCCCCCTGACACGATTTTTAGCATTTCTTTTCTATGTACTTACAGACTTGTAACCTCTACAGTTTTATTATACTTTGGTAGATATTCACATTATGAAAAATATTCACAACAACAAACCATTCTCATATAAATCGGGTTCTTCAAGCGCTGTCACTTCTGTGTTAGAATCAGTAACCCTATAACACCTTCCTTCTATCCATAACAACTCTGGATTAAGTATCTCGTTCATATTAGTAACCTAACTTATTTTACACTCTGAACGAGCTTAAATAAGTACGTAATCACTTTAACAAAAAGAAAGAAGCAAAATTATCAGGGGTCTGCTATGTAAACAAAACAAAGTGTCCACCAATGTCCATCCAAAGTGTCAGCAGTGTCAGTACTGTCAGTGTCATAGAGAAAGTGTGACCAGATTTGAAATGCAAATTCTGCTATATTATGCTCATCCACATTCCATAATAATAATTATGGTGAGTAAGAGGATGTGAAAAATCCGCATTTTCATTGAAAAAATCCGTACAAAATCCGTATTTACCATTTTGGAAGAAACTATTTGCATGAAAATGGAACTTATTTGCAAAAGTTAATTTAATTAGTGCGCGGCGGTAATCGGAAACGAAATTAAAAAACTCAATTTTCTGTACTATACTTTTTTTTAAATCTATTTGATGTTAAAGCCCGACCAAAGAAATAAGAAACCAGGTCGTGGGCTTAGAGCAACGCGGGCCTTCCGTACTGGAAGGGAGTAGCCATACGACACATTACCCCTCTGTCAATTGTATATGCCCAATGGGCATGTGCGTTTATAAAAACCAGTTGCGGTCGGATCTCTTCGTAGACCGAGTCTAGTCACGCAAGTAAACAGCCGTAGTATCAAAAATGCCTAATTACTCGGTTTTTTGCTGTAAAAAGAGGTCTGGTACATCAAGTTTACAAAAAGATAGTGTTAATTTCACATTTATAAGTAAATTCATATCGTATTATAGCTATTAATACAGTTAAATACGAAATTCCCAGATTTAATTCTTATTTGTTGACGAATTTGTTCAGCAACATCTAATCCGCCCGCCAGTACAAAAAACAGATCGGTCGCGCGATAAATCCGACTTTCGGCGAGAAGTCGCTTGATACGTGTTATGGCAACGTAATTCTATGGTTGCTATGGTAAAACAAGACAATGTGTGAGTTATGACATGACATGACTCATCCGTACACTAAATTGTTACTGTAGTATCGTCTTTACAGTGATTTGTTTTGTATGTAAGGATGCGGAACTGCACTTGTGTGCACATTTCCCCCCCCAAAAAATGACAGAAAAATTTGCCTACAGTAAAATCGCTATGCGTACTCCCTTCCGGTACGGAAGGCCGGCGTTGCTCTAAGGGTCGTGAGTGACCCAACACCCAAAGATGAACGTATGACGTAATGTAATATCACAGAAGAAAATAAAACGTCAATAATAATAATAATACGTCCTTCTCTGGATCATTTTAGAGTATTATTAGTCATTCATTAGAGTATTCTGTGCATTAGACTAAAATAAACACGGATTTACATACGAGTACGAAATTTTCGAAAGGTCGCGGGTTCGAATCCCGCCCAGGGCAAACATTCGTGTGATGAGCACTTGTGTTTGCCTTGTGTCTGGATGTTGTATATTTATATATGTAATGTATATCAGCCTGACACCCATAGTACAGGCTCTGCCTAGTTTGGGGTCAGATGGCCGTGTGTGAGATGTCCCACATATTTATTTATTTATTTAACTTGATCGGTCCAGTAGTTTCGGCTGATGATGAAGAACTTCGTTTGTAGGGAACCCTCTCTCCAGACGTGTTCAACTCGCACTTGACCTGTATTTTGGCGCCCTCCCTTGCTATTGCTACCTAATTATTATTTTTTACGGTGTTGGATGTAGGTGGTGTAGTGTAACTTTGATAAGTATTACAGTCAGCTGGCGAGTGATCATCTAGTGTAGACTAGAGTACTGGGGAGGGTCTACTCTTCGGTATTCTGTGACTAGGAGCGACCACTCAACTTGCTCTAGTAGCCCTGGGCTGCCCACTTGACATGGCACTGTTGCAGTTATCGATACCACAATAGAGAAATACGTTGCTGCATTTATTTCAATCACATTTTTGGTGTGGTACCAAACCACAGATTAAAACTAAATATTATTTATTCACTCATAGTTTAAGAAAAGTATCAAAATGTTTCATCATTTCAGCCAGTAGACGTCCACTGCTGGACAAAGGCCTCCCCCAAGGATCTCCACAACGATCGGTCCCGCGCTGCACTCATCCAGCGGCTTCCCGCGACCCTTACCAGATCGTCGGTCCACCTTGTAGGGGGCTTGCCCACGCTACGTCTTCCGGCGCGTGGCCGCCATTCAAGAACCTTTTTTCCCCAACAACGGCCACTAAGAATCGGGCTTCGGGCTATGTCGGTGATTCTGGTTCGCCTGCGGAAATGCTTCAAAATGTTTACCTTCAGTAAAAATAAGCTAAGTAAGTAATTAATGTTTCTTTGAGCTTTTGAATACAAATATTTTCTTCCAGGCAACCTTCTACACATACCTAATTATTAGGTATCATTTATTATAATAGAATCTGTAATCTAAATATCTGTTTAAATGACACAGATTACATCGCACCTTATATATTATAGGTACGGGGTACATAGACTATTTTTAAAATATTAAATCCCCCCGACCAGAGAAATAAAAACCTCGCCATATTGCGGAATTTTAATGGAACTAACTTTTTAATGGAAGTTGTTGCCATAAACATGAAAATATAGGTACGTGTGCGGCGTGTGCGCCTCCAGAACAGGTTTTCATTTCTCTGATCAGGCAGGTTTCAAAGAAAATAATGAACTAGGTAGCTAGCTAGTCATTAGCTTGCCCGAGCGGTTACTATCACAGTCAATATCACAGTAGTACAAAATTATCGTTCTATCAGTAGTAAAATCAATATCATACAACCGTGCAATAAAATAAGGTAAATTCGACAAAATATTTTTATACGCACGGCACGCGGTACTGGGTGATTATCATGATATCTACAAGTCATAATCATAACGAGGTGACAATTTCAATTTGCCAATAGGTAAACAATTTCAAGCACGACTGTGACTGCGACGACGTGTTCCACATAATAGAAAAATGTGTGCTCTAATCTACACCTCTAACCTAGCTAGTTTATTTTGATACGTGTGCCTAGTTATTTATCATGTCATATCACACAACACAAATGACACAACATTAACCTGACTCTCACAGACGCATTACATACATACAGTGATAATAATGATAAAGTTTTATCATTTGTCATTTTACTTTGCCAACGCCACGCACGCTTGCTTGTTTTAGTTTAGTGCACAAACAGTCAACAAGCTGTTTTAAAAATTACTGTTGTTTATTGTGATTAAATTCGAATACGATCAATTATGAATCCCTTTCAAAGATCTCCTAATTCATACTACGCCACCAATTTTAATTATGACTATACAGCTGTCCACAACAAAGAACATGGTATGTATTGTAAAGTTTCTCCTTGATAAATGTTTACTTTTGATTTGTAGTTACATAAGTAATTTCTGGACAAATAGATAATAATTTGTCCAGAAATTACTTATGTATTGCTTGATGAAAATACAAATATGCATAATTTTATTTTTGTCATTCAATTAAGAAGCTTAATTAAATATTAAATTTTAATTATACATACAGGTTATTTTTTAATTAACTACCTATAGCAACGCCTAGTACCATCCTAGTACGAATGTCGAGAGAACTTGTATTGTAGGTAATTGTTCCATGAATGACACGCTAGGGTTCTTCTATGCAGGGGTAGCGTAGGAGAAAGAGAGCTTTTATTTTAAATATTATATAAAATTATAAAAAAATTCCGCCGCAGCTGGCTCTGCCCGTGCTATTTTTCCCGTGGGAATGGGGAATTTCCCCACGGTACAAGGTAGCCTATTTTCTTTCCTAAGGTCTATTTTATCTACGTGCCAACTTCGCCCGTGCTAACTATTTTTCCCGTGGGAATGGGGAATTTTCCCACGGTACAAGGTAGCCTATTTTCTTTCCCAAGATCTATCCTATTCTTTACGCCAATTTCAGCCAGTTTCAATAGTTTCGGAGCCTATTCAATTATTAGGAATAAATATTTTAGGTAGGTATTTTTTTACACCTTGATGGCTGTGCCTTGGGTTACATTATTGAAGTACCTATTAGTAAAAATTTTCGAAATCGGTTTAGTAGTTTCGGAGCCGATTCAATGCAAACAAACAAACAATCAAATCTTTCCTCTTTATAGTTTGAGATAATATAAATTAAAAATAACTTTTAAACATAGCCGTAATAATTTAATCCAGAGTGTGACGAACCATGCTGATAGCGTGGTGTGTGTATGACATACCTACCTATAATATGTACTACTGTACCTATATGTACTAGTACATACATACTATATTTATTCTATGATACTTACTGCTGCTTAGCTGTGCAGTGCAGGTAGAACCTTCAAATTCCCTCGACGACGACGACGTCAAGGATCTGGCCAACGCAACGCAACGGTTCTTTCTTTGCACAGAATCCATTTTATTAGACACATATTACCAATGAATGCGCATTAGTAAATTATATACCTACCTATGTATAAAATTTTCTTTCTTTTTCGCGGTTTTCCTAGAAACGAGGTACCTAAAGTAAAATGTAGCCAAGCAAAGTGACATTTTCTTCATTCATTATGTGAAACGAGCACTTAGCTACAGGCTGTCGAATAGACGAAGTAGGCAAAAAACAGCCTCGAGACGCACTGGTCGACTATTGTAACTTTGGTTTGGGGTTGAATCCTCCGCTTCCTCGATTTTACGGTACCTACGGGGATTTTTTGGTACGGTGGTGCTGCCCGTTCGTTTCGTTACTGGCAAATCTGGCAATATTCTATCTGTCAAGTGGGGTGACCAGATTTAGCAGAATTCTACGATTTTAGCAAAATTCGATCCCATGTTTATTTATGTTCTAGGTCTAGCATGTAAAAGTTCATTTTAGTCCATTTTCTAAGCAGTTGTTTGACTGTTTCCGGTCAGTTGTAGCCGGATGTATAACCACTACGTATAACCATCATAAAAATAAAAAGAAAGTACGAGCAAAATAATATCTATCGTAAAATAAGTACTTACAAAAAAATATACGGAAAAAACACTCAGCAGATTTTAGCAATATTTGGATGACCAGCTAGCAGAATTTTCATTTCAAATCTGGTCACACGGTTGGTGTTGGTGAGGTGAGGTGAGAAAAAATCACGAAAAAAATTGCAAGGCATGTTGCAAGGAGAGGGATTGGCTTTTTTTGTAAATTGATACTTAATTTGTTTGGGAAATATTTCGTAGCTAAGCGTATCGTGTCAGTAAACAATGCGTAATCGTTGCGAGCATGTGATCAATGGGCTGTTGGGTAGGTTTGCCGAGAAATGTAGTTGAAATCCCCGAAGCTGGATAATCAATAAACCAACGACACAACAATAACTGCGTAAGTTTAAAGTTTACAAAGAAAACATTTACAGTTTGTTCTTTATCTTCATAATAAGATTTAAATCGAGTTTTGTTTATTTTATGGCCCCCTCTGATTAATTGTATTACACGATCCAGTGGAAGCCTATTGGTAGTTTATTAATTTAGGTAGGTACTAAAACTTTCTGATCAGTGGGACTTTCTGACCATAAAATCTTGCTCGTTAAACAAAAAAAATAATAGGAGTATTTTGTATGATGCACTGTTGTTATCTACTTACATGTTTGTGAACTTTTATTTTCTTGCTTCAGATGATCGGAAAATGCATGGATCTCGGCGTGTGATAATATTCTGCCTGCTCACAACTATTCTACCCACAATGCTCATTGTATTACCCCTATATTTAAGAAACATAAAATATGCTGATGTCATGTACAAAATATCAGATTCCGATGTCATACAAATTCACAAAGGCCAGTCTTCGATATTTTGCGAAAAACATTCCTTAAAAATGAATATGTCTTTTAATGCATTCCAAATGAGAGGAACACCGGAATTATCAGATAAGAGAAAACATGTGCGATTAATGAAATCAATGACATTGCCTGACGATACTCTTGAGTACTGGGGCTTTTACTTATTTAAAGGTGCTTCTGTTGAATTGAAGGCTTGTTCCCGGTACATAGGTTCGAAAATACTGGTAGTAAAAGGTGACAAGATCCTAAATACTTGTGGTATATTAGACGGAGATAAGTACAAGAAAGACCCTCCAAAAGTTACAAATCAAGGACATGTCATTGTTACTTTAGAAAACCCTAAAAACAAAACAGAAAATTTAACAATTCCATTATTTGAAATGGAAGATTATCCTGAAAATAAAATAGTAGATAATGTAACAGAAAATCAAGAACTTGAAATTGAAAACAGTATTGAAAATTTAATTGATCCCATTTCTACTGAGAAAACAAATATTTCAGAGTTTTTAAAAATTAAACCAGTAAAATTGCCATCCAGGAAAAAGAGGCAACTACCATTGCATAATCCAAATACTGTACTGGATGCAGGAGTGAATCATGGAGGAAATGCCATTAATACCACCTCGACCCAAGACTCTGTTTCCAGCTTCGAAAACAGCCTCCATCAATGCTACCATGACAATATGCTCATGAACAGATATTTCCCATACTCTATGCTATGCAACAGTACTAATTACTTAGATAAAACAACTATCCTAAAAGTTATCCACAATGTTACTGTAGATGGTTATTATTACTATATCTTTTACAGTGATAATGACATTGTTATAAATGACATTCATGTAATATTTGACATTTATAAGCCAACATTCCAATATCTTAATATGGATAAGTCTAAAGTGTGTGTTAATCAAACTGAGTGTGAATTTAATATTGAATTCTTTAGTGATGAACTAGTTATAGTAGAAGTGCCTACTAAAGATGGCCTAAAAAATGATGACATAGATTCTTCCATTTTAATATCAGTGTGTCACCCAAGAACATCTGTTTATATAATTTTTCCTATATCAGTTTTGATAATGATACTTATATTTGCATTTTTATGATACTTGTTGAAAGTATTGCTATACTATATTTTGATCAGAACAAACTTTATGAAGAGTGTGATATTAATTTATTAAGAGTCTGAGAAATTAAGTGTTGTTTGACTATGAAATGTTGTAAATTGTGAAATTCTATACATATAAATAAAACTATGTACCTACTTGTTGTATTAGTGATATTAAATAGCTTTACATGATTATCGTTGTTTATTTGCATTTTATCCAATTTTAACTGAATATTACCCTAGCCTTAAGCCCAAATAAATGTTTTTGCATAAAATTCACATCCCAGCACCGCCGCCATTTGTCTGTATCACTCCTCACGCCCGACACGACGGACGATGTAAGCAATGTAGCTTACCTGACTTAACCTATTTTATCTTACGAGCATACCACGAGTCACAGATATATATTTTTGTGATTTGCAGGAACTGAACGGGTCCACAATAACATGCTAAAAAATAAGAGCAACTTGTTGCAAAAGTCCAAAAGTAGTGTAGTCCCATATTCGCGATCTCTATTTCGAGGCAACGTTCTCAATCTCAGTTTTTCCCGTGGGAAACAGGGATTTCTCGCGGTAAAAGGTAGCTTATGTTATTCTGATGTAGGTATAAGCTATATTATTCTAGTTTCATTAAAATCCATTCAGTAGTTTTTACGTGAAAGAGTAACAAACATACATCCATACTTACAAACTTTCGCGTTTATAATAAATATTAGTACGACAACATTTAAACTCCTTGTTTACTCATTTTTATGTACTTACCTTTCCTTCAAGGGAAGTCAAAAATCAAAATATTTTCTTTGTATGTACCACTTTACGTATGTGACTGTTTGTTCCTTAAATTAAAAAAAAGTATGGATGATGGAGGTTTGTTACTCTCACGCAAAAAACTACTGAATGGATTTTAATAAAACTTTACAATAATATAGCTTATAAAGTCTGACCAAAGAAATATGACACCTGCTCTGGGGGCGCCACGTGTATATTTTTACGACTATGGCAACAATTTCCCTTATAAAATTAGTTCCTCTGAAATTCCGCAATATGGCGAGGTGTCATATTTCTTTGGTCGGGCTTTACATCATAGGCTACCTTTTACCGCGGGAAAATCCCTGTATGCCACGGAAAAAGTTAGAACCACGGGGCGGGAAGCGATATATTAAAACATCCTACGGATCCATAATGCATATTATAGTAGTGATGTCCTATCCATTACATTCGATTTCACTTTATTAGATTGCCTTGGTAGAAAGAAATAACTTCTTTAGATTATAGACTGGATTGTATAAATTGTATTCCTTGTTTTCTTGATAATGTTTGCTTGATGATATATTTTAAGGGCGGTACCTACTAAGGTACCGCCCTTAAAATATATTGTGCGCCTAATTTTGTTACACCTGTATATTTATTACTAGCGACCCGGCCCGGCTTCGCACAGGAAAATGGTTATTGTGGGTTTATTATGCATGCATTATACATATAAACCTTCCTCTTAAATCACTCTATCTATTAAAAGAAACTGCATCAAAATCCGTTGCGTAGTTTTAAAGATTTAAGCATATGTCGTAGCCAACTGGTTAAAATAGCCGTTCAATCAAACAGCTAGCCCTTTGACTGAACATCGCCATTCAATCACACATCTAGCTTCTTAATTGAATATTTGAGACGCTCAAAACGTTCAACATTACAGCTGACTCAAAAGCCGCCTTTTAATTGAATTAGTTCAGCTTACCACCGCGACGGCGCTAGGTGTGTTTTGTTTTCAATATGGCGTCAACTTACCTGTGTTTTTGTTGTTTCAAGATATTTTTCGGAAAGAAAGTAGTAAATATAGGTACGTTACTAGTGTTGAAGAGCCAGAAATTATGGAGGCACATACGAGTGATAAGAGTGAATTAAAATTTTAAAAGTTATACGAAGAGAAATCACAGGATTATGAAATGCATCACCAAGGTATTTGAAGTTATTAAAACGCTAGGGTGTCCATGACTAACACGGAATGCAGGACTTCTATGTCTTATTATTGGATATCAAAATACGATGTAATGACAACTGGCAGTAAAGGATATCTTATTTTAAAAAGAAAGAGTACTGATGATCCTGTGATACGCATTGTACCCCGAAAAGAGTATTTCACCATGCTAAATACTATTCATAAAGATTATGGACATGGAGGCAGAGACAAGATGGTGTATAATATTAAGAGTCAGTTTTATATAGCAAAAAAAGCTGTTATAATTTTTGTATCGCTCTGCCCAACATGCAACAATAAAGAATATTACGATTATTCATTTGTTTTTCATGTTTACTAATTTGTTCAAACTTTTGGTCACCTCTTAAACCGTCCTTAAACTTAATCCAAGAAAAATCTCCCAAGAAATTACAAAAAGTTTTCCTATTTTTTCAAATCACATGTCATGCTAAATTAATGGTCACCCTAGTTAATTTGCCATTTAACCATTTGGCTAAGCGTCGTCAAGCTGTAGTGTTGAACGTTGCAGTCAACAAGTCGGCTAAGCGACGTACAGCCGTGTGATTGAATGGCGATGTTCAGTCAAAGGGCTAGCTGTTTGATTAAACGGCTATTTTAACCACTTGGCTACGACACATACATAGAGACAGAGAAAGCGACTTTGTTTTATACTATTATGTAGTGATGTATAATGTTATAATTATTATGTATGTGACGGGTTTAATGGTAGAAAGGCCAGATTCCCACATCACATTTGTTTTGAGGAATTTGCTACTTTCAACCCTGTTAACTACCCACATACTTTTTTGTCCTTGGTGAATTACGAGAAAAATCACTTGTGTTACAAATGGATTCATGTGGTCAAAATAAGTTCCTTCTTATGAATATTTAAGTGAAGTGTTTATGTAATTAGGAACCTTATTATCAAAATCTTTTCTCAAAAGTCACTAATATTTTGAACAAAATTTATTCGAAAAATATAAATAATTTGAGGTGAACATAAAAACCATGTAGAAAACAAATTTAAATGTAAAATGCAAAAGCATGGGAATACAGGATACAATAAGGACCTGTCAAAAGAAAGTAACATAATAAGAGGAAATTTTGATTTATTATTTCCACATAGTTGTGTCCAAAGTGCGTTTCAACAGGCAGTAGTATGGTAGGTCTTCTGTAAACAAAATTTATTTTATTGAGTATACAATATTCTGAGATATTAAGGTTCCGATCGGGAATGGAGCGCTACAATTCAATTATCAATAACAATACAATTAAGATATTTAATTATATTTATTTACCGTAATACAAAAACAGTTACCATATTATGTACAACTGGAAAAAAGTTACAATACATTGTTTTCTTCTAGTAGTTTTGTGATTGAAATAGCCTCTCCAGTACCCGATGAGACCTCTCTGCAGGCGGCAGGGAGGTCTGCGCGGAACGGGGGCCATCCGGCCGAGCCGGTCTTATTCCTAACTATGTATATTAAACTTATATTGATACGTCTATTATAGAATAATGCATTCATTAATTAAACTAAAACGAATATATCGGTCCAAATAAAAGGAGTTCCAATAAAAATTCGGCACAGCGGTATTTCGGAGTCTTCTCCTAATACTCACACCTTATAAATATCGCAATAGAACGCAGGACACAAAGTATAAACCGGGAAAGCATAGGCCCTTAGATAAGGTTGGCCACATCGCTGGGCATCTCAGTAATAGTTGTATGGTAGAAGTCTTCAATATCCTTCAATGCTCTCTTGTCAGCTTCAGTCACAAAGTTAATGGCGATTCCTTTACGGCCGAAACGACCACCTCGGCCAATCCTGTAATCAATACAACATTTTGTTAGACATACAAGACAAGGGTGAATCAACTGTGATTGCTAAGTATATTTTTAAGAACACGCTAATTTAAACCAAATTCAATAACATATCAGCCGAAAGGGCGTATTTCATACGTATAAAATGCAGCCTAAGACCTAAATGTCAGACAAACTCAAATCTAGCACGTCGCCCTATTTACGTTGTCCAGCATTGTATCTATCTTTGTCTAATGTAAGTTATGTATTTCATACTCTTTCAGACACTTCAGCGAATCTAGCAATTGTTATTAATAATATCACTAATATTCATAACATCAACGTAGTTTGATTCTTTTTTTAGCATCTAATGAGACCAAACCTATTCTTTCATATTTACATAAAAATCTTTAAGTACTTCAGATTGCTGTTAATTTATTTATGAATCTTCTAATATTATCACCATGCCGGTTCCAAAACTGAAGAATCAAGCAAGATACAGTGAGTTTTTCTAATTTAGTATGCTGTTTCAATCATTGAAGCTCGTCAGGGCTTGTCAAAGACTAATAGCCGCTGCCGCCGTAGTCACATTCGGAGCCGAAGTTCAACCCTCTTACAATAAACGCAAACATCGTGAGAAAACCTGCAAACGCCTACAAGTGTGGGAAGTCAACCAACAGTCACATAATATGCAATCTGATTTGAGTACATTGATGAATTACGTACAAGTACCAGAGAAGAAACATCAAATACATTCTACGCGCCAACATGGCGGCAGCGGGACGCGGGCAAAATGCATGGCGAGAAGAAAAACAAGAGAAAAACGCCATAGTTGATGTCACACCAATTCAAATTAGTATGAGGTTCTCGGGTGACATTTCATTTTCTGTGTAGTATCACAGAAGAAAATAATAGTACTAACCCGTACAGAAAGCGAAAGCGAAAAAACCTCGACGTCGAAAAGTGATTTGTAAAATCTTACTTCGAATAAAACATATTTCATTTTCAAAGGACACTCACCCCCCCGCGCTAAAATGAGTTCCCCGCCCGATATAGCGCCCCACGCCCCGCCGCCGCGGGACTCTACCAGGAGTGTTCGGGGGTGTTTTACATAGCGCCTAGCGCCATTGACTTTTAGTTCATATTCAGTTGTTATTCAAAAAGAAGTAGCTTGTCAAAACGCGTTTTCGGTATGGAGTGACCGTCCAGTGGTAGTATTTAAATGTTTGAGTCACGCTGTCGCGGTATAGAGTATAGAAGCAGTAGTATACTGACCGATGGATGTAGTTCTCGCGGTTGGTGGGCAGGTCGTAGTTGATGACGCAGGAGACCTGCTGCACGTCGATGCCGCGCGCGAGCAGGTCGGTGGTGATGAGCACGCGCGACGACCCCGTGCGGAACTGCCGCATGATCACCTCGCGCTCGCGCTGGTCCATGTCGCCGTGCATCGCCGACACCGTGAAGTCGCGCTCGTGCATCGACTCGGTCAGCCAGTCCACCTGCACACACGTTCACATCTCATTCTATTGTATACTAGCGACCGGCGGGCTTCGCACGGGAAAATGGTTATTGTGGATTATCCTTAAGTATATTATGCATGTATTATACATATAAACCTTCCTCTTGAAACACTCTATCTATTAAAAAAAACCGCATCAAAATCCGTTGCGTATTTTTAAAGATTTAAGTATACATAGGGACATAGGGACAGAGAAAGTGACTTTGTTTTATACTATGTAGTGATGCTTCTAGCGACCCGCCCCGGCTCCGCACGGGAAAATGGTTATTGTGGGTTATCTCTAAGTATATTATGCATGTATTATACATATAAACCTTCCTCTTGAAACACTCTATCTATTAAAAAAAACCGCATCAAAATCCGTTGCGTAGTTTTAAAGATTTAAGCATACATAGGGATTTAGGGATGTAGGGACATAGGGACAGAGGGACAGAGAAAGTGACTTTTGTTTTATAATAAGTAGTGATGCTAAGCTCTAAAGTAACTTGTGTTCCAGAAAATTGATTGGTTAGTCAGTGATCCGCGCGCCGGAAGACGTAGTGTGGACAGGCTCCCCACGAGGTGAACCGACGGTCTGGTGAGGGTCGCGGGAAGCCGCTGGATGCGGGCAGCGCAGGACCGATCATTGTGGAGATCCTTGGGAGGCCTTTGTCCAGCAGTGGACGTCTTTCGGCTGAGATGATGATGATGATGAGTCAGTGATCATGTATGATCAAGTCTTAATGGAAAACAAGTTAGCCTCGAATTGCAATTTTTGATATATATAAAATTTGTAGGGTATCATGAAGTATCATCAACAGAAAGGGCATATCAAGTTTATAATAATTATAGTAAGATTAAATAACTCAATATTATGCTAATGCTTAGTAAATAACAAAAGTAGACAATAACACCTGACAGTACCTACACCTTTACTTAAATCAAAACAATGTGATTTGCTCACCAAAATAATATAATGTAAGACTCCCAAGAGATAGTCTAGGACAATAGTAGGTACTATTTAAATCAGTCTTTTTTTGTATTGAGCTCAGAATAAAAATAATCTATCCATCTATCTACCTAAACTATAGCAAAACTATTTGCTTATACTTAAAAAGTCTGTGTCCATTTAAAAAGGATACACAGGAGTAGATTGGTTAGTTAATTCAGTGGCACTTTTCTTCTATCTAGCTATGAAAAGTCACTTACTAATATTCATAAGATTGATTGTGTGGTGACAAAATCTATTAGAACCTAAACCTATTAGACAGTTTTGTGAATGGATGATGTGTACATTGCAGGTTAATGTTTTTATAACATAACCAAACCAATTAACCAAGTAAATTACCTTGCGACGGGTGTTGCAGAAGATGACAGCCTGAGCGATGGAGAGGGTGTCATACAAGTCGCACAGGGTCTCCAATTTCCATTCCTCCAACTCAATAGAGATGAAGAATTGTTTAATACCTTCCAGCGTAAGCTGTAATGAGCAAAATAAAAAAACAATTATAGTTTATTACTTGAATGCTGTCTTTTAATAATTTTTAAAGAAGGAAAACTAGATTTTTCACCACAAATTCTGTCCAAAGCTTCGGCTTCTGTCTCTAAAGCTCAGTAATAAAAACTGAGGGACTGCAAAACTAAAAGAAACTTTTCAACAAACCTCTTCCTTTTGCACAAGAATGCGCACAGGATCTCTCATAAAGCAGCGCGACACCTCCAGCACATCATCAGGCATAGTAGCAGACAGCAAGATGACTTGCACATCTGCAGACAGCATCTTGAATACATCGTGAATTTGATCCTTAAATCTGAAACCATTAACAATAACAATTTAGCTAATAGATATTTAAAACTATATCTACTTTAGCTATAATCACCTAATGGTAAGAACACAAGACAAATGCCTCCGTAACAACCTGTTTCTTGGAAATATTATCTTATTATAACAAAGACAAGTCAATGAGTTCATGATACAATATTATTTATTAACATTATTTCTGTGAAGAGTATAAAATATTTAAAATATTTTTTTATAACACCAATATGTTCAATAGGCTTTATTTTATTAAAGAATTAAGGTGCCAAGTAACAATAGATTTCCTGGAACCGCCAGTGAATGTGCTAAATGATATCATAAATCAGATATGCAATTCGACTACTTCTACTTAATGTTGCTCTGCATAAGTCGCATCATATTAAGCCCACTATGCAAATGCTAAGACATACACAACAAAATCATACAATAATAAACATGGGATAATAAAACACTATGAAAGATTGTATTTAGTTCGATTGAATCTATGAAGTTGGAGTAACATCTGTCTATCAAGAACTTTAACAAGCCATAGAATGTAACTTACCCTCTAGACAACATTTCATCAGCCTCGTCCAGTACAAACAGCTTAATAGTGTTAGCACGCAGAGCACGGCGGGTGATCATGTCGTACACACGACCAGGAGTGCCCACCACCACATGTACACCACTCTCCAATTGGCGTATGTCCTCACGAACATTGGTTCCACCAATGCAGGCATGGCATTTAGCATTCAAGTGATCACCAAGAGCAATAACCACCTATAAGTACACCAAAACAAACTTAAGCCTCACTACAAACATACAAATCATTTTAAGACTCCATTTGTTTCTATCCTTACCTTTTGAATCTGTTGAGCCAGTTCTCTGGTAGGTGCTAGAATAAGCGCTTGGCATTCACGAACAGTGGTATCAATTTGTTGCAGAATTGAAATAGAGAATGTAGCAGTTTTGCCAGTACCAGACTGGGCTTGGGCTATCACATCGCGGCCTTGGATGCAGGGCATAATCGCGCGCTGCTGAATGGCGGACGGTTTCTCAAAACCGTACGCATAGATTCCTCTCAACAATTCTTCTTTCAAATTCATGTCATCAAAGCTTTCCACGACTTGATGCCAGTTTGTGTCCAATGCTCCTTCAGGCTCCATGCCTGGAGGACCGTCATAATTGACTTGTTCCTTAGATGGCCCATTTTTGGAATCCTCCGGCCAATCTTCTGATCTGTGGACAGGTCAGGATAATAAAATTAGTATGCAGCAAAATTAAATATCTCCAAAGATTCAAAAGTTAGGTTATACATAATTTATGGGCGGGTTCATGCCATACAGAAACTAAGAAAAATCATTACAAATTGCAAGTGGCGCGGCTGTCAAAATGGCATTATCAATTAACACCAGCATTGCATGGTTCGAGAGAATTTAGGGGTCGTGTAATTTTAGTAACTGCAGTGAGTCACAATGCATTCATACCAGTCAAAATCTACTCATGAAATAAACACGTGCACTAGGCCGAACAATACTAATGTTCTACCAGCGCCATGTTGGCAATCGGCGACTCAAAAGAATGATGCCAGGTCCGTAAGTACAGCAAAAACTGTGTAGTATATAATCCAAATTTGTGTTGATTCATGTATTTACGAGATCGTGAAGTTAATTTAGAATAGAATAAGCTAAGAAGTACAAATAAACTCGACTTACCTTCTTTCAGGTGAATAAGACATGTTCCAATCGCGGTAGCTGAACGGAAAAGAACTAGCAAGGTCAAGTTGAGTTTCACAGAAGCTTTTTTTGGGTTAAATTCACAAACTGTTTTTGTATGATTTCAAATTTATTTCGTTAATTTTCTTATTTTTTTATATGATTTATAAAATTGCTTTAAATTTTGTGAATGTGCTGTTTCACGACAAGATGCGTAACACAAATAATTAGGAAATAAAACAACGGAAGTACGTTCGTCAATTTCTACTATTTATTACCAATGCGTTCAAGAAAATGCAAAGGGAGAACAAGAGTGAAAAAGGAAACCTAGTTTGTTTATGGTCTGTCTGGTCTGCACATAAAAGCTATAGATATAGATAGACACCTGCCGATGATACATCTTTCATTACATCTAGGCCGGCGGCGTTGCTCTAAGCATCTTTCCATAGAAATCCCCACAACAGCTATAATGTATATTTTTAGATACAGAGCGATACGGAAATATACATTAATATTTCGATACATCTCAATACATTTCCGTTTCAAGGTATGTTTTCGGTAAGGATGTTCAATATGTTTCAAGTTTCAAGTAATCTGTACTAATTTATTATTATTATTATCTTATATATAAAATTTTCGTGTCACAGTTTTCGTTCCCATACTCCTCCGAAACGGCTAGACCGATTCTCATGAAATTTTGTGAGCGTATTCAGTAGGTCTGAGAATCGGCCAACATCTACTTTTCATACCCTTGAGAGCGGGCGGAGCCGCGGGGCGAACAGCTAGTATTATATATTATTATTATTATTATATTATAAAGAGGAAAGATTTCATTACAGTCATTTCCTGTGTCCCTTAAAAATTTCAGGTTTTCAGCTCCGTACGTAGTCCCACAGTAACGTAAAAAAATAATCTTATTTTGATAATTTAAAACATAAGTAAAGCTACGGTTAAAGAATGATTGGCATTTGAACATGGTCCACACGAAATGACGCTTGAGATTTCGGATGCTGGAAATATCAATCAAATACTAGCCAACTAAAGTTCAATTTAACTGTTCTATTGCACAGTACCGCAGATATAAATAATATCTAACACTCGAACAACATACAAAACAGAAAGGATTTCAACAAATTCTTTTTTAAACATGAGCCACACAGAATCCTGTGGATCAGTTTTCATTTGTCAATATTTCGACAATTATACCATTTGGAGACAAATTAAGTATACTAGCACCGTCACGTATGATACGTAACGGGACCCAATCTTTCAAATCCAATCTTTCTATCCATCATTTTACGAACATTGTTGCCACCCTATCTTAGAGATTGCATACAAATTTCAATTTCGAATTACATCGTAAATACTGCATTGATTGGTTCCAGATAAATCTAGAATCTCAGTACCGGAAATTCTCTTTGCTACGAATAGCTTTACAACCTAATCAAGTCAAAACTCACGTAATGTAACGGTATTAAACATGGGCCACACGAAATGACGGGTCGAAATCTTGTTTCTGCTTTTTCTATTGATATGTTGATATGAGAGTGGATTTCAAATGTTGGGTCCCGTTACGTATCATACGTGACGGTGCTAGTATACTTAATCTGTCTCCAAATGGTAAAATTGTCAAAATATTGACAAATGAAAACTGATCCACAGGATTCTGTGTGGCCCATGTTTAAAAAAGAATTTAATGAAATCCTTCCTGTTTTGTATGTTGTTCGAGTGTTAGATATTATTTATATCTGCGCAGCTGCGGTACTGTGAAATAGAACAGTTAAATTGAACTTTAGTTGACTAGTTTTTGATATTTCCAGCATCAAAAATCTCAAACGTCATTTCGTGTGGACCATGTTCAAATGCCAATTATTCTTTAACCGTAGCGTTACTTATATTATGTTCTAAATATCAAAATAAGATCATTTTTTTACGTTACTGTGGGACTACAGACCTGAAAAGCTGAAATTTGAAGGAACGCAGGAAATGACTGTAATAAATTTAGAGACGTCAAACATTGATTTTACGCGTAGTTTGCACTAATTTAGCAGGCATGCAAAATCATCCCGACTAAATTAAGCTGAATTTGACAGCTGCACTGCTTATTTTAAATATCATTCAGTCAAAATTAAATTCATTCATCTCTCATCCTTTTCGATTCCCATATGAATGAAAGAGACCAACAACTTAAATTTAGAGATTTTAGCGGCCTATATTAAACAAGAAATTCAGTCGTTATTCGTTTCGAATCAGACTTACGATACGAGCAATATGTGACGATCATGTCGAGTTAAAAGTGTGTGTGGTTATTTTTAACAATGACTAACGCAATTTTCACTTATTAATTATCATTATTTTAATTTGTTATAGCGTAAAGCCTGACCAAAGAAATAAGAAACCTGCTCTGGGGGCGCCACGTGTATATTTTTACGACTATGGCAACAATTTCCCTTATAAAACTAGTTCCATTGAAATTCCGCAATATGGCGAGGTTTCTTATTTCTTTGGTCGGGCTTTAAAAAGCTAGCAAGCATGAACATTGTGGGGGTATTAAAACCAGATAACTTCAGATATTATTTTTGGTCGGTAGTCATAATATTGTTTTGCATGCGCGCGCAATAAAAAGACACAGCAAAGCTCGCGACGACACGGTAAGCGGGCGGCGAGTGAGCATCCTTACATCCTAAATGTGATACACCTACCTGATTTAGGATCCTAATTATAATTTAAAACGTTGGAAACCACCCTCGTATGTAGGCCTACTATGTAAGTAGCGACAGGCTCGAGAAGCTGTCAAACGCGACATATTGACAGAACTACTATGGCTCTAATGTCACTATGTCGCGTTTGACAGCTTCTCGAGCCTGTCGCTACTTACATAATAGTAGGCCTACTGAATGGGCTCCTAAATCGAATGTTAACCGTCCTAAATGCGATTAGACTTCTCTGAATTTAGGAAAGACTATATATTGGATCCTAATTTAGAATAATGTAAAACCCCTAGTGTAGCCTCCTTTTGAAATTATACTGAAGTGAACGCAGTTTTTATGATATTATGTTGGTCACCTTCACCTTGTGTTTCCGGTTGTGTCTATGCTCACGGTGCCATTTTGAAACGGCAGTGCTTTTTGTTCGTGTGGAGCGTTTGCTCGTTGCGAAGAAGTAGATCGTGTTTTAGCCAAGTGTAGTTTTATTTTAATTGAACTCAATCAAAATGAGCTGGCAAGATTATGTTGATAAACAGTTAATGGCATCCAGATGTGTAACAAAAGCTGCGATTGCCGGTCACGACGGCAATGTCTGGGCCAAGTCGGAAGGCTTCGAAGTAAGTGTCTCGATTTGATAGGCAATAAATATGTGTTCAGTGCTTTCTATGAAACTATCTACTTGGTGCTAATGTGTATTAAAGTGCGAGTTAAGGTGTTCAAGTGATAACAGAATAAAAGGATGACGAATTCTATCCGGCTATTTTACAAGATGGCGACATGTGGTGGCAGTCTGTTCAAATAAGAAATGGGAATCCAAGTGCTACATAGCTTCCCGGTCATAAATGCACGTTATCTACATTCCTATGGACGACAATGGATTCACTTAGTTAATAATGGCATCACTGTCTGTGTGAAATTCAGGTTTTTGAAGCCGGCCGGTGGCACTACATGTAGGTACTGTAGATTGATTGGGTACAAGGCTGATGACGCCGGATGGTAGTAACAGATTTTCGTAAAGTAAATTTAATAGAATCGCGTTGTTATCTAACTATTAATTTTAATATAATTGCAAATGATAAAAATATCTCAGTAGGTAGGTACTTTATTCATTTCATAATTACAAAATCCTGTACATACCTACCTGTCTGTTTTTTATCGGTTTGACTGCGTGTCTGTCTACGCCTTTCGCTTATCTACTTAGTACCTACAAGAGATTTTAGAGGGTTGAACCAACCCTACTAAATCGTATCTAACTGGTTTATTTTCACCTAACTTCTAACTATATACAAACCTATTTATTGTGTTATATGTATAATTCATTTACGTATGTAAATATCCAGGGAATTTTAAATAAGAGCCCGTGTCGACAGATTTTCCTGTGGGAATGAGGAATTTTCCTGCATTTGCAATTATTAGGCATATGTTAGGTATTTTGTTTACACCTTGGGTTATATTATTAGCGTTTAGGTATTAGGTAGTAAGGATCTCAATTTTAACAGTGAAATCATTTTTGAAATAGGTTCAGTAATTTCGGAGTCTATTCAATGCAAAAAACAATCAAATCTTTTCTTTCTTATAATAGATATTATTTTAGGTAGGTACTAAAAAAGATATTGATGGTAAATATAAATTTTCAATTTGTGTTCAAAACTGATTGCATCTCTATTTGTTTAAATTTCAAATATACAAACCTTTGATAATGCAAATAGACATAGAGATAAAAGGCAAGAAGACAGAAATGGTAGCTTTGTGATACAAAGTTGTGTTTGCTGTTTGGTGCTACACCACACTCATTCAAATGTATAGAATGCTACACTAATACAAATAGTTCATTTGTATATGTGAGAAATGGGTAACAAAATTATTTTTTTGTTACCTTATAGGTACGTACTATTTAATCTACTTACGTGTACAATTTTCGTAGATTTGCTGAGCAATTGACGTGCATTACTTGATCATTTTCACTCTGAAAAATACTGTTTGTACATAAGCAATTAAGCAGCAGTATTATTTCAAAAGAAATCTTAGTTTTTTTGTAGAAAATGTAAATCTATACGATAAAACTGTAGAGGTTGGAAATCTGTACATAGAAAATAAAATGCTGAAAACCGAGTCAGGGTAATATAAGAAGTGATCTATCACAAAAAATCTGGATAGGTATGTACTCTAGTACATACCTATCCAGATTTTTTCCATTTCCTTATAATCTCTGTCAATATCTTGGATACATTTAATCGCGGAAAATTAAAGAGTTCCCGTGTAATAGTTAATAATTAAAGCCGTAAAACAAGGCGGTCGTAGCTGCGGGCAGACAGCTAGTTATAATTAAATCTAAAATGTAAAATAATGTTATCATAGATAGCACTTTATATACCTACCAGGGGGCCAGCATGAAGTTTCACACGTAACAAAACCTAGATTTGTCGTGTGTATGTACCTACACCTACTCTTTATCTTAGTGGAGGATATCTGAGGATATTACTCACTGAATAAATGTGAGATAATTGCTTGTCTGTCACAGTGCTTCGTACTAGACCTACTCAGTTCCGATTTTTTCCTTGATGTCACATGTCAAAGCAAGCAAAGCCTCATCTCTGGGCGCCCCTAGGTGTATTGTCCAAATAGTACCCAGGGCACCAATAAACCCGATTACGAACAGTTAATTATGCGACAAAATGTTTTTATTTATACAAAAAGAAACTAAATGCGTATTGGAGAATTTTGAACTACATAATTCAATTGGTACTTAAAATCGAACACGATCTCGGTAGGGGATAATAAATAACATGTAACAATACTGGTATTCCGTTTATTTGACTACAAGTATACAATACTATAAGGTACATAATATCTGTGCTTAAAATATCGGTTTTACGGTGAGAGGTCAGTGACCTTGAAAACAAATCGTGTTGCATTGCATGGCGTTTCTGGTTATCTTAACTATTGAGCTAGTTTGTGTATTTATGACTAGGTTGCTAGCATTTAGTTTGGTATCCTTTTCTGATTAGTATTAAACAAATCAAGCATATCGAAAGACTTTATTCAGACGTTTTAAGGGCGGTTACGTCTTTTTTTTCAATTCCCAACGAAAAAGAAGCAAAAAGCCAAGCTTATCGCCCTCCGCTTTTTTATCCCGATTTGTCCAGTCCCTTAGGTGTAAAAGATTAACAGACAGACCGAGTTTGTTTCGCATTCGTGGTAGGTACTTGATGGTAAGTATAAAGTTTCACGTCATGTCATTGACCTTTACACAATACCTACGTGTTGCTATATTTAGCTACTATATTATATTTTTCGTGATAATTATGTTTGCTTGATGTTTCTATGCGTTCCATAGCACACATGCGGCTGGACATGTTGACCTTGAGAGTGCCCGTATTTCGTAGCGGCAGGGGTGACTTTCGTAGTGCAAGTGTCCAGCCGCATGAGCTGCCTTCTGTACCTAACAGCGATGTATTTAATTTTCAAATTTCAAAATAATACAATTTTCTCAGAACCTACTACATTAAATAAATAAAAAATACAAGGACACACAGAAAGAACATAGTTATTTTATTTCAGATTTCAGGGCATAGAACTCAAATTTTATGAGAAGCTTATGTCTATAGATTTTATTTATTAGGGGACCTCTCACACACACAAAAAAAAATCACATAGATTTAACCAAACTACACTTGAATTTATTGGTTTAACCATATCGTAGTTAGTTCGTAAATGCCTTATGGTTATTATTGTCCTTGGTATTTAAATAACAATGTTTAGTACTGTATACATACCACCAGTTTACAAAGGAGGGTTTAGCTAACAACCTCAGCATCACTGGAAACTCCCTCTCACACATTCCAGCTACCTTCCTATTCATACAACAAATAGTTTCTGGTCATTTGGATAATAAACTACATAGAAACTGTGATAAAGAAACCACTTTCAAGATAAAAAATTGTTTTGATGATATCTTGATAAGCTGGTAAAAATCTAAAAAGTCTTTAAGAAAAGTTTAGATTGATTGAAATTAATTTAATAATGTGTCCTTGCTCTATATCATAGAGTACTTACTGAGTTGATTGTTTCAAAAGTAATTAGATAGAGATTAGCTTCCCGCCGCGGCTCCGCCTGCGTTAATAGTTTTTCCCGTGGGGATGAGGAATTTTCCCGTGGTAATGTTAGCCTGTGTTCTTCCTCAAAGTCTATTCTATCTTTGTGCCAACTCCGCCTGCTTTAGCAATTTTTTCCGTGGGAATGAGAAAATTTCGCGCGGTAAATCGTAGCTTATGTTCTTTCCCAAGGTCTATTCTATTTTTGTGCCAAGTTCCACCAGTTTCGGTTCAGTAGTTTCGGAGCCTATTCGATGCAAACAAACAAACAGTCAAACCTTTCCTCTTCATAATATTAGTATAGATTTGTTTTTATTGTTTAATTTGTGACTAACAAACTTATTTCTTATCTACTTTGCACAAGTTCGTTGACCTACGACCTAAAGTAATAAACTTTGCAATATCACAAATATCTGTTACTTGTTCGTATACTTTTCAAAATTTTGCGTAATTTCATTCAACGGCAACCTTAACTTATATCAAGGTTATAGGTCAGTCAGATGTAGATAAATGCTTCCATATGTACGGCTTTGCAAATCTCATGTCTGAATGAACTATTTGTATCAAACCCACCACGAACCAACATGATCGCAATCATATGATGTGTGATGTGACCTTGACACCTAATCATACTGTTCTCGTCCTCGCTACCGCTAGGCTTGTAAGAACAGCATGGTATGAAGGTGAAATTACAGGCCAATTGATTTCAGCTTGGTTGTACATGAATATTGTATGGATACAAAAGTTATAATACAGATACAGATTACGTTATCTACATACTTTTAAATGAAAATCTCTTTCTACCTACGTAACTAAAATAGTAACTCTCCGATTTTATCTGAATTAAAAAATGTTTCGTTCAATTGAAGTCTAATTTAATTAGGTTCAGTGTAATAATAATGATGTAGGTAGTCTTATGTCTACGAAATAACATAGGATAGGCTATTTTGCAAAACGCATCTTTCTTATGACAATTATTTCTCATTATTCACGCTTTTCACTTACTGAATTCTATGTGCATTACTACGTATAAAAATGGCCTGTCGCATTGTATGCACCCGTAACATGCAGTGCTATGACAAAAGTTTGTCGCGCGAGAAACCCGCCATATTGAAATATCCTCCACTAGGATAAGAGAATATGCACGACAAAATTATGTCTGTCACGCGTGGACCGGGCGTGTAGTAAGCTGAAGTGGTCATTATCGATCATTCAAAAGGGGCATACACATTACGGCACGCTCGCAGTTCTAATAAATACATATCGGTGCAGTGTATCTTGACTTGACACATTAACTTGGGTTCTGTATCTGTACGCAAACCCACCACGTGGCGGCATCGGTGTGCGTGCACACATGAAATTGGACTTGTTTTCTTAGATGTTTTATTGCTTCTTAGTTATTATTAGTAAATGCTTATAGTTTTGCCATCATATTTTTGTTTTTCTAATACCAACATCAGTTTTTTTTGTACATATTTTTTGTCGACTTTCACGTGGAATTGCCCTTAGTCTTTCCTTACTTATTTGTCTAGCTATAGACGAACTGGTTAGTGTTTCATTAAAAAAAATGTAATAAAGATATACTCAATTTGATGAACAATAAATAATAGGATAGAATATTAATATAGAATAAATAACCTGAGAAAAACGATAATCTAAATATCCCTAGCTCAGAATATTTGTTTCCGTTATTTTAAGATAATTTATATCTTTTGTAATCGAAATAATATTTCATAATTTTGTTTTGATAAACAAGTGCATATTGAACTTAAGAAATTGAAGGCAAAATATGATTGTATATTGTGCAAGACAAGGGCAGAAGCCCTAGTTTAAACTTTACGATCGGTCTTAAAACTTAATACCTACAACTCACACACAAGATTTGATTGTTTGTTTGTTTGCATCGAATGAGCTCCGAAACTACTAAACCGATTTCAAAAATTCTTTCACATGATCCCTGTTTGAGTAACATGGGCTATATTTTATTTTCAAAAATATTATCTCTCCTTACTAAAACTTAAATAATGTAACTCGAGGTGTAAAAAAATACCTAAAATATCCCTAACTGTCTGCCCGCGGCTACGCCCGCGTTGTTTTCCGACTTTTCCGTAGTAATTTTCCGGGATCAAAAGTTTCGGAGATTAGCCCGTACAAACAGACACAGAAACAAAAAAAAAGAAAATTGTCTGGATATGTTCTGTTTCACTTCTTACATCGTCCTGACTCGGATTTCATCTTTTTTTTTTCTATGTACAGACATTTGACCTCTATTGTTTTATTATATACCTACCTAGATAATTGAATAGGCTCCGAAACTACTGAACCGATTTTGGTGAAGCTTGGCTCAAAGATAGAATAGACCTTGGGAAAGAACATAGGCTACGATTGACTGCTGGAAAATTTCTCATTCCCATGGGAAAGTGGGCGGATTTGGCATAAAGATAAAACAGATCTTGCGGAAGAACATAGGAAGAACTTTTACTGCGGGAAAATACCTCATTCCCACGGAAAAACTATTAACGCGGACGGTACCGTGGCGAGAAGCTAGTAAAATAATATTTTAAAGAAAAAAGATTTTTTTGTTTGTTTGCATTGAATAGGCTCTGAAACTACTGAACCGATTTTATTGCAACTCGGTATAAATATAAAATGTACTTTGGGGAGTATATAGACTACCTTAAACCGCGGGATAATTCCTCATTCCCACGGAAAAAGCTGTAAACACGGGCGGAGCCGCTAGGCGGGAATCTATTAGTTTAATATAACCGCCTAAAATTGTTCAGATGGTGCTTTCACATTACATGTTGTGAAATGATATGTTTTCGAATCGAAAATATATTTCATGCATTCTGCATGTTACCATTACCACAGAATAAATAATAGGTAATACTATAGGTAATCTACCTACAACTACATCGTATAACAATCTATGACTTGCAAAACTGAGGCTTTCAATCTAGTTTCTTAATTATTTGTAATATTTTAGAAGTTTAATAACTTGAGAGTTTGTCTGAAATAGATTTAGTTGTTAGAGAAAAAGGAAAAAAATCGTTTTATTCTAGTACCTAAATTATCATAAGCATACAAACATTTTTGCTTGCAAGAAATCTTTCCTGTTTCCATAAAATTCGTAAATGATCTGTGAGTCATGAGTGCTTGTATGAGAAGACAATACAAAATCCAATAATCGTTATTCCATAGTCCTGCCTGAAAGCATGTCGCGGTTACTCGTTATTCGTGGAATTATATGTGTGGGGAACTTCTATTTACTACATCGGAATTGCCAAAGTGCCAACACATTCGATTGTTATCGTTTAATTCAATTCAATATTTATAATTGTGGCTTCTACCAGTGTCAGGAAGCGCCTGCAAATGTCACATTACTGTCTCTTATGATTCGTACACAAGAATAAAGCCCACACGTATACACTAAGAGCTAGCGACCAAATTCTTCATGTGGCTTCAGCTGTATTGAGACTCCGTTAGCTACTTCCCTGAAGATCCTTTTCCTATAATCTTCGTGCTGGCAGGCCGCGGGCGGTGGGTGCGGGTGTAGTGAGGTGAGGAAAAAAAAGAAAAAAAATGTGGGCTCAGCGACTTTAATTTTTTTTCAAATAGTTGCTCAGTACTCGCTGTGCACCCAAAAAAAAATTTTAAATCGATCGGGTGGTGGGAAGGGGTTGCCAGCGTTCATTAAAAGTACCAAAATAATAATTAATTTCGTGTGGGCTCAGCTGTATTGGCCTTTTTTCTGACGCGAGATTAATCAAAATGTAAGCCCCAAAAAAATTCGAAAAAATAAAAAATAAATAAAAAATAATTAAAATAATTAAATTCGCAATTTTTTTGGGGATCACATATTGATTAATCTCGCGTCAGAAAAAAAAGCCAATATAGCTGAGCCCACACGAAAATTATTATTATTTTGGTACTTTTAATTAACGCTGGCAGCCCCTTCCCACCATCCAATCGATTTTTTTTTTGTGGGTGCACAGAGAGTACAGAGCAACTGTTTGAAAAAAAAATTAAAGTCGCTGAGCCCACACTTTTTTTTTCCACCCCACTACACCCGCACCCACCGCCCGCGGCCTGCCAGCACGAAGATTATAGGAAAAGGTTGTTCAGGGAAGTAGCTAACGGAGTTTCAATACAGCTGAAGCCACATGAAGAATTTGGTCGCTAGCTCTCAGTCTAGTAGCTATACTATATTAAAATGCACAGCTATAACTTATATCTCGCCCGCCACCACACACGGCGGCGGCTATACTCTAACTAATATATATTTTTGCGTTTATTCGGTCTGCGGCCGTCGTCGTCACGAGCGCACGTTTTCATATAATTTCGTGATACAGGATGTTCTTTTTGACCCCCAACGAAAAAGAGGGGTATTATAAGTTTGACGTGTGTGTCTGTCTGTGGCATCGTAGCTCCTAAACGGATGCGCCGATTTTGATCTAGTTTTTTTTTCAAGGTGTCACAATCGAGAGTGTTCTTAGCTATAATCCAAGAAAATATCTTCAGCCATTTGAAGAGATTTTTAGTTGTTGAAAGGATCAAGTAACGGTTTTGTGTTAGGAGTTATAATTTTTTTTATTTAGTGTTAAAAGCGTGTTTAACCAAGATACTCGTCAAGACAAATCAAATGAGCCCGAACTCGATGGGGTTGCGTCGTTTAATTACGGAGTTCCTATGGCCACCTTCCAGTTCCAACATCAGACACTGGTTGCCATAGAGTATCAAAGTACTTACTGCTAATTATTTCTACCAGGCTACACCTAGCACTAGAAACCACTAAATTCAAATGAAATGGAGCATCCTGTGCCCTTGAAATATATCAAACAAAATATATGTCAAAATATACGTTAGTAAGTCGAGATATATATTAATAAGATAATAATTATTAATATAAGTACCCAGATTTATATTAATATACCGAGATTTATATTAATATGCCTTGCTATATCGGTCGACATATTTTGGTGACGTCACAGCAAGCGACCGATATAGCACGGCATAATAATATAAATCTCGACATATTATAGGTATTCCGTAAGTGGACGCAGTAAGGGTAAAAATCTTAGAGAATAAATATCCATAAAGCACGCGCATCGCTCCCGCTACCTTTATGTCAAGCGTAAGCAAATTTTGGCAGATTTTGTATGGGCGGTGAAATCAATAACAATTTTCTTTTTTGATTTGTTTCTCGAGTCATGTTTGCAACTTATCACTGCACATTTCAAAATGTTCTCCAATTAAATTTCTTATTTTCACCGGGAAAAATAATCAGCTCCGATAACCATGTGATACTAAACGAACGCGCTGAAAGATATTCGGCCTGTTCATATTCGTGCTTACGGTTCATACTCGATTAGGCGTACTCTATCCCTCTCAGAAATTTTTCTATTTGTACTCTAAGGGTAAAAATATATATATTTCAATACAGCTACCGTGTGTGGTGGCGAGATCTAATATGTTAGAGCTGGACATATTAATAATGAATATAGCTGAGTGTGTGTGTATTGGACTTAAGCCGTTATAGAATTCAATCAACGACCTTACAACCCACACGAGAAGAAATTAGGAGTCAATCTTCATAGCTATTATTGTCCACAGATATCAAAAGATGAGGTCGCGAAAATAGTAGCGGGTTTTGAGAATGAATCACTGCTCACGAGCGGGGGCGTCACGATAGCAGGCACGCGATACATCTACCTCAGTGGCTCAGACCGCATCATACGCGCAAAGCTTGGCAAGGTCGGCGTACACTGCATGAAGACACAACAAGGTGAGCCTATCTCATAGAATAGAGTAATGTTTAATGTTTTGAGCAGGGATCGGAACCGGTTTTTATACACTTGTTAAATCACGCTAGTTCAAACCCTATCCGACTATAGCTCTAACTAAGATCACTAAGGGTAGGTTTAGTCCTGGGGGAACATAATATGCAAAGCAACCGGCAGCCCTGGCCTTCGCCTGCCGCAATTACTTTAATAATTACAAAACCAATTGAAATCGGTTTCATTCCGTTCTTTATCAAAAACCGGGTAATCAGAATATTTTAGGTTTGTTTCATTAAGTTCCATCTATTGCCGGTTAATTGGGGAACGGAATTATATCTGTTTTTCGAACGTTATTAACAGGGATATCAAAACCGGTTTCGATCCCTGGTTTTGAGTAATGGTTTTAATAGGTTCTGGTTTACACTAACCTACCTAATCCCTCCTTTACATCTAAGCTGGCTGTCGCAAAATTACTCTGCATCATCTGCAGTATCATCAACGTCACATTTTTATTTTTTACGCGTCATGGTGTCTGGTGTTAAGAGCATTTGAACTTGCCACGTGCATCGCCTATCCAACAGATATACTTAAGAACATTACAACAGAACTAAGAGTTCAATTTGAACTGCTCTTCTTTGTACATATGCGCAAGGGAACATTCGACGTTGTTTGTAGAGAAATAAGTTATTGTGTAAAGCCACCAAGACACCAAGCCTACGTCATCATGCTGTGCATCCTTGTCCAATGCGTGTTAATCGACAAGGATGTACAGCATGATGACGAAGGCTTGTGTCAAGTCACGTGGTCGGAATAGAAGACCTTGTTCTCTTTTAGGCCATGGTTTTACCTTTGTGTTCGTTAACAAGCTAATATCCTCACCGAGGGGCTCGAGCCTACCCTGAATTATAGTGCTGGACCACGCTGCCCCAATGCGGGTACAACAACAACTTCGCAGGTGTGTGCAGATTTCCTCACGAAGTTTCCTTCACCGTAAGAACGTCGCATAAACGTAAATATTAATTTGAAAATCGAAAACAAATTGATACTTGCCGAGTCTTGAACCTACGCTACCTTTGAACGACACTCAGTAAGGGAGGATAATTATTTTCATGATTTAAACGAAACTATATAAATAAATTTTGTTGCAGCTGTGGTAATTTCACTGTACGAAGAACCCATCCAACCCCAACAAGCCGCATCTGTAGTGGAGAAGTTAGGAGACTATTTAATTACCTGTGGTTATTAGAGGTGAGCTTTACACAATTCATTAACTGTATTTTATTTTATACAAGTTTGCTCATATATGAAGTTTAAACATAATCTTAAAACAAAATTTGTATGTTTTGTGTCATTAGCGAAATTAGAGTATAATTAAAAATAGTATAATCAAAGGCATTGATCCGACTCGCTACTTTGTGCTAAGCGTCTGACCTTGAAAGCGTCGAGTGAGAGTTTCCTTTCTATACCGTTATTATGTATTCTAATGTTGACCTTCATTCATATCTTCCTCCCACTTCTTATATCAGGTGCTATAACATGCGATAATTCCTTTCCCATGTTTCTACCAGTACTTCAACCAAGCAAGCTTTGTAACGCAGACTTTAGTATATTATACCAGTGATAGAACCGTTAGTTGTACAAGTGGGCAATATCTCAGACAGCGTTTTCTTTTTCAGATCGAAGCGCGCCGTGATCTAAGATACTATAAGATAATATTTTTTTCCACAGGGAAATAAGTAAACTGCATTTTGTATAATATTCTATAAAGTGATAAGGACCGTTCAGTTGTTTTGATATTTGATAAAATAATAATGGCGTCATCGGTGTCTGATGCGTTTAGCAACTGTGTGCAGGTGCAATTACTTTGCGGATTCTGGACCCTTTTTTATACGCTCACCGCTTCCACGGAGTAATTGTTACTGTAAGATGGTTTAAATTTGTATTTTAAATTTGCTTTTATTGACCAGCGTAGTGAAGGATTATTCAGCTTTGCAAGCAGGTCTTAAAGCATGATGTATAGAGATTTTGTTTATATTTCTCTTCAAGCATCCTGAATCTAGTTAACTATACGTTCCACCTATCAATCAAATTATGTACTGTATTTATCTTATCAGTATCGAATCACTATCTAGTACCCACGTCATGTCACTAAAGTCTTATCTTGCGCGCGCACAGGTGCTTGATGAGAAATTATAATAATCACGTAATGAAATTACTGTAACATTATACAACATATATATATAATTACAAATAAGCATTCGTGTAAGGGCTTGTTACAAATTGAAAGACACTGTAACCCAAGTATTACGATTTTAATTTAAAGTCTCTAGTCCCACTGGAACCATCGTGAGAGTAGTATCCGCCAGTCCGCCGGGCGAGGCTCGCGGGTGCTCGCGGGCCGGCGCGGGCGCGGCTCCCTCCGTTGCCACTCCCGCGCCGCTGCTCGCCTGCGCCACTTTTCTGCTATGCTTCTTTTTAATTATGTCGCATTTATAATCTTTTGTAGTAAATATTAAACATATTGCATTCTGTTGTATTGTATCTCTTAGCTGCAGAAACTAAAAGCGCTCAATTACCCTGTATCCTCAACAAGGCTTGCAGTAATCGAAGGGTGCATATTGTTTATATTTGATATTACTACTATAGCTTTGTACATTGTTTCTGATAAGCGATGGGAACTGTGTCTATCTAATAATAAAATGATTTGTATTATAAACATTTAGTTTCCTTCCAATTATCAAAACCATAAACCCAAAAAGATAAAAAAACATACGCGTTGAACTGAGAACCTCCTCCTTTTTTGAAGTCGGTTAGTAAAATACCAAGTTGCTAATGAACATAATTTATTTTTTCATTTTGACAAAATCTACATTTAGTAAGAGTTAAGTACACTCGAATACAAGGATTGGTATAAAATGTTAAACTTGTAGCAATAGCCTATCAAGGGATCTTGGTTCTTTAAATTACAACACACGAGGTTCATTTCCATTATCTAACTCTACAAAGGAATCGATAATTCTGATTATTGTAACTTGACAGATTTATTTTCTTCAACGTGACAATGCAGGTACTACCTAAACCCTTTAAATACTTTATTAATGTTTTAGTTGGTACAATGGAAAAATACTAAGTTTTAAGTATAGTAGTTTGAAAACAAATATAAATTATAAAAAAACTTGCTCCAATACATCCTACGTTGTTTTATCTACACTTCTACGAATCTATTTTTACGAAAAGAGGGTTTTAGTGTGATCTGATAATTACCTTATAAATAAATTATGCGTTGATATAATATGTATGTACTGTTTGATTAGAGGATATCGCTATACATTTGATTTAACATAAATATAACGTAACTATTTAAAGCCAACACACTGAAATCATATACATTTCCTAACATCTCAAAACCCCTTAACTTTCATCGTTTAAGAAAACATTATTATTTGCACATTACACATCTCACCATATTCACAAAGCATTCAGTTTAACTTGTATCGTTTATAAAAGTAGCTATAGATTGTGCAAATATTCCGTGTAAATTAGATAGTCTACAGGCCTATGTATAATTTTACGTCCTTCTTATTCAAAGTGAAAGTTTGTGGTTTTATAACACTTCGCTTGGCAATATGACTGTCTGTGTTAGCATTGGATTGTTCGAACTTGGCGATCATTTCCTTCACGGGTGTTCTAAGGAGTAATGGCGAGATTTTTTCCACAGGCTCCTGAAGAACCCTTTGCGCTGTTTCTGGCCTGGATGCTCCTCCCCTGTTGACAAAAAACAGTCTTATCATTGTGTGGAAACAAAGTTTAGTCAGCGTAGATAATGGTTTCCTTCCGCTGCTGCTGACAACTGGGCAAAACATTGATTAGGGGACGTGATTAGTATTTATTTACTAAGTTTACTACAATACAACAATACCTCTAGACTCCATTTCTGAACTAAAGCCTGTATGTACATAATTTTGGTTAAAACGTGCTTTTTTGCATACCAGTAATTACAAGGAATACAGTCCACAAGAAAGGCCACAATTGTGTACAAATAAGCGGCCTTATGTCTAAGGCAGCAATTTGAATAGGCAACCCTTTAATACTAATCTAGTGGTGATTTTAAATCGCAGTTGTTGATTTGTATATTGTATATATACGCAGTTATATTATAAGTAGTTGTTTAGTTCATTGAAGTATATAAAATGTGAATTGTAACTGTCCGGGTGAGCAGGGCAGGGGTCGTGAACCCCTGGGCTGGGGGCAAGGCAAGGGAACGCGAATGTCAAGTGTACGGGACTGTGTACGGGTGCTTCCGCAGCGCTGCGGTCGATAAGGACTCGGCACTCGGCTCCGCTTCCCGAAACCGAACGCATCGCCTCATCCCTCTCGCGCAAAGGGTGCCGCAGATTCTCGACATTTAAAATTATTCGTGTTTCGAATTAAATTTGAAAACGTCCATATTTAGAAAAAAAAGTTGTTAATTGAATTACTGCGTAATAGTTAGCTAACCATTTCTTTCTTAGAGAAATGAAATTGTGAATCAAATAATTTTCAAAATCTTTACATTTTATGGACAAAAAGTCGTTGTAAAACTAGATTATAAAAACGCAATTAATTAAAGCGTGTCTATCTACAAGATGTAAGTATACCGTTACTGGCTCTGTGCCATGCTAGACGAAGAACGTTAACTTTTGCGGTCTTTATTCGCGCTCGGCCAAACCTAATTAGCCAGTTTTTTAAATAATGCTCTGGATAGAGACACGAATTAATTTTAAGCTCATGAGACCGTGGAATGCTTGTTTAGGAATTCAATCACTACCGCTAGGTATCTACCTAGGACGTGCAGTCTACAAAGAATTATATTAAACTTAAGAATTAGTACCTACTTCAGTATCTCGGAACGAATGTTACCATAAACAATTCATAATTTAAAGGTAGACCGTATCGTTGACGTTGTAGAGTCACGTTTCCACACTGAAATAATCTATTAAACATTTAGTTCTATGTAGGTCACATTAATTTTATTTATTTTTAAATTAGACTCATGTGTGTAAAAAATATTTTTTGAAATGTGAGACGTGAAATGATTTGGTCGAAGTAAAGCGTCGTCGTCGTTAGTTTAGTAGGGCAGCGCCGAGAATAGCCGATGATGTATTTTCGGCGTTCCAGCAGCAGCGTTCTGAAATGCCTGCCGCTTGCTGCGCTGCCTAAAATAGTGTGGTGTTTGTGTAATGCTAATGCTGTCCAACTGACTCGAATAAAATACTCAGAATCCGTAGCCCGGTTGGTAATACGTCTGCCTTCAAAGCACAGGGTCGCGGGTTCGAATCCCGCCCAGGGCAAACAATCGTGTTATGAGCACTTGTGTTTGCATTTTGTCTGGATGTTGTATGTTTATTTATGTATGTAGGTATATCAGTTGTCTGACCCTCGATGTCTGACCCATAGTATCTACACTAATCTACAGGTTCTATCAGCTTTGGGGTCAGATGGCCGTGTGTGAGTTGTCCCCATATATTTATTGAATTTTATTAATCTACTAGCCCCCGCGGCTACGCCCGCGTTGTTTTTCGACTTCCCTAGTAATTTTTAACTATCCCACGGGAACTCTTTAATTTTCGCGATTAAAAGTATCCAAGATGTTGACCGCAAGGTACCACCATGCAAAATTTCATTCATATCGGTCTAACAATTTCGGAGATAAGCCTGAACAGAAGCAAAAAAATTAAAAAAAGAAACCGGATAATATGTTCTAAACATAATATCGCTTCTTACATCGGTAATCTTGAATCGGTTTTTAGTATAATTTTTTTGTACGAACTGATTTTAGACCTCGTAAGCTTTATGATAAATGTAGAAACCTCATTCTTGTATTTGTTTTATAGATTTTGAGAATGATCGAGACAGAAGATATAATTAATTCATTCTCTTGGCTGGAACTCTGATGGAATGGGTAAAACTATAAATAGCCTGCGCAGTGGAGGTCTACGCATTCAAGTTCGTCACCCAGACACCCCGCAAAGATCGTGTCTATTTTTAAATATCTTTGTACATAATTAGGTACATATCTTATGAAATATGTAGCACCACCGTTATAATAAAGTAACTATTGAATTGATATGGATGGATGCTCCGTAGGTACTCTCAGGTGGACTGTCTTAAATTCTTCTGGTTCCTCTCCACTACTTAAGGTTGGTAGTCAGCTCTGCATACGTCCCTCTATCTCTCGCCATACGGAAAAGTTCTTCGACCGTGGCGACGCCTGTCCAGGTTTTAATGTTGTCGAGCCACGACATTTTAGGTCTGCGACGCCTCTTTTCCCTTCGATTATGCCCATCATAATCGTTTAAAGTGTCTTTCTTTCTTAAATTAAGAGAGCAATATTACTTTCCGTCTATTAATTTGTAAAACCTGCTTGACGCTAGTAATAAACTAACCTGAGGTACCTACAATGAAATATATTTTTTTGCGGTAGATTTCCAGTTGGCAATCTTGTGCGCTTCATAATCTATATCGTTTTAGTTAGTGATGAATGATGATAAATCTACGCCGACGATGAAATGAATAACTAGGAACCGGACGTGACTACCTTGCGTTTTAAATATAAAACCTACCTTTATGATGAATATATCAATACAAAATCACTTCCTTCCTACGAACCATTTGTTTCTAATAAATCACGCGTGAGACAATGATTCACGCTGCTTGGATATGACGATTGGAATCGTTGGAAGAGGGTAACCAATAGGCTATAAGAAAGATGGTGACAATGCAGTGTTAATCAGGTCAGGGAGACCGAGTTGGGAAGTGTGGAGGGCTGGTGATACGCGGGTAGCAGGGGTCGTCGACTCCGTGAAGGGCATGGAGGTCGGACTCTGAGCGTTCCCTTTCGTCGGCACGCGGCGGCGCGGCACCGGCGGCAGTGGGCACGCAGGTATTGATCGCGGGACTCCAGCCTCCACTCTCCGCGCAGCTGCCTCTACTCAACTCACCTCCTAAATGTTTATCGCCATCTGAATTGACTGCCTCGTATCCCGCAACAGGCAAAGAACAAAGGCTTTGTCACTTGTTTCGTTTCTTTATGTATTTTGTTTGTTATCATTGTTATACTTGACTCTGCTCACTTAACAGCTATAATGAAACTGTAGGTAATCATTATTTTAAATTAATGTATCATACGTAGATAATGCTCGCACTAAAGTATGTATAATCGAGGTGTCGCCTACCTTTGTTAGTAATATTAAAATTAAATACCTTTACCACATTAAACATTTAGGCCCCACACCACCCTTCACCATCAAATGATTGGTTCAATCAGTATACTAAAGTAAATGAATGATCTAGCAAAGTATAGATTTTAAAATGGCAGTAAATCTGTTTTTTTTTTAATATATTATAAATCAGACAAAGATTGCTTACAGGACATTGCTCGCGGGGCCGGCCGCCGATATGACCTTTTATCGACCGCCACATGCAGTTATCGGCCTGTTTGCCTCATTAATGTTCAATATAAACTATACTTTACACATTATTAGTACCTACCTATAATGAAGTACGTTTTTATACGATATTTATATGCTGCAATTGCTTGTTTGTGTTGGGAACAACATTTTATTAAAATAACACTGAGGTTAGGTTAGATTAGTTTCATACTCCCCCGCATCGTTCTTCCAATCGAACTGTCAACTAACAAAGTTTTTGAAGATTTCTCATTACGAAATGTTTGGAAAAAACTAAATGGAGGCGTAAGATACAAGTATTTAAGTAAGCCATACATCTAATTATAATTTTTGATATAAACAAATATTTATGAGCAGCATAATCGGAAATATTTCCACGACAGCGAAACTGATTTTGAGAGCTAAGTATAATTAAAGAGACAAATAATTCAAGTGTTCAAGTAGAGCTGGTCACGCCACTAGGGATTTGACTTCAAGGGCCTTGCAGGAATTGTAAGAAGCCTGATGCTTGAAGCTTTACACCAACGTTATTTTACAGCGCTACCGTTGCACTAATTGGCCGCTACAACCAAGCACATAAGTAGATAGTAAATGTGGGACTAATTGGGTTGTAAAAACGGATTTAACATGAAGTTCTTAAGTAGACTGAAATTGCTGTTTGACGTGTGCAGTTTGCATTGGTTAGCGGTGTAAATGACAAAACGAGGTGTGTTTTTTTAGTTAAAAAATAATGATCTCTGAATACTCCTTTATTTTCAACTAAAGACTGTGAATTAGGTACTGTCCCTATACCCTCAAAATCCTGTTTTAAAATAGAAATAATTAAAAAAATAATTGGAGAAAATGCATAAAATATTGAAATGCATTATTACGGTGCTTTTTCATAGCGAATATTTAAACTACTAAAACTGATTTAAAAAATTCTTTCACCATTAGAAAGCTGCATTCACTCTGAGTAACATAAGGCTACCTTTTACCGCGGGAAATGCCTTATTCCCACGGAAAAAAACTGTTAACGCGGGCGGAGCTGCGGCGGAAAGCTACTAAGAGATAAAGTGACTGATATTCTGGCTGGCGACGACGAAAACGGGTACATGTGTCTAAATAGTAAAGTAAGTATAATAATAATAATATAATAATAATATGTGGGACATCTCACACACGGCCATCTGACCCCAAACTAGGCATAGCCTGTACTATGGGTGTCAGACAGCTGATATACATACATATACAGGGCGTCCCACAGCTATGCCACATGGAGGGAAAGTACTTTAAATATTGTAAGTAGAACATTTTACTGAAAGAAGACTTTATTTTATTTCTAAAAACTATTAAAACTGCATTCATACATTTTTTAATAATTACATGGTTGAACCGGGAATCGAACCCGTTATACGAGAAAAAAAGATATCCTGTAGTTTTATCATACCGATCGAAAGGCTTCATCATAAGGGTTATTTTTTGCTAAATAACATAGTGTCAGAAATAAAAGGAAGACTATGTATTTTAACATTTTTAATACAAAATTTATCAATTTTATTAATTGCTATGACCCCCACGCCTTTAAATACAAAGTCGCACTCTTTTGATTATTTCACTCCCTGTCTTTAAAACTACGCGACGGATTTTGGTTTTTATAGATAGAGTGATTCAAGAGGAAGGTTTATATGTATAATACATGCATAATATACTAAAGGATAACCCACAATAACCATTTTCCCGTGCGGAGCCGGGGCGGGTCGCTAGTAACCCCATGCATAAAAAAAATCTCGGCGACCACATCAAATGTTAAAATTCATGATCTTTCTTTTATTTCTGACACTATGTTATTTAGCAAAAAATAATCCTTATGAAGGAGCCTTTCGATTGGTATGATAAAAATACAGAGTGTTTTTTTTTTCCTCATGTAGCGGGTTCGATTCCCATTCAACCATGTAATTATTAAAAAATGTATGAATGCAGTTTTAATAGTTTTTAGAAATAAAATAATGTCTTCTTTCAGTAAAATGTTCTACCTACAATATTTAAGGTACTTTCCCTCCATGTGGCATAGCCGTGGGACGCCCTGTATAAATATACAACATCCAGACACAAGGCAAACACAAGTGCTCATCACACGAATGTTTGCCCTGGGCGGGATTCGAACCCGCGACCCTGTGCTCAGTAGGCAGACGTACTACCAACTAGGCTACGGGGCCGTCAAGTAAAACTTGTGTTCTGGCGCCCCGCTGTAGAGTGGGCATGTGGATCTACATTACGTTTAGGTACAGACAGGTCACCTTGACTACTTTCTCGGTTTCGGAGTAACGGTGCTCTGTCGGCGGTGGTCGACACCGCATCAGTAGAATCCGCGCTGAGAGACCGAGACTACACTTTACAAATCATAACTAAAATTAGATGTTCATTGCGGGTTTACTACCCTGATCTCAACTGTACACTTTAATTTTTACCATATTGACTATGTATTCAACATCAAATTGCATTTTAACTTGTAAAATTGTATCGTGAAACCATCCCGCGGCCTGACTCGACACACTGTGACTAAATATTTATAAACATGTCTGTGGCGAGGTATAGATTTTCTTAAATGACTGTTGATTACAGGCAGATATATTCCCAGTACCTATATTAAACGTAACTAACAACCATAATTATAATTATATTGTATGAATTTAGCTCCGGTTCTTATTTTTATAGTATTTTACCTATATTACTGGCGGCTTAGATACTTGTGTTAGGTGCTATCTATTAAACTAATAGAAGATCGATATCTTCAATGACATGCCAGTTGAATATCGGCTTATCCTGTCACGTAAGAACCAGATGAGTTATAAATAAGCTAATCCTACGACTTCTCGCGAAGCTAGTCGCAAGTCTTTAACTTAGTTAAATAAAATAACTTATGCTTGTAATTTATGTTTTAAACAATAATTAAATATTTTTATATTTTTCCTCCTTCGACGACTGTAATTCTTCTGCGTAAATTGACGTTATCATACTTCATACTAATATTATATAGAGGAAAGATTTGTGTGTGTGTGTTTGTATATGTAGGTATAGTATAGTAGACCAACCTGTACTGGGCCAGCTATATCTACCTAAATAAGTGTGGTCGGACCACTGAAAATCAGGAAACCAATGATAATTATTAAAAAAGAACTGCACCTGGCAACTACATTTTGTATTTAAGTACAGTTGGTATGTCATGAAATTCATGTAGAATTTATATCTAAATTGAACATGATGATTGGTGATGATGTACATAATCATATAAACATATCGAGTGGTATCCAATTGCCATTTCACTCAGCCAGTTAGTGCAAATATTGACTTATCACTTAGTCTAATGTGTCGATTCTATGTATAGAAAGGTGCAGAAACTAGAAAGCTAAGTACATAATTAAAAAAGAAGAAGTTTCAAGTTTTTAATTTAAAATGGAGGAAAAATTGTAGAATCTCTAATTTGCTTTTTTTATTCTTAGCATTTTGAGATTGCATTAAAAAATTACTGGCCAAATATTGTCTGTTCGTGATCCGCAACATAAGTATTAAGTATATTACCTAACTGTAGTGCAGAAAAGCAAGTTCATTGACTCCCACACCAGTATCAAGGCGGAACACTAATGAGCATTCTATCGTCACTAGTTATATTCATATTGATGTCATTACTCGGCTACAGAATACAATTAGCCAGCAACCAGCGCAGCCACGAACATCCATTATCTGGTTAGGTACCGAAAAAATACCTCATTTTCGTATTTACACACAATTTTGTGACACCGAAGCATGTTACGAAAAGGTAATGCACTGGAAAGTGGGAATTTGGGAAGTATTAGGCTATCGTAATGGCAGGTCGTTATCGTATACATTCTTAGGTAATGATGGACTTTTGAGTTACACAGTTATGCAGACGTCGATGATGTCATGGTATGGTTAAAAAGGGCGCGGTACCAAGTTATTTCTGACAGACAAGATTAATTCTGTAATAGGCAGGATTATGTTACATTTACTAAGTACTGTTTTCGAGATTTGAATTAAATCTAACAAAGATCGAAGTGAAGTATGTCGGAAAGAGACCAATTACACTGACACATAAAAGTATTATAGTTAGACAATTATTACAGTGGTTACTGGAACAGATCCAAATGTGTTTGCAACGAATATTGTTTACCAGCAGCTGGTGGCTAGGAATAACCGTGATTACGATAGGCGTGGTATTGAGAAGAAAAACAAGAGTTTACGTAAAGAGATTAGGACAACACATAAGTAGGTATACAATGTATTAGGAACTTGATCATTATCTAATACCTATAAATAAATAACAATGATAAGGGTGTCAGAAACCGTAACTAAGATTAAACTTTTAAAGTAGAATAGACTAATCGAAGATTCTACAAAATGTTTCAAGAAATTGAGATGAGAACAATATTTATTATTTTTTATCTGACAACCTATGCTCTACAGCATTCTACAGTCACATGCTTGAAGAATCCTATTATTACCCGTCCTACTGTGTTTCGTTTGAGTTGTGTGCAGTTTTGGATTTGGTTAATATTAATGGACACTATATTCTGACAGACAGGGTAGTAGTTAGTAGACTCTATTTAATGTTTCACACAATTAGGTAAGTTAAGGCAGTTAAGGCTAGACACCGCCGGCTATCAACCTTCACCAGTCAATAACATACAATAACGCTCGATGAACATCATTAAAAGCACTTTTTACTCACTCGGTAAACCCGTGTAACTTGAAAAACAAACTTAGATTCCATGCAGCCATGCAGCAATCTTTTTACTTGTACTTCCGATCATTTATCGCACTAAGCCAACCAGAAGCCACTTCATTGTTTTGTCGGCAAGTTTATTTATTGTTTATTGCTGCCGCTGGTTCATTTAGATTGTTTTTGAACTTACTGAGTCATTTAATGGGTTTCGTTTCGTCGCTCCGCTAAAAGGCAATGATTCGTGAGGAGACGAAAGGCTGGGTCGATCAAAGGTCAACGGTTTTCACCACTTCACCGATACGTTCACACAACATACAACAGAATGATATTTTCTCCAGTACTTATTGAATACCTAGTTGCAGCAAAATTTGAGCGTCATGGTATTTTAATTTTTAGAGCATCGTCATGGTGATCATCAATTTTACAAATAATCGATTCGTAATTTAGTCTGACAGATAGGAAAGCGAAAAATAAAAATAAAGAGTATCAACTCAATTAATTCAAGGATAATTAGCGAACTTTCTCCTTTTCATCGAATTAAGCTATTTTGTTTATGTGCTACAGATTACCTACAGCCTACTGAAAGTGTAAAAATGTAAGATTAAGCTAAAAGTTATTCAGTTCCATGAGCAGAGTTATCAACCGAAAGATTTTGAGTTATTTGATTAACACGTTTTATAAAGTATGCCACTTTTTAGTGGTTTATCGAGTGATATTTAGAAAAGAGAGCTTTTTAGTTGGGTGATATTTTTTTTTTTCTGTTTACTTAGCTGACGAATAATCATGGATATTCTTTAAAAAGTCCTGCGTTGTAGTCGATTATACCACATAATCTTCGTTAGGATGGGTATAGATATTATTACTATAGATAGATATAGTTTAGCTCTTGTATGTAAATGTAAACTCACTCGTTTACTGTCGGTCGGTTTATTGTTTTGCCTTTGAGTCGACTGCACCACGTAACTACCTTGGGCTTATTATGATAATAGTTGTGAAGGAAAACGTCAACAAAATTATAATATATATAACTATCATGTACAAAGTTTTAATTGAAAGATGATTTTATTCGTTTTTGTTAGTGGAAATGTGTAGGAAAAATTATGAAGTTATAGTACATAGGCACCGCGCCTAAATTACTTCATGTATTGTGTGTCACCACAGAATAAATATATGTAGTATGTACGTGTCAACCAATGATAAAAAATAAAATAGGTACTTTTAAGCCATACATACAAGCAACACAAAGGCCATTCATAATAAGTGGTGTTAATTCTTACATAGATGGGATGTAACTAATAAAATGCATTCAAAGGACTAATGATTATATCCATTATCGACCAATTACATGAGCACAAAGGCGTATAAAATCAATGAATTGAATATTTTCACTAGAGATTATCCGGAACGGGCTATTGAAATTATTAAATAGGTAGGCAGTTAAATAGAGCTTCGATTTCCGCGAAAGTTAGAGGGCCGTCGCCTCTAGTATGGTAGGGGGGTGTGGGGAGGGGAGGAAAGGGTGCGCATAGGGGCGGCGGTAGAAGCGCCCGGGGCGCCTGCGCGTGAGCCCCCAGGGGACGCGGCATGTGCGCGCCGAAGCCCCGCACCCCGCACCCCGCCGGCCGGTCCCGCAAGCTCGATTATTACCCACTCATTCAAGCCCGCTCCCGATTATTGCCATGGCAACGGTTTGCCCGAGCTTCCTGTGCAGATAGTAGTATAGTACCACAGTACAGTACACGCTGCAAGCTATAATTTATTATATTCTAGCCTAGTTTAGTCAATACTGACCGTTGGCTGAACGCGCCGCTGGCGACGTCGCCTCCTTGGTCCGGGTAGTTTCCTTCTCCTTCCCATTGTTCCCTGCGGCAAACGAAATGTAATTTAACTTAAAATATTCTTCAGATTATGTAGCTATAGCCTATACATTAACTTATTTCATTATAAGTCGTAATCAAACAACTTCGATCGGCGCTACCCTGAATTACCCTTCCTTCCAAGTCCCATTATCGAATCAAAAAAAATGTTTTTTATGAAAAGGTTGAATTCAATAATAATAATATGTTCTTCGATGAAGGTGTAGAAGGTCGGTAGAGGCACAGAATAAATAATTGTATAATTTCTGCATCATTCGCTGTTGAAGGTGAAAACTAAAACGCCGAAAATATGGAGAAATGGTCGGGCAAATGATATAAAAGTGGCAAGGTTCATGCACGATTGGCCTACTGAGACGGAAGCTATTATATGTCATCAAAGTTCTCCTTTAGAAAGCTGAAATGTAGTCTATAGGTAAATTGTGTAGTTCATGGTAGCAAGTAAAGAATTATTGTTGTTACAGCGAGGAGCCGAAGAAGCCACTATCCCCGCGCCGCCGCCATTTTTACAATTTCTGGCGCTATTATATTTACTCAATTCTATGTCAATTAGTTTTCCGCAGGTATTAGCGAAATCTTGTGTTTTCTGGTACCTACTACATGCAAAAAAATAAAAATATAAAATGTAACAGGATTATTCTAAAAAAAATTTAAGTTATCATCATAAATATACCTTCGGGCATAGGTCTCCTCGTAAAATAACAGTCATCGTCGTAACGAAATAAAATCAATTTAGAACATAGTCAGAATGATAGCAAAAGAGGCCGCGTGGCTGGTCGGAGGCGCATTCCCGGGAGGAGCGGAGGATCCTTTTTGCGGCACCCCTCCCCTACCCCGCGTGCCTCCCCGACCGGTTCTTCCGATCGTTCACCCGCGCCACGCAAATCTCCGATCGACTTTCTGCTACACGTTACCGACAAATCAAGAAGAAGCCTCAATTATAGGCAACCGGCAAGACTTGATGATTTGATGCCTATGCCTAGGTCTTAAAGGATTATAGGTATTGAAGTCAAAAGAAATATTCAGTTTATACAGATTCTTAAATAATTCATGCGCAAAAAGATCCTTATAAAATAATATTTTTATTACAATCGTGTTACCTATCTACCAAGAATACAATGCCAAAATGCCGACTCATTTATGTTGAGTTATGTTTTTAAGCTAAGTTATGTATTAGTCCTGCTTACTAACTTCCTAGGAAGAAACGATATTGTGTTGTATTGTAATATTGCGTGTTCTAAGACTAAGTTAATGCCATTTAGTAATACTTACCTACCTACATACATTACATCATAGAGAAACTACCTTTTATCTTTAACTGTAAGTACCTACTCAGTACAATCTTATCGAGACGATATTGCAAATCCAACTGAACATAAAAGATCATAAAACGTTGCAAGTAGAGTACATTCGTGCGATAACTATGCTGGTAACTGATGGTCTAATCGGTGGAGGTTCAGTCTTCGACCTTGACCAGTGGCATTGGCCCCTGGTCGTGTTGTGCAAAATAGCAAACGTCGCGACGACGACGACGACGACGACGGGACGAGGAGGTAACGACGCGGACGCGACGCCGCGCCGCCGCCGGCCACGTGGTTTTATGTCTTTCATTGCCAGTAGTCAGGAACGCGATTTGTTGTCTGTTTTTATGAGTTACTTATTGTAGTAGGTTTAAGACATACCTCTGACCTGTGCTCTGACCTTAAATCTGTTCTTTTATTTTGGATTCGAAACTTAGTACAGGCGGCCGCACATTTTCAGGTATTTTTTTATTTGAAAATGTAGAGTAGGGTGGGGCACCAAAGACCTGGGAGACTGTTGGAGCCTAAATAACTTTTCCAAATAAATTAAGGTCAACATTTCTTAACTGTAATGTTTAGTTTTCATAAAAATGGATTGAATTGACGTGGTTCATTCATGGTTCATTAGAAATTCAGTTTTGGTATTTCAACATAATTATCATATCTGTCTTCCTTGAGGAAAGTTTTTTGTCACAAAATCAACCGTTGTTGTATATTGTATTGTTGAATTTATGTTATTTGGTATTATTGGGCGTAAAGAATGTAAATTCTGTTTTACATCAGGAAAAATTAAAGGGATGTTGACGGAGCTTGTGCAGGAAAATGAAAAACAATGGCGGCCCACCAACCACATTCTATAAATAAATGACAGGGAAGAACTGTAAATAATAAGTACATTATTATTACATTTAAATGGAAGTGGGTATGTTCCCGGCTTGAAATTGTACCAACCCAACTCTAATGTTTGTCGTAAGTACTAGGTGAGTAAAACACGGAATTAACTTAAAATACCTACTTGAATGTAGTAAAAGTTCAGAAGCATGTGTCTTAATGGAATTCATGATGTAAGTATTAGATTATTCATTATAAATAATTTTCACGATATTTAGAAAATAACTTGTTCTGAGCTCTATCAATTTTCTATCTGAAATGCTATTAGAGCCTTTATTGTAATAACAAGTTCAAATTAAAATCAACTAGTATAGATGAGGAAATGCTAAAATAGTAAACCATCATGGCCTATTACTGAAGATGACGCAATGTGTTATTTATTACGCGTGTTACCCGTACGATAGAGTAGCACAGAGTTTTTATATGCCGTGTGCGATGTGATAGATACCATCAATGACTCCATAGTCAAGAATACGCAATAAGGCAGCATCGTCATAGGCCATAATTTGATGCTTCTGTACTGACGTCAAGCAAAATTGTTCAGTGCCTTGACACAGAATACGTACATCCAGAGTTTCTCGGTCTGGATCACCCCAAAGTTGTTTTTATTAAATACATACAAAATCACAAACAATTCTTTATGGATCACAAATTGCTATAGGAATAACCTTTTTAACTCAGCTTGGTTTTGTTCCACTTTCATTTTCTTCGTGTGTTATTGCGAATAATTTTGCAGTACCTATTTACCATCACAACTGCGATCTAAACATATTATGATTGCAATTTAATTACTAAACAAGCTCAGTGAGGTGCAATCGGCGACTTTACTGCAGTTATACTAGTATTACCTATAATTATCTGTGCTTCGTTGTTAATATATGCGTTTTGTCTAAGAAATAATAGAACAGTACAAAAGTTATTATATCTAGATAAGCTGCAAGCAGTTACTAAGGCTATTGTCTGCTGCCGCATAGGCCTATATTACTTGCGCTAGGCTAGACTTATATGCACAGGTGCGGTTGAGTGATACAAGTATGTGGGTGATGGCCGCGGTCATGTTACGCGTAGAACCTTGCACGAATATACACTGACTCGCAGCGCAGGAGCAGACATTCTGTATAAGAATATGAACCCTGGCAGGAGACAAATAAATTAAAATAAGCATGACGCGTTCTGCGTTCACACAGCATTCATTAAACCGCGTCAACGCCTTCCATTTATTCCTTTAATCCGATTCAATTTCAATTTACATATCTTCTTAGAGAAACGAGAGTCCATTTTGAATTGGATTTTTACTGGTTAACAGTAACAGAGATTAAAGTTTTCAACGCTTCAATTAAAAAGGTCAATAAATCAAGTAAGATGCATGGCCTGAGTCATGTTCAGTGGTGGCAATAAAATGTCTATTTATATAGTGCCCTACACTTCGGCTTGTCACAAAAGAGCAATCATGCCTTAAGTCAAGCATGGCGCCTTGCCATTCGCCATATTAGATTACCACGAGGCCGTACTGAACCGTGTGATACGAAATAATACCACTAAGGTTAGGTAAGCGTACAACCATGCACATTTTAATGCAGTTTGTTAGAAAGACTTATCGCTAGCTCGTGAAAGTGCCTCACTGAAGCGAAAACGTGGTGCGGAACTCGAAAATTGTGAGGCTAAAGAAGACCGGCGCGAATGACTCATACGATCGTAGTATCGTACTCCGCCTGCGTCTGTAAAGAATTCGCGGCAGCTGATAATGATGCAGGGAAAACTTGAGTACTCGTCTGTACACAGCCATGCCATATGGTCCGGTCGATTTTGTCGACCAAGTCATGCCCATAAAAGGTTTATGATGCTTTTAAGCTGTTCGTGTGTGTTCAATGAATACATCAATATTAGGTATCCCTTAAAATTTTATCTTAAACCACGTGGCTTCATGCCTCAGTAATTTAACTTAATTCTCCGACGAGTCTGAGTTGACTATCCTTCTTATTAACATTTATTCTACATATTTGCAAATCCTTCTCTGCCTCTTTGTCGTCGCTTTTATCTACCGTCGCGTCGGAGATCACACACACCCTTGTAGGAATGTTCCTGTTCTTGATCCAGCGGTCCGCCTTATGGGAAGGCTTAAAGACCCATGGAAACGGGGCGTGGTAACGTCATCGTCAACGGCAAAATAACAATTTAATGTTGTGGTTCGATGTTCATTTATAGGTAATCTGAATCTTGTGTGGATTTCTTTGTGTAGAACTTGTATCAATTGCGTATCAGTTATCAACACTTAGAATTATTAGTCCAGAATTTAATACTCAGTAAACACGTGGGCTTTCAAGGTTGTAAAAAACTGTTCGGCGAAGGCGTTCGAGCGATTGACATTCAACAGATGCTAGCTTAAGTAACTTACTTAGTACCTACTTACCAACATTTTTTTTTTGGTTAGTATTAGAATAATGTTTAGTGCAACTTTTAACGCGATATAGTTTATGTGAAATTTTTTTTTGTTTAGTCATACATAACGAAGTTCTGACTGAACTTCTAAACCAGATATTTAAATAGTTATTATGACTATAAATAAATATGTAGTACTGGTAAATTAAAAAAAAACATGAACTGAAAAAAGTAAAGTAGGTACTGTCTATTTAGATATATAAATAAGTATATAGGTTAGGTAGGTACATATTATTAGGTAAGTCTAGGTACATATTTTATTTCATGACTCATTTCTAGGTAATACAGACATCGGAGTTCATGATTATTATAATCATACTTACCAAGCTACGCGTAAATAATAAAAAATGCAGAAATATCGAAAACCGTTTATCTCTTACGTGTAAAACCTGCTTGCCTGTGTAAGGAAGTACGAGAGATAAAGGCAGTGAGGTTTACTGGTGTCTTGTATTACCTAACCATTTAACTGTCTGAATATTAATATGCATATAGTCGTAGGTAGGATATGTAAAAAAATATATATAACGAGAATACAAAATATATGCAAAAAAATCGATGCTTTGCGGCATTCCACATATTGATAAGCCAATTTTACATTAAGATGATTTAAATATATTAAATTTATAGCATAGCACAATATGTATCATAATATCATGCCGCAATGCCGCACAATGTTGCCCCAGCGTAAATAAGCCCTAACTCTTTGTGGTTTTCTACTTGACGCGTTAGAACAACTTAGTATACATTAAAATTCTATAGGTAGGTATTTATATTTAAGTTGTAGCCTGTTTGGGCGACCGGACGTAGATTCGGTCGTTGTCGAACGACGACGACGACGCCAGAATCACCGGATGCGCCTCCATTTGTATGCGGCCGACAATGCGCACTGCGCAACGGAATAGCGCATGCGAAGGGAGGGACGCAGGTTCATAATCATAACAGAATTATGGGTATACTAACTCGTGTATTTTTTTCCTAACGTAGTAGGAATATCCTGTAGGTACTGTTGATGCAGTGAGTGAGCGACCTATAATATAATATCATAAAGTTTGATAAAAGACAATCGATGAAATTGGAAAACATTGTATTGGCAACAAAGTTACATAGAAAAAAAAGTATCAAATTAGGTAAATCCATAGAATCGGGGTTGCCAGGATGATTTTATTCAAATTTGCCGTGTTTTTTCATTGTCTACTTTCATATTTTCCATACAGCGACCGTTGATGGAGTCACTAGTGACTTTCGATATTACGAACTAGACGCATGTTTGCTATATTATTACACTTAGAAATTAACAACTTTTATTGCTTTTATAGTGTCGTGATATTTTTTATAAAAACCTATAGGTATCTCAGAAAAAACGAAACTGTTACGTGGCATTCGAACAAGCTGTTACATATAATAGTCGTTATTTTATTAATAGTGTTGTATAAATACATATACATTGTCACTACTATAATTACATAATATACTTACGACTGCAATTGAATAAGATTTTTTTATCATGTGGATTGCAAAGTCGTTGTCTGATCCAAAAAATCCTATTGCTAGAGTTATGAAACTTTGATCTGACGTGGCCCACGTAGCAACTAACAAATAAAACAGTTATGATACATGTCCTATATAGTCCTACATAATGCTTATAATTATAATAACCACAGGAAAAATACTACACCACGCCCATCATTTTTCCTTTTAAAATACACGCTATAAATTTAAAGTTCGTTGCTAGTTCGCGGTACGACATATTATTATTAGAGATAAAACATGATTAAGATGTGAAGTCAGTTGATTACTTGTTGTTATCGGGCCGATAGCGGATAGCGGCGTGTGTTGTCTGATAAACTATCGCTGATATGAACAACAGGTGAAAGAGTATCCTCAAATACACTCAAACTACATATATAAACCAAATAATTCTAGCGATTTCGCTGAAAAACTGACGCGTCTATAGGTATTTGTAACGAATGTGTAAGTAACCTGAATGAAAGTTGGCACCAAACCAAAGAATTCGAAATGCATTCGAAAATATCTCGAAATGAATAGTCGGTACAATAAACTCTTAACACATAAAGCTATTAATAAAATGTGGTTGCAATACAATCTTTGGAACAGGCTATGCCAAATTTCGTCTTAATCAAGACTTTATTGTTGGGATGATAGAGCTATAGTTCGAGATGAGGTAAAAGGTGAATAAAACTAGATAGTGGTCGGTCGTATGTAGGGCGCTCTGGCTGTACGGCCGTGCGCCTTTGCTTGGTCTTGGCCCCAAAGACCGGTTGCCATCTTTGGTCGCGACCGGTTTAGCCTGAACACTCTTGTGCTGCCACTTTACTCTCACATTGACGACCGACGTCTCAACCTGGATCTTTGCGATACAGTAAGAACTGTGTCCACCTTGAATACATTGTGCTTGACTCAGTCGATATAAGTGACTGTTTTTTAAAATTAAACGATTTCTATTTATACTGACTCAATCCTTATTTTGCTTCTTTCTATTCATTACTATGAAAAAAAATGGCAATAGCTTTCTTTCTATTATCATGTTATTTTAAAATTAATTATGTAAACAAATTAAATTTAACGTATGCATGCATGATATTTTTGGCTAGAGAAGCAAGTAATCGAATTGATAGCCAACTTTTCTTCAATCTTCAAGTCGGTTAAATACATGTTGCGTTTATAATATGCCGTTGAGTCAAAGTGTATCTGGCTGACTTTCTTGTTATATAAATATGAGATATCATCACCGATCCCCCCTTGTACCGCGTGTAGAGCTCAGTCCTTTCAACCTTACAAGTTTCAGCTACTTTTTGATGTTCATTGCGTTATCAAAATCTGTTCTGTGTACGCCTGTTTTCATATTAGCTACGTAATGTATGTGAAATTGACTACTCAAAAGACTGACGATTTGGAAGTGACGAGCCCGTAGGTATATCATAAAAAAGCGAGATACCGTATAAGATCAGTAATACAGTTGCAGTACTTAAAAGGGTACAGTACCCCTACCATGAGTTGCTAACGTAACTTACGCGCTCGATATCGACTACGTAAACGTGCATTTAGTATGGAGAAATTTTACTTCAGATAACTGTCAATAGATGGCGTAGTTTTAATTCCATACTAAATGCACGTTTTACGTAGTCGATATCGAGCGCGTAAGTTACGTTAGCAACTCATGGTAGGGGTACAGGGTATCCTCCCTTATGTTAATCTGCCGCGCTGGAGCAAATTCCAAAATCCGCTCTTGGGCTCCCAAACTATATATAAAGAGGGCGCAATATTAAATATTATGTAACGCGGTCTCGACACTACACGCGATTACCCGACGCCTCTGAATCACTGCAATGCGAACGTATCACACAATTAATTTATGCATGTCGCATGGCATTAGGAGGAATCTGTCATTTGTTCAACAGAACTTATGAGCTTAGTTAGAACAAACTACGTACGATACGTTAGTTGACCATCCGCTATGTACTCCAAGAAGTTGCATGCAAATAAGTAAATAAATAACATAGGTTCCAGAAAGTAAATACATAATAATAATATGGAGCATTCTGAAAAATTAAAGCGTATACTAGTACTAAATAAATACGTACATACCTCGTATAAATAATATGGAGCATTTTGAAAATTTAAAATTTGTAAAATACGAAACAAAATCAAATTTGTATTTATTTATATTTATAATATAATGGAAGTCTGTAATTGGCTTATGGTGTAATTATAATTTATTATTATTATATGGTCTGTATGCATAGCTGTAGACTTCAATGAAAAAAAAATATGTATGTAATTATAATAAAAAAAAAAGTTGTAGTTAAGAGTGAATAACTTCAATTTCTAGACAGTTCATGAACTTCTAGTTTGGCTAGCCGACTGCGACACACGCATAAGGCTGAGACTCCACCAAAGCGGAGCGGAGCGGAGATGTCTCATTTTTCAATAGAATTTTGTGCCGCGCGCGAGCTTAGCGGCACAGCGCGGCTCAAGATTCTATACAAAAATGAGACATCTCCGCTCCGCTCCGCTTTGGTGGAGTCTCAGCCTAATGTCCGGGTAACAGAATAGCCATTGTATGCTAGTCCCCATTGTGTTTGCCCCAAACTTTTCGAGTCCCCCGTGCGAGTATAAGCAATTGTTACAGCCTCATTGTGTGACTTGAATGTGTCGGTTTATATTCTATCATTCGGATAAAAAATAACATACTATACCTATATCGTAGTAAAATTGTTAAAAACTTTCGTAAGGTAGGTACTTATAAGCCCCACTAGTATTTGACCGCAATATGGCAATATTGTAATATAGTGGAAAATCATTGTTTTTCATTATAACTATTAGAACTAACAGGTAAATAACAGATTTTGACAGTTAAATGTAAACTGATAATAACTATTTACTTAATGAAGTCGAATTCGTTCGTAAAACAATGTTCTATTAAATATTTACGTGAAGCTCAATGTCCAAAGGACATTGCTGTGATTGAACTTTATGTACTTGCACATGACTTGTACCTTCATGTATATAGGTACCTTCATGTACGTATATTCAGGACCACTTACATCTAAGTGAAATTAAAAAATCATAGTTACTGCTTTTATTTTAATGACTTATCTATCAACAAAAACAAAATATGTATCACTAAAAAAGCTACACATTTACTATCTTATCTTTCGTACCATATTCCTAAAATTTCGTTCAAAGTAAAATAAAAACCTATACCTATATTATGATTAATAAAAACTCGCTTGGCCGTTTTAAAATGTAAATAAATGTAGTATTGTAATAAAATAAGTCACAAGGAAAACAGAAATAAGCGACATAAAAATATTATCTATGAACGTGCAAATATATATTGTAGTAATAATATGTACTACTTACTATATTATATAAATTATAATTATTTATAATAGACTTCTACTGTTGGTGGGCGTGCCACTTGGTAAAAATGGGATTTACATGTTATATTTTTATACCCAAATCCATATCAAATTTTTATTAGACTTTTATCAATATCTATTGATATGAATAGGCATGTAATAATCTAAAAATAAAATTTCCTAATTGTTTCTGATGTTGCGGTTTTGATTATTTAAGTCTACGTTTGAAACGTACAGAACAAGGTTGGTAGCTCCATCTTTCGATCCATAGCGGAACTAAACCGTACGTTGACGTTCTTCGCGAGAGATGACTAATTTTTTGACCGTTACTGACTCATACTCATGCATAGGACTCATGCATTTTATACTGGTTCTACTGCTTGCTACTTACATTGTAATACCGAGAAACAGATATAAATGTGGAAATATAGGGTTTTACGTTGATCCGGTATGAATATTTTTGAACAAGATTTCTTGTGCTCTATTATTACTTTTTTAAGTGACTGATAAACATAAAAATAATAGTTTTTTATTTACGTTAATTGATAATAAATAATTATTGGTTGGTTACTACTATTAAATTATTCTACCACTTTTGAACAAGCAGCACAACACCACCACCACCACCACCACCCAGCGAGCCTCCAATCGAATTTTGAAATAAAAAGATAAGACTTACTTAGCCAACACATAATCTCGACCCTATCACAGCTAAATCAACCATATCTAAATAAATAAATATGTGGGACCATTTAACAAACGACCACATGACCCTAAACTAGGTAGAGCATGTACTAACTATGAGTGTCAGACCGCTGGAAAATAATAGTAGACATTCTTCACAGGCAATAGGTTGTGTAGGATTCCTCTCGATGATATTTTCTTTCACTATAGAGCTATGATAGACCACATAAACTTGTGAATTTAAAAATTTACCTTTAAATATTAGTAGTTGAGTTGGAAGTTAGAACAAAGTGGTGAGCAATGCTCCTAGCTAAATGTTACAGAAGTAGCATGTATTGTGGGGTTGTCACCGACGGACGATGCTTTGAATTTTAAAATTACTGTGTCGTATCTGGCCGGCTGTGAGTGAGTTAACCAGGCGATTCAGTTTAACGAGTCTGGCGGTGGGCCAACTAGTTCGATCTGTGTAATATCTGAGCAATGCCGCCCATGGATCAGGAGGCAGGCGTCACGGATCAATAGGCAGCCGCTGGCATCCGTGCCAAGAGCACGTTATTTATTGAGGACCGGTCATGGTCAAGGATCTTATTGTGTACCCACTTGAGTTCATTATCTACAGTACTAGTGTTCTTAGGTCTAGGGTGCTTGGCTTTAGATTAGAGCCGGCTCATAGGATAGGACCCTATTTTCAGTTTTATTTTATTTTAATTCAATCATTATTGCACATGCTTTGTTAAATAGATTTCATGAAGGAATTATTTTGTAGCAGCGTATTGTATTTTTTTTATTTATACTCTAAGATTAAAATATTTCTTTTCTTTACCAAAATTCTGAGTATAATATATACATAAGAAAAACATAAAAGCTTCATATTCGCAAAAAAAATGCATCGACCAATCTTGCATCATGGAGTTGTATTTTGTTTGAGTTAGGATTTGTTTTAGCATATAAGTGCTCAATTCAGCCCCGTTCTTTCCCCGGTCCTGTTTTCTCAACCTTTCCACAGTCAACTTGATAAAATAATATGTGTCCATCGTGGATAGGTTCAAAATTTGATGCTTCCCTGCTTTGGGGTAGAACCTTCCGCTCCCCCGCAAGACCGTTAAAGCTTGAATGGTCAAAGAAAGGCTTTCCGACTGAAACTGGTCTTTAGTTATCAGTTCACTAGTGTAATGACTATAAGTAGGTGTAATTTCCGCCGACAATCGATATGGATACGATTTCCAAGAACAAGTAATTATGCGTCAATCATAAAATTAGGTATGTGAATTAAGCGGAATTTTATCGATTGCATTTTTTATTGCATTTTTTATTAGTAAGGAGATAATACACGCAACGAGTAAGGTTGTTGTTTTAAGGTTACATAGCATGAATGAATATATAATATTAACACAGCAAAATGAAACCTTTATAGGCAGTTATATAATTATTGTTCAAATTATGTTATTTGTAATCGACGTGCGAAGTGTAACCGAATTCTCGCAGTACAGAGAGAGAGAATAGAAGAAGAGGGGACCTGGAGTCCTAAAATACGGGCCCTGGCCTAGTTTAGGCTCTAGCTACCCCTCAAACGTAATGATAATTATATTATGTACAGTAGATTATAAGTATTGTTTGTGGAGAGAAATATACAATTTTCATATTCATTTCATTTTCAGAATAGCTTCCTAAATAAGATACTCACGTACTTATGTAGAGACGTCTTTGGAGGAGTGTTCCTTTGGAAATTCTTAAAACGTTTTGTACAGAGTACATATAATTAAAAGGGCTAGGTGAATAGATCGGTTGTCAGTCTATTACCTATAAAATGTATGTACAAGGATACAGTCGATATCCAATAGGAAAATACCATGAAGCACACTTAAATTACTGGTTATAGTTAGTAAAGTGAGCTCACCTTTCCGTATTAGTAAGCTGGTGACTCTGCGCAGCGCTTCCCTGGGGGACTTGTGGAAGAACTTGGGCGTCAGGTTGGGGGGCAGCGTGAGGGGCTTCCGGGACCCCGTGCCCCCTTCCCACGGGGTCGGCAGGTCCGCCGCCATCTTCGACGAGGTTAGTCTGTCCAGGTGCTCGATCGAAGCCGGCCTGGCGGCAAGCGGGATGGTGGTTACAGCGTGAATCTTGTTATTTTCATTATATTATGTGTTTTCAAGTTACTCGAGTTTAGGTGTATTATAATTTGAGATGGGGTTACGTTTACGTTTTAGCGATGAATTGCGTGAGCTGTTTTATCTTTGGGTGTTTCTCTACTAATTTGTGAATCATGATAAAACGATGCATATAGTGGGCTGCAGCTATGTCATACCAAAATGAATGTAGAATAAAAAAAAAAGAATGTATTTATTTTGTAAAAAATTACATAAGATCATATCTTGAATTTCATACCTACATAATGAGTAAAATAAAATGAAAATATTCCTATATGTATATTCCTTAAATTTATATAACACCTACTTATTAAGGCAGTACCTCTACCACCACATGAGATGAGATTAGCAAAAAAGCAAAAGCAGGTAGAATTTTATTCTTTTGGCTCTTTTTCTATACCTACGCAACTTTATGTCACAAGATCTCTTAAATTCCTGATAAAATAAATTCCAGCCCCTCTAACATGCTCGGTCCACGCGTGACAGGCATAAATTAGTCGTGCGTATTCTCTTATCCTATTGGAGGATATTTCAATATGGCGGGTTTCTCACGCGACAAACTTTTGTCATAGCACTGCATGTTACGGGGGCTGATGTGCATCACTGTGGGTTTAGGCAAGTTTTCACATTTATGTTTTCCTAAATTTTAATTAACGTCTTGCGTATTTTTCTTTCGCATGATGACCGAAAAGAATTGAAGATATTTTGAAGATGAGAGGGAAAGAGTTATGAATGAATGATATTGTTCTTTTAAATGTGAAATTCAGAATTAGGGCTATTATTACTAAAACAATTGCAAACTGAACCGCTAGCATCGAGCAAAGTCGAAGAACGTTGGTGGGAGTACCGCCTTTAATAAAATGTAATATTTCCTCACCTGTGCCTTTGCCGAGGGTACCAGCCACGGGCCGGGCCGCCCATCCTCAGGAGATCAGCACCCGTGGCCACCCCGGAGACAGGGCCTACCACGGACCCTCGCCCGTACCCTCCTAATGTGGCACTGCCTCCTGGAACAAAACAAACGAACATTTTTACTTGTATTGTTTTTGCATCAATAGGTAAAGAATATTTCTGTACTTATTTTGCTAACAGTCAACTATAACTGGTAGGTTAATTTACATAATACTACCTATTAGTATTTGTTCCTTCTCGAAACCTTCATTCTTTATATCGTGTAAGGTGGCGTCGACTGAACTTATTCAGAATTATTCAAAGTCTTTTTTTGACTTTGCTGGAATAAAATATAGAGCCGGGATGGGATGAGACCAACGAGTTAACGTGCCTTCCAAAGCACCTTGCTTTTCAGAAAAAATATTGGAACCTTCATTGTCCTACCAAGACTGGGGAATGTGTATATGAACTGTCGTCCATCTGTGGTATCATTCCCTCGTTTTACAACAAATTATATCTTAGATTTTTTAATCTACTTCCGTTTCTTAGTTAGTTCTTGTATTGTATAGGTACACAATTTTTATTTTGAATGATCTCATTTCTCCTGGATTTGATAGTACCTATGAAAATAGTCACTTTTCGAAAGGAAAAGTGATACGTGCTATTAAGATAAGACTCTTAAATAGTCTTGGACAGTGTCTTAAATGATTTGTGCCACATACTGCAAATTCCGTGTAAACTTTGAAATAGCGTTGCTTTAAGTTGTCATATTATTTATTTTATTAGTAGCTGCTTATGATCGCCTTTTGCTGTATTCCTTGATGACAAAACTCGAATAGTTTGTAAACTAAACCTACCTATGGACTGTATAGAGTTCATGGTATTGTTTCTAGGTGGGCCTGTAGAGTTTCTGGGCGGTGTTCTTGGCACGTCGCAGCCGCGAGCGAAGACCGGCGTCTCTGGCAAGCTGGCTGAAGTCTGCAATGCTCCTCTTCCACCCGTGGCCTCGCGATTCTGCCTCTGTAAAGTCCTGCGACGAGCTCCACTCGCTCCCATGTCTATAAATTAGAGAAAAAAGGTGGTAGAGCCAAAATCCAGAAAGACGGACAAGTTGCAAGTAACACAGGCATGGGGCTTCATGTTTTTTTTAACTTGTTTTTGAAGCTTTCCGCCCCGCGGTTCCGCCCGCGTTATCCGTTTTTCCCGTGGGAATGAGGTATTTTTCCGCGGTAAAAAGTAGCCTATGTCACTCTTCATCCTTTCAACTAACTATGCCGAAAATCAAGTCGATTGATTGCTTAGTTAGGGCGTTAAGGAAGGACAAACAAACACACTTTCGCATTTATAATATTAGTATGAATGTGGATAGATCGATTATAATAATTATTAATAAATTATTACACACAATAAAGATTGCGTGTCATGTTCACATCCACAAGTACAACTCAGGCGGATATCTTTACTGTGCTACTACTACTAGCAACAGGACTTTCAAAACCATGCATGCAAATGTAGAAGTAAATTTATTAATATGTAAGAGTAATATAAAAAAAAAATCTGTTGTCGTTTTTTTAAATTGATTATCTTTTAATTATGAGTTTGCACACAAATGGATGCATAATTAAATGGAAATATTTTTTCCAGATAAAGATCCTCTGAACTGTACCATATTAATTAATAATGTTATGTACTAATATAGGTGGTGCATGCGAGGGAGTCAAGATATACGAGTATATTCACCTGTAGGCAAAGTTCTTCTATCAGTAGAGCCACTTTTGAAGTTACTGCTTCTTCTGTTTTTATTGTAACTGGTTTCCATAGACCGCGTTTTCAGACTATTTGTAGTGTCGCGATGCGGAGGCACCGCTGGTGGTTCTGACGGCCTGAAACATTACAAACACGTAAAAGCCCACATGGACGGACACTACCTACCAGAATGCGTTGCGACAATATTTGTAAAGACAAAATACTCTAGAGATATACAAAGAACGTACTCTAAGATCTTTTTAGGAATAGTATAATGAAATACCTTCTTCTCGTGTCCATGGTAGCAGTAGTAGGTAATGTATCCGATTTTTTCATGTGGCGTTTGTCTGAAAGTTGCATAATTTCTGTATATTCATCTTCGACTTCTTGGACAGGTGAAGGCGGTAAGGGAGGGAACTTTGGTGATTCAGGGGTTTGTGGCAACGGGCCCATCTCATGACCAATGTTTGGTGAAGGCGGCAGCGGGTGGTGTCTGTATGAATGCTCTACTATTTGCACATTTAATGGGAAGTCTCCACCGCTGGACACCGCCGAATCTGACGATGATGGCTGGCGCATTAAACTAACTGGCACATCCTTGGCACTCGTCGACTTATGCATACTATTCGATCTCCGACCCGAAGATCTGTCACGACGCTCAATCGACCTCTGATTCTGAATTTCATTATGACTCGAGGACTTTTGAATGTCGTGTCTTTTTTGTCTCTCTCTAGAACTATAACGGAAATGGTTTTCTAATATATCTTTAGATACTTCATCACAGTATTCATCCTTATGGATATTCCAGTCTTTAGGTATGTATGGGGTAAAGTGTTTTTGGTCCCGACCCTGATTAAGTATAGCGCTAATGTTGTTCTCAATTTTTCTGAGGGGGGAGGTTTCTCCGCTGGATTCTGGTTCAGCACTATCCTGGCCGTCCTCTTCCTCCTCCACAGTGGTGATGAGCGCCTGCCGACTGGCACTGGTGCTCTCGTCTGCACCCAGGCTCGGCAGCGATACCACACGCACCATACTCGGAGGCACTGTCGTCAGCTCATTCACCATCTCATTGCACTCCGCTTGAGGGGTTTCTTCAACTTTACCTTCCCTTATTAACGACTGTATATTATCAAACGTCGACGAATATTTCTTAAAATCTGTAAACCTATTCTGCGGGGACAGCTTGTTCTGAACTACTCCACTCTTATGAGTATTCTTATCGCTAAGCATTTTTCTACTTTTGGGACTGTGACCGAAGTATTCCTGACTTATGTACCTATCCTGTCCGTTATTAAGATCTAAGCTAAGTCTAGATTTCGGTGAAGTCATTTCTTTACTCAACTTAGAATTTGGTGTACAGAGATCTATACTATATCTAGAATTTGGAGTATTCAGTTCGCGACTTAAACGTGAGTTCAAATCGACGCTGTAACGAGATTGCGGTATACTCAGATCAGAACTAGGCCTGGAGTTGTATGAGCCGACAGAACCGGAGCCACTTATTGATATACTTGAACCATCTATTGATTTGTCTGTTTCTATACTTCTGTTTAGGCTATGATTTTGAAGTAGGCCCACATTTGGTTTGTTATTAGCATTTTTGTTGAAACTCGGTAATTGTTTTCTGTTTTTGCCCTTGCGTATAACGTATGTTCCACAAGCGATATCTTGTCGTCTATCAGAGTCGTCGCCAGAGGTCGGGGAGGCGAGAGGCTCGCACTGGTTGAGGGGGGGAGGCGGTGGCCAGTACTCGTCTCCCCAGTCGTCGTCGACGCGTTGTGGAATTGAACTGGTGCTTGAATGTGAATGCTCTCCTGACTTTCTTCTTCGTCTACCGATCACCTGTAATTCGAATACATTGTATAAAATGGGCGTCCAGATATCAGAAAATAAATTAAAAATAAAATGTATGGTATTATTATTACTTTTGTGCTTCCCGGAGTGAGAAGAGGGTCATCACCATCGAGTGACACTTCCCAAGCTATGGAATTGCGTTTCGAAGGCGTACTGGCTGCGGGCGGCGGCGGCGGGAACGACTCTTCCAGCGAGTCGTCTGAAAAGTGCTCGTCGTCGTTGCTCCTCGATCCTCTCGTCTTTGAACTCTCCGTCACGTCCTCCGACGATCCTCTACACACTTCTCTATGTCGTTCCATAGAACCGGCGAGAGTCCTCGGAGGAATCTTACTTTTCGGTGACAGCATTTCCCCATCTGACCTGCTGTCTCGTTTCACACTCTTCCTTTCTGAGCTCTTCGTATTAGATGGTGATAGTTTTGGAATATTGTACGTGGGCGAGTGAGACTGTCTGGTAAATTGTTTATTAGGCCCCGGATAAATGGTGACAGGGTGTTCGTTATATGGCTTGTCGTTGAACTCGCTAGAGAATCCCATGAAGGGGAAGACAGGCGGATTCTCCATAGAAGGTGAGCGTCTAGGTGGCAAGTGCCTCGGCGGCAGCCAGGGCGCTGAGGGGTCTGCAGGCCGCGCGCCGTGTTGAAGAGACGCAAACCGGTGCGTTGGCGCTGGTGGGTGTTGTAGTTCAAATGCACCGTTTGTCGCCCCTTCTTTTTCCCATCCGTACGGCCTCTGGTGTCTTGTTTTTGGCTGCAAACAAAAATGGAATACCATATGAGCTCTTCACATGTCTTTTCTGTTTTTGTAAAACAAATAAATGCCTACTTGTACACAATTTAATAAATTACTTACGAAGGTAGTCTGAGTGGCAGTGGTCACTCCATTAGCGCTTAGGATAGAGTCCAGCCTTTCTTCAGCTTCACGTTGTGGGTCAACTGGCGGGGGTTGCTTTGCCGGAGATACCCTGAAATTTATTCATATTATACCATTAGCGTTTAGGAATATTAATATATTTATCTGAGTCATTAATATGAGATTTTTTAAACAACACTAAGTAGTTATCTGGTATTATACTGGTACAATGTAACCAAACTTGTTGTTGGTAGATGAAATAAAAGTAACTAATTTAAAAGTGCAAAGATATGCTGCATGCAACTTTATAATAGAATCTACGATAAACAAATATTTTGGTAGTTTAGTGAAGTGGCGTTTCCGACCTGAAGAAGCAGTTCCAACTTCAGTCGAAGTCCATAAACAGTATTATGTTAAATATCTGGGTCCAAGAAATAACGACTGATATTTTTCGGATTCAGATTATCCAACGTAGTACGAAACCCCTCTAAGTCCATTAGCAATATGTGCTCTAAATGTAATTATAGAATAAATTCGTACTTAGGTAATAGAGTAGATATAATTCGCTCAGCCTCCTCGGGAGGCGGAGGCGAGTGCGGGGAGTGTGGCGTTTGCGGCGTGTGCGGCGAGGGCGGGTCGGGGGGCGAAGGCTCCTCGTGCTCCTCTGTCGGACGGAAACCCAGCGCAAACTTCGCCCTGGAAACACAAGGTTTACATATCTGTTAGTTGGCAAAAACACATTGCTAGTTGACTCAGTAAACGTTCTCCTGTCAACCCCGTACGATACAAGGTCACAGACGGAAGCCTCAGTCAGAGTGCCAACAACCACCAACCAACCATCAATCTAATCCATCAAGATATAGTATAGATAGATATACTAGCCGATAACATGACAAAAGAAGACTTTCGGCATCTTCACAGTTTCCCGGACTAACATTGCAATCTGGGTCGGACGGACTGTTGTAACAAACGTTAGGGTTTTTAGTTATTTGGTTCGTGACAGTGTTTAAGGGGTCACAACGCCTCATTGGTCTTATGAGAGAGAGAGAGTGTGGAAGGTGTATTTATAGCTGTAGTTGGAGTCCAAAGATGTGCCCAGTCAGGTGATAATGAATGTATCTAAATTTTTTGAGGAACAAAGAGCTAGGAAAATGTGCGCGCTTCGTGAAGAATTTAGCGAGCTGGTTGCGGGCGGGTGCATTAAATACCATTAAGATGACGATTTTGAAAAAAGAATGTAACTGGAAACACATGTTTACAATTATAACCATAAAAAACTGACCGTCTCCCGTTCATGCTCATGTAGCCATCGTCTTCCGAGGTGTGTCCGGCGAGCGGCGAGTCGTCGTCGGTGGCGGGCGTGGCGGGGGTGGCCGGCGTGGCGGGGGTTGCGGGGGCTTCGACGGCGCCGCGAGCCTCCAGCGACCGCGGTTCGCCCTCGTCGTACTCGCTCAGCACCTGGTCCAGCAACTCCAGCGACCGCTGCACGTCATCGCACCCGCTGGAAACAGAAGAGAATTCTACCTTCAAATACTTATCAGGTTTTTTGTATCTTCATGCTACGGGCTGGTCGCTCTAGCATTTTTCACTATGTTCACCGACATAGTCAAATAAATTGAACTTGTGGTGATCAGCAGCTTTTATTTATTTATTTATATATTTGTGGGAAACAACCGGTCTTTCAAACAAAGCACCACCGAGCTCTCTGTTATTTACGTAAATATGTTCAATGTTATATCAAGAAGCTTTGGAGTATTTATCTGCACAGACTACCTATACACACACTACACTACTATGCACACGTACGGGTACGGGTAGTTACTTCTGTGCACTTTACCATTTCAGTGCTATGTATTAAAGAAACATACCGTCAATATAATACAAAACATTTTCCCTTAATACCAGCTAGATCTAAATAATTTATTCGTAGCTTAGTGTCAGTATCACGATAACATTATGCTAACTTATTTATAATCCGACCTGACATTTATAGGGAGAAGGTATTGCCGTTCTGTACGGAAAAACATTTTTCCAAAGGTCAATAGCGGTTTGAAAAGGGGACTCTCTCGGGTATACCTTTCTGTGGTAAACATCTTCAAGAAAATAAAATGCCGCCTAAAAGTTATGCGGAATAATAAGTTTAAGTGGATTATATTCCGGTGGAATAAAAAAAAAATTACGTTAGTTTGTAGCTGATTAACTTACATTTACTGTAATTAACAATATTCTAAAGAATCAAGAGTATTCCATGCTAATGCAGGTGGCCGGTTAAATGTGCCGGTGAGTGTGTCATGTCACTTAGTACTTTGTTGTGGTTAGCGCTGACGGATGTAGAAAGTAAGTAGGTAGAGCAATGGTTCTAACTAGATATTTTTATTTAAATGATCTATTTTTAAAGGTTCATCATCATCATCATCATTTCAACTGTAAGAAGTCCTCTGCTGGACAATGGCCTTCCCCAAAGATCATGATGTTTGATTGAAGGTTCTGGGTGTCAAATCTTCTTCTTTTTCCTCGTTCCCTCAATGCTGAGGCTCACGAGCACGTACAACCAATCCCCAGTGGGTGCGTTCATATTTTATGTGCAGTGGACTGCACGATGGATGCTGCCGCCCACTTCTCTCTTCACTGTGTCGGACCACTTTGTAAGCGCCCTACCTCGAGCACGTCTGCCTTCCATTTTCCCCAAGATATTCTGCTTTTCCAGACTGTGCTTAGAAGATCGCATAATATGTCCGAAAAAGCTAAAAGTGTCAAATCTTGTGAAGTCTTATTTGTCGATGTTGAGGCACAAGCAACGTAGATAAAAGTAATAAATGTAAGTATACTATTTCTATCTATTTGATACATATTTATTAAAAGTAGTGCTGTTAGCTTTGAACTGTAAGTCTGTAGAGTTCGTTATGTTTAAAGGCAGCAGGTCCTCACGTAAAGTGGTTCTAGGCTCGGAGGGGAATGCACAAAGAAACCCTTTTGAAGGAAGAGGCGTCCGCTCTCGCGCCGTCTCTCGATAAGCACTCGCCGGGTGCGACGCTGCTCTATATTTGCTCAATAAACTGCACCGCTCATTCACGACAAATTTATTTACGGCTACGAGTGTAAAGGCAATAAAAGGTACATTAGGCAATCCCGATGCTCGGCTCGTTTCTTTTGTCGTTCAAAAATCGACGTTCCATTTTATGACCGCTTCAAATGGTTGGAACACGTAATGTTGAAAGAGATAAACAACCCAATATGCTGCAAGTGCTGTCGTAGTGTACCTCGTAAAACGCGACTGGACATTTATGAAGTGGCGAACAAGACTATTGCGTGGTTAACCGTGTTCTAGACATCTTTAACAAAAAATCTAATAACTATGTTTGTACTGCACTGACTGACACGTAACAAATTACTACAAGTCATACACATCACGAACAAACAATCTCCGTTTATTGACACTGCGCACATGTAATCTTTGATAGAGCGAAATCTGATGACAAGTGAAGGGGACCCTCGTAACGGGTATTATAAGGTTCTTGAGATGGCAAGCCAATAACCCGAGGCCCTCACCCCTCGTGGCTTGTCTCCTCCGGCGATCTGATCCTATCGAAGGCTTCATTAGTGTTCACCTCACTAATGACATCTCCGCCATTATCTTCTCCGTGCAAAAAAGATTTTTTGTGCGAAAGATTCAGTGATTCCTGCGCTGGAAATTGGAAATATACGCATGGAATGGCAATTGGAAATATCAGCATGAGGGATTTCTAAATTAAATCTATTCGTTTGGAAGTCTGCAGTTTCCATTCTGAAGAGTCTGCCGTATGCCGTACACCTGTATTTCCAATAATGGCAGTGTATTGTGGATGTCGGTAAAGCAATATTGCTTCCACTGCGTGTGCGGGCGGTGAGCGTGTGAGCCTACTCGCGACTTTGAGAGTGCATCTATCGCGATTCCGTATTTTCTCAAACTTTTTTCTTTATTATTTTCAATACAATATAATACTTTTTTGTCACATAATTTTGTACTTTTAAATTATTTATCATGATCTTTTTTAATGAGGCAAAATCTGGAAATAATTGATGGCAAAGGTATAGATAGATCTGTACCGTATATAAGCGAGGGCAACCAGGGGTAGTCTTGTTTTGGTGGAACCACGTAGAACACAAAATCTATAAAAGAGCCGTTATTTGTAAAAGAAACAGACTCCTCCGATTCAATGCAACTTGAGATACAAATAGAAGGAAGAAGCCATTATATTCGTAGAAACTCTTATTAAAAAAAGTTTTCATACGTCGATCGCATAGTTTGAGGTTCTCTGCATGTCACATTGTATCGCCGGCTGGCACAAAGCAGTGCACTCAGCAAGAGTGGCGGCGGCGGCGCGGGCGGCGCAGCGCGTACCGCGTACGCCTTTGTTTTATTTCACCCACACCACGACAACGCCGCCGTACAGAAACTTTCAGGGGGCTTCCAATCGCGTTCCTCCTTCTAATCCAGATAAACTGATTAGTTACTATTGTTTCCAAAAAGTTTTCCTGGTGGCAAATAAATTGTACTCCCATTCCAATTTCAAAACATCCCAACTTGAGAAACTTGCTATTTTAATTAAACTTTGGGATTTTTGCTGTGTAGTAACTAGCCTGAAGCAAAACGAAATGAGTTAATTAGTGCATCCGTCATATACGTCATCGACAGGAACGCGTAACCCCCAAGCCTGCATCTTACGGCGTAGCAAGCAGGTACTATTTATGCGGGAATGAGTGCAGCGGTGCGGAAGTGTATGCGCCCCAACCCACTTCCTCGGGGGCGACGACCCCGCTGCTGCTGTGTGCTTTGGCTCGCACTAACAACTGAATGACGCCCTCTTAACAGCAATACGCGGTCGCTGCGTCGAAAAAAGTCGAACACCATCGAACCAAAGGACTCAAGACACAAGTGGAGCACAATACTCTTACGAAGGGTTGCTTGCTACATTACTTCCATTATTATGTTCTGGTCGATTCAATTGTTGTGAGGGACGTAAAATTCTGGATTGTATCACCAAAACAGTAAAAACGCCTGTATTTCGTTTCTTCATAAAATGTTTTTTTTTTTTTTTTAAAAATTGAATAAACAAAGCGTTCGTTGTTCGGTTGTGTTCGGTATGACCTGTAATTCCTGTGAGTCTTAGTGCCATATTATTCCACGTAAACTATAAATTTTAGTTCCTCCACCAAAAGTTGTGAATAGTTGAAAGTAGTTGAGCGGTCGGAATCCAGCGAGTTTTTAAAGTGCACGAAACTTGGCCAATTAGTTGATGCTGGAAGTTCGTGCTATTAGTGTTGTTCGGTCTGGTTTTAAAGATTTAAACGAGTTGAAATTGATTTAGGGACTCCTCTCTCAAGTTACGAGAGTTCAAAGATTTATTATCAGCACTTCTAGGAATATCAAAATCTCATTTACACGTGGCGCCCGAGAATATAATGTAAATAAAAGTTACATTTTAATATATACCCAAGAAGTTTCTACTTTACCGCGAAATCTAAGTGAGCGTGCTCAGAACGCGAGTGCCCAGCTTATCGTATGGATCTTTCATAAAGTGCTTTCCTAGCCGCTCTGAATGTATGTACCTACCTGCTTCAAGTTAGTTCTCACCTTCCTAAGACCCTCTCTCGACGGAAATTGGAATAAGGTATCTGATGCAGTTACATAACTTAGTGTTGTATTAATGCTTGGCGCTTTCCTGCGAAAACGTTTTTCTCCTATCGCAAGTTTCATCAAAACTCACATCACAACAGCCATTAATTTTGCCTGCGTGAGTTCACCTCCAAAATAGAATAACTTTGTTAATAACACCTTGCGGATTACGCCATCCGCCGTAGCAAACGTAGTTTCCTTTTTGGTACAGTATGTTTCAGAGAGAGCTCACCGCAAAGTGCGCGTAAAAATATGTTGAACCCAATTTCAGTAATTAGTGTGCGCAAATATTAGCACCGCCCGATAATACGCAACTAGATTGGTCTGATTTCCCCAATGTCAATAATGTATGACGCTTACTCAACTCATTTAGACAGAAACATGGACCAGTTAATATTGACTCTACCTACAAAAGAACGACTGCACTAATGGTGTACGTACACACTCAAAATTTTCTAAATGTTATTGGATTGCTGAGTCGAGTCTCAGCGGAAAATCCTCGGCGTCGTAGGAAGGAAGCTTGGGGACATGCCAATAAGTGCGGCGAGCTGTAACAACACCTCGAACAAACTGTCTCGAAACCAATTTCACTCCTTTGCTCATGGTTTAAGGTCGGTATTTCCAATAACCTTTTCTATTATCGGTTGCAGCGGCTTAAAGCAATTTTGTGAGTCAATATTGAACTTTTCAAGTTGGAAGCGATGTGTTCCGTTAAAATAAATCAACTATAGCTATTTACCACTAACTTGCTTACTCATATGCTGTCTTTTATAAAAAGCTATTCGATTGCGCCTGAAAACCTCGTAGTTTGTAACAGACTTTCTCTAACTTTTCGATTGCGAAAGTGAAAACTTTGTAGAATACCCAATGCATACACGCGTCGTCGCCTGAGAGGAAATTCCTAGTACGTTTAGTGGGAGTAATTCGAGCAAGATGGCCGGGAAATGAAGGTGTTAATTTAAGCAATCAGGTTAGGTCTCATCACTGGATGCTCAGCGGGGCTGCAACGAATCTTCGTTAGGGGCGTTAATGGTGGGCAGGCTGGCACTTAGTAGCTAATTAGCATTCATTTACAATTCTTCACTGTCAGTCGAAAAGAAATAGAAAGGTTTGCAATTTGGTGGGAATTACGAACTTTAAATAAGAATTTACAATATTAACATTAAATATAATATTTTAAAAACTCCCGCCATGGTCTAATGAGTCCAAACAAGAACTTTACTTTGTTATATGGTAAGAACTAGTAAGCAGTAAGGCATCTTGCCGACCCAAGATCATCGTTACCTGTACCCTAGCATTAAGTCACGTCATTGTACGTAAAAGGATACCAATTTTCAGATCGATCAGACTCGTAGAAATCATTCAGTTACCTTCATCATTTAGAAAAGAGCCGATGGCACGGTATTCAAATAGATAAAGAAACATAGCAACAGTAGTCATATAAACCAAAAAGAAGATCAAATCGGTTTATCAGTTCAGGAGCTACGATGCCACAGACACACACGTCAAATTGTACCACGCCTTTTTTTGTGTCGGGGGTTAAAAACATAGGTGTATGCAAACGTCTCTTTGCTGCCGATAATATGATTAAATTGCCATAGAACGGTAGCATTTTGCGTAAATGTGCGTTTTGTGCGTGGTCAGCGGCAGGGGAGTTATAATTTGCGCCCTAAATCATGGCCGCAGTCATTGACATTGTGAACGCGGGTTATGCGTTCATACAGGACAGGGGAGGACTTGTAATCTACAATTTGTTTGTGGTGTATTTTAATTTTTGTCGCGGACATCGGTCCTAATATCTCAATAAATTATGTATATTATCACCTATTTGGTATTCTGTGATATCACACTGATATTTACATTGGAAATCCCTTTTTGATATGCGTAATAAATTGAAATCAATTACAAATGTCCTTTAAATGTCAATTTTTAAAACATCTTTTAGCGGTATTTAGTCTATTTGCTATTCTGTGGTTTAGATTTCAATGCTCCATGTTTCCTTTTTTCAAACTCCTACTTATTGTCTTCCAATTCGCACCAGGATTTCCATTAATTAACCAGTCCTGAACACGTAGTTGAAACTTAGGATACCGCAGACCATTATAGACTTGCTAAGTTCCAAATGGAGATGCCGCCGTTCGTAAGGCTGGCTGTGGTTGCGGCGATCGATCTTGGCGCCAGACGACGCTGAAAAATCTTGCTTTTTGTGCATTCAAGTTTTGCCAACTACGCGCATTGTTAATGGTTTTAAAACCTGGGGTGACCATGTAGTAAATATTGTAGAAACACTTTTTCTAAAAAGATAATCATCTTAGAGCCAGGGAAAATGCTCAATAAAGGAACAATTTCAATTTTAGTCACTGCGAAATTGTTCTAAATAGTAACCTGTTCAAACTTATCTTACTTTCTTTGTTCTTGGAAGAAGGTAGGGTAGGCGGACAGGCTGAGTAAATAGGCGGCCAGAAAGATTAAAAAAACAAGTTCTGTTTTCTCCGAAATGAGAACCGTTGAATTCGTTACAAAAACATTATTGAATATAAAATTTTATCTCGCTATATTCAGTCCTAAAATCGCATTACCAATACTTGTACAAATATAAGCTAGGTAGGCTGTAATAATAACAGGTGAAATTACGAGCCCCTGAGACAATTTACAGACGAAGGGAAGCAAGAAATTGGGTAACAGAATAACAGAGTTAACGGTGTTGGGGCTCCCCAAATCTTGTAATAGGTAAGTATTGGAACTTGGAACCATTCCTTCAGGAGACATGCGCGTTGTTCCCTGCTGCAGTCTTGTATGGTACAGTATTGTAACCATATTGTGTAGTAATATGGCAATTTTTTATATAAAGCGAAAATTGTATACGGTTATATTACGTACGGCGTATTTATTATTTCTTCCAGAAATAATTTAGAAAGTAAGGTAAAAATTTTCATTGTCACTAACTGTAGTTGTAGCCTATGCTATGTATTTTAGATAGAAGTGACAAAATAATATTTTTTTAGTTATTTTAACACAATTAGATTTGTTACCACGATCTGAACAGCGCAAAACAATAAGTATATTTTGTTGATGTTGTACGTATAGCTATGAAAGAGAAGAATGATCTAGAATTGTGCGGACATAGGACAGACAGGCGACAGTCAACCCCTCTCAGACGAAATGAAATTGCGCTCGGTGCTTCAAAAACAATTCGTGCGAATTAATAAATTACAGCAGCGCCCTTCTTCCTGTCGTTACCATGGTGCGAGCGCGAGGGTGCCGTCGACGGCGATGCGGAATGTTGAGGGAGTATCGGCGAACCGCGGTGCGAAGACTCCACAATAGCTAGACCCACCGGATGCTGCAGCATTAGCTGTGATTTATACGTCTGGCAGCGGCTGCACAGCGTTAATTCCCAAACAATGCATAGGGGCCGCAACCAATGAACATGCGACTCCAACAATCTACTCTTTCAAAGCAACAGTAGTCATATAAACAAAAATTACCCTTGCCCGAGCTATAAACATGTAAATGCTATGGGGTAACATATCAAAAAGATTATTCTGATTGCTTCATTTGAATTTGAATTGGACTTCAAAGCATCGAGATTATTTTGTCATGTTTTAACTTATACACGGCTCATCTGTGAAACTAGGACTAGTCTAGGCAGCACAGAATGCAAAATATTTAAAGTACTTACCTATTTTCATATTACACTTTATTAATTAGACCATACAACAAAATCGTGATCAAAATCTTCCTTCGTAGGTAAGCTGTGAGGGTAGAGAAGGGTCTAAAAGAGATGTCGTTTTAAAAATCAATATAATCACGGTCGTTTACCTAGCCACCCCAACAAATTGTTCCAACCCTATCACCGCGGCGCACTCGACACCGCTCCACCCGTGGCTGCTTAAAAACCAGTGGATAAAATTTTGATCCCTTGCTACCGCTACCGCCGTTTCACGGACATCGGTTGCCGGGCACCTATCTTCTACGTGCGGGGAAGGGGAAGACTTCACAAACGCCAATATTCCCCTGCAGCTACACGCCCGGCCCAAGATTCATCGTGACGGTATACCCCCGTAATTAGTTTTAATTAAAACCAATCCCGAATTAATGTAACTCGATATTAGATTTCATTCTGAATACTAAACGACATTTTTGGAATGTTTGGAGAAATGCTAGATTTACATGAAATTGAATATTCAGGAGGTATTTTGGTAATCTCAACATAAACCCCACCCATTATCCGGCAGCTGACGTCTAGAAAGAATAAAACCGTTCTTTAGGAGGTGCTAAACATTAATGTGCTGTAAATCATTAAGGTGAGTGACGCGGACAGGCGGGCGGCGGCGGCGGCGCGATGGCGGGCGATGGCGGCGCTACGAGGGTTGCAGCTGTAAAGAATGCTGCTATTCGTCCCTAGAGAGTAATTACCGGAACAAACAGACAAATTAGATTAATCACACTCTCCTTGACGGCCAGGTGTTAATGGAAACTCACGTTACGACCTCTAAAAAGTTAAGTGTCAACGTGCCCCGGACCCGCCGTTAAATTGAATACAACGTACGTCCTCTTATATAAGGACGCTTGTCGTGATGCAATTAAAACCAACATCATGTTCGTTAGCATCGTAAGCATCGTTTAAAATTATTTATGAACTAGAGTTTATTCAGGAGAGCGTCGCATACGGTACAGTCGCTACATTTTGAAGGCGCGTTGAGTGCCTGAAGCGGGCATGTTGTGAGTTGTGTTGTGTAGGACTATTATAGAGAGTGAGGTAGTATCACTGCACACTGATGTGTCTGTGGGTACGGCAAAGTCGCGTGGCGCGGCTCCCCTAGTAATTAGCTCTCGTCGTCGGACGCGACGGCCCCTGTTTGCTCACATCACTACCTCGACACCCCTGCCTGCTCCATACACATAGTACCTACGAGTACACGTGCAGACACTGACACCCCGATGGCTTCATTAAAATGTATGCCTGTAGGACTAGCGCTATTTAACCTTTATTATTTTATCAGATTTAATTCAAATAAAGTTTCTTGTTTCGTTTATAGAACTTTTGAGTTAGTCTCGATTTGAATGTACGTTTTCAACCCTTTTTACTTTTACACTTTTTTACTTTACCCACAACGCATTTTGTTGAAATTGGTGTTATATATATGTGATGTTTAGAGAAGAGAAGAATAAAAATATAGTTTTTGAAACAGCTTTATTGTTTTGCTGTTTCAATAACTGTTTTTGGTGCTTATGTAAAGTTGGAACTGGAACTGAATATGCTGAAATTGAAACGTCGTATTCAGGAGGCGCGGGCACAGAATATAGTACGCGTAGGTCTAGCTAGAACACTCAGAATTTGCACTTGAAACTGCACTCTAAAAATATCATACTAAATATGAAGATAGTATGCAAGTGCTTTAAATATAAACAATGGTAAAAACGCATCACCAGCGGCGGCGGTGCTCACACGAGCATCTCATTACCGTGAGAGCTTTACGCAACTCTATTCAAAACCATTGAAGCCGCTGCGTAAGCCTCCTTGGAACACGCAGTAAAATTCTACCATTTAGTCACGTTGTAAATTAACTTGCTCCAACTTTTCCTTTTTTGCACTAACAACATAGCGAGATTTCTTCTAACTTTGAAATAATTTATGTCTTAAGTTTAATTGTTTCGTCAGTCCGCCGGAAGAAATAAGCTTGCTAAGATTACGTGTAACATTGGAAGCGTGTTGCGGCAGTACTAGCAGTACTAGAGCACAGATATATATCTAATACTAGTATACTAACTAGAGGTAGTTCTTGCTTATCAAGATTGTCAGCGATGCACGCGTTGTGGGAATCCAAATGTAAAGCCCAATACACACGTAGCTATACAGTCATCGCACAACAGATATACTAATGACCTAACACTGCTGGATAAACCTTGGTACAAAAACATTACTTTGTTCGTATTGTGATAATTAAGCAATATCACGGTTACCAACACAGAACAAAACTTGGGCTCATCTCATCAATCATGTCATGTAGTCTTTAATCAGTCAGTGCTAGAGTTCATAACAGCGTGTCTTTAAATTGTTAGTTGCTTTTCCTTGAACCGTCCTTTGTACAGGGATAAGAAATTCACCTTTCTAATTTGTTCCAAGTTTTGCACAAAACAAACGATCCCGAATTAAACTTTCGCTGGCTGTGATAGGAGGAGGGTTGTGAGGAACGGTTGTTTATCGAAAATGTAAATAATGTGTAAACTTACAAGGGAATAATAGTTAGTCTGCAACTTTTACAATATATTGAATTTGTAACTTTTACCATTACATACTAATTCGAAATGAAATGAAACGCTATTTAATACAACTCCTAGATGAATATTAATACTATGTATTTATTGCTAATTTAATAGAGATCGATTTTAATATTTGTCATTCTGAACAGTGAGCGTTCTTTCAATATCACCCTATTGTTGCCACATTAAAAGTTATTTTATTGTTTTTGTCTGCCAGTTGTGAGTTGACACTTTCGTTGCTGATGCGGCGCGGCGGGCGCAGCGGGCGGTCGCTGGCAGACGAAACCTTCACTTTCAACTTGCACGCTTTGCCATCGGGAGTTCATTAAACGGTCATAAAATAGATAGTTAAAGACAGGCCACACTGTGCAGTCGAAGTATTTCCTTATATTTACATCAGTTTAAAAACGTACTTAGACACTTTAAATATAATATAGACAATTGTAAAATAGAAACAATTAGCGGAGCTTTTTAGAAAAGTAGGTATCAATTTTTTACATAAAGTTTTTTTTGTGTATTGTGTTTTGTCAAATAAATATTATGTCTTCGTCTTTACTTAGTCAAATCTAAATGAACCCCTATTTCTCCTGGTCGGCTATAACTTGAGAACGGTTTTACCGATATTTATTATTGTTGTTTTTTATATATTTTCCAATACTATACTAAAAAGTTATTAGGCTACCTTTTATCGCGCGAAAAATCCTCATACCCACCCAATGCAAAATCTGTTAACGCGGGCGGAGCCGCGCCGGAAAGCTAGTAAACAATATAAAATTATACTTCGAATAATTTTTCTCTATGAATATTGAAACATAGACATTAACAAGTCGATGTAGCTTTTCTCAAAATATTGAAGTTAACGAAAATTACATCAACTTTGGCGTGGTCAATAAATAAATACGCGCTCATATTTTTACTCAGATTCAATAATTAAAGTTCGCGAATTAAACCAGAGAAGCGCTGTAGCAATGGCCGGCACGTGTTTTCATTATCGTTCCCATACTCTGGATATAAAGGGCACAACAAAAGGCTTATGCAGGTGTAGCAATAACAGCTGGTCAGCGAAAAGCCGCCGCCGGTCCATTATGGAAATTGACAGCGGGGACGGGACTATGCGCATAATATTTACCATAATTTCATAGATTCCAAGCCGCTACAAACATACCAATTGGGTAGGTATGTTTTTTTTGCACCAAATTTTTTTTAACTGCCCTTTAGAGTATACATAGAAAAATGTGCAGCCCTTTTAAGAGACTTGCTTTATAGTTATTTTTGTCATGTCTCTCCACTTAGGTACTGTTATTAATTTTATATTCTCATATGATTCTCATTTTACTAGTCCGCGCTGAATGCAAATTTTCATTGAAACTCAGCAAATACAAAAGTGACCACCGTTGACTGACATTCAAACATTTATAACAGCTCAATTAATATTTATTCATATTCATTCAATATCGGAGTATTTAGTTTGTATTGAGAGCTGAAATAGGTCATTTGAAATGAAGGTCAAATTAATTTAACTGAAAACGCTGAAATAATCCCAATATTGTGGTTTTATGATCCAAACCTTGGCAAATACCGCTACGGAATTGGTTGAGCCGTTTATTATATTCAAATATTACCGCTTTTTGTAGCTGTCAGTGTTTGTTAAGTTGGCATTATTCCATCCTTGTTATCCCGCTGGTCTTTCCCTATTGCCATCCCTTTTCCCACTCCACAACATCAAGAAAGAAACAAAACGCGCTCTCGACCAATGGGAGCGATCGACTGGGCGTTAGCTACAACGGCGCCCTCTACTGAGAAAAATGTGAAGAGTAGCTTCTCGAACGTGATGTGCTGGCAACGACACGTATTATCTTTTTGAAACTTTTCATAAATTGCGAGGGATCCCTAATTTACTAAATTGAAAAATCTATTGTGTGAGTGTTCTTCAAGACCGACAAAAAAGGAACTTCGTGAGTACCTACTGCCTATCCTTATTTACCTTACCATTTTTCTATTCGCCAATTTAACGTTATTTTGTTTGTTTTGGTTAAATTTAATTGTGTTTATTTCAACGTCCGCCTTGCTCAAAGCTTGCAAATTTAACCAACGCTATATTTAGATACAGTCCACAGTTTTGTACCTTTATAATCCCCTTATTTCAAATAAAATATAACCGACCAGCGACCCCTTTAACGCTTTCTAAACCATATTATTTGGTCACTTCGGCCCGGATAGGTTATATTTTGCCTTATTTATTGGCTTTTATCCACCGCATTTTGTGTCATCAAAATGGCGTCTTCGCGGCATGCGACACAAGACGAGATCTCAACCGCTAGAACGGCCGACGCCACAGACAAGATGGCTGACACAGAACGCAAATTGCACCTGTATGAAAGTAAAGCTTCGCAATATTTCTCTAGAATGCAGTCTATTTACGATTTGCTTCCCAGTATTAATGAATCTGAGTTTAATAAAAATAAATTTTTAACGAATTGCATTACGATTGATACATTGCGCCAAGAATACATTATGTGTATTCAGAGAAAAAACGAGTTAGAATCATTATGTAAACCTAGTTTCGCACCTAATTTCCAAATGATATTTTCTTTCGATGATATTTACAATGAAGTCAAGTTTGAATACTCCCGTTTATCGGCTCCTCAATTAAAAAATGATTCTAAAACTTACACAGATCATCATGAAGTCTCTAAGCAAAAGTCGCATATAAAATTACCGCGTTTAGAACTAGCATCGTTTGATGGCGATATCCAAACATGGCCTATTTTTTATGAAAATTTCCGTACTATGATTCATGATAATAAAGAATTGACAAACACAGAAAAAATGCAATATTTAGTTGGTAGACTAAAAGGAAGTGCGCTTAACATTTGCAAAGGTATTATACCTACAGGAGAAAATTATTTTACACTTTGGACAACTCTTTGTAATAAATATAATGATACACGCGTATTAGCCGAGTCTTATTTCGATCAAATATTAAAAATGCCCAAATTAAATTCAGCTACTCCGGGTTTGTTAGAACAATTTGTAGACAAATTCACTACAAATGTCTCCGCTTTAAAACAGCTAAAACTTGATAACTTATCTGAATTTATGTTAACGCATTTAGGTCTTAAATGTCTTGATTTAGAAACAGTGAAACAATTTGAAATGCACATGCGCGAACAAGCTAGTTTTCCCACTACTTTCGAGTTAATTGAATTTGTTCGTGATCAACACCGCATTATCGCTCGCGCTAACTCAAGTAATAATAATAGTCTTGCTCGTTCTAATACTGCTAGGAAGCCACAACCGATGGATCGCCCCGCTACTTCATTTCCGCAAAGTAAAAATTATAAAACATTTGTTAACATTCAAAATGATAACAACAGTAATGATGAGTCATGTATTTTTTGTAAAACGGGAATTCATCAGCTATATCAATGTAATAAATTCATAACATTATTGCCAAAGGATAGGTACAACTTCGCTAAAAATAATAATCTTTGTTTTAATTGCTTGAGTAACCGTCACACGTCTCGTTCTTGTAAGTCAGCACACACTTGCCGCATTTGTAATCGCCCGCATCATTCGCTACTACATTTTACTAACAATCAACAACTATCGCAACCGCCCGCTAATAACAACAATTTTAATTCGCTTTTTTGTGGTGTTACTGCGTTGACACCCCCCGCTACCGCAACCGATGTTTGTCTTCCGGGTATCGAACCCGCACCCGCTGTTCTTGATAAGGCTTATCAATCTATTGCTCCGCCCCGCCGCAGTTTATGGATTGTAATTCCGCACCCGCACTTGTTTCCGCACCCGCACTTGTTCCCGCACCCGCACAAGTTCCCGCACCCGCTATTCTTGATAAGGCTTATCAATCTATTGCTCCGCCGCCGCAGTTTATGGATTGTAATTCCGCACCCGCACTTGTTTCCGCACCCGCACTTGTTTCCGCACCCGCACTTGTTTCCGCACCCGCACTTGTTTCCGCACCAGCACTTGTTTCCACACCCGCACTTGTTTCCGCACCCGCACTTGTTCCCGCACCCGCACTTGTTCCCGCACCCGCACTTGCTCCCGCATCGGCTCCTGTGTCCGCATCCGCATATAAATCTGCTCCCGCGCCCGCGCCTACACCCGCTAATATTGTTAATCGGACCGCTTCGACTAGTGATCGTCAGATTTCGCTGTGTGTTACTAATCAGCTGTTAGCTAACCCTCCTCTCACGCCGCCTGTAATGAATGATTCTACCCAACCAACTACAGTTTTACTAGGTACGGCTGTTTGCCTCGCACGTGGACCCAACTCGAATCAACAGTCTTTGGTTCGCGTTTTAATAGATTCTGGTTCCATGAGAGATATTATCACTCGTGATTGTTGCACACGTTTGAACTTACCACTATATTCCGCTCAAAATGTACACGTTTCCGGATTAGGTGACGTGTTAAGTAAACCGCAAGGTATTACTACTTTAAACATAGCATCCCGCGTGAATAATAATTTTAATTATACCCTCAAGCCGTACGTTGTTGAAAATATTACAAGTGAACTCCCCTCCTCCCGCGTTGACGTGTCTTGTCTATCATACTTACATAACTTACCGCTAGCGGACGATTGTTACTTTGCACCCGGGAAAATAGATATGATTTTAGGTTCTGATATTTTTGCTCGTATTTTACAAAATAACAAGATTTCACGCGCGCCCAATGATCCCATTGCAATTGAAACTTTGCTTGGTTATTTAGTAGTGGGTACCGCACCAGTCGATATTCAATCTAATATTACCCATTCATTTCATTGTACCTTTGAGAATTGTCTATCACGTGGATTAACGCCCGCTCAATTGGTCAATCACCCACTTTGGTTTAATGGCCCTTCATTCGCATCTTTGCCCATTACAGAATGGCCCATCCAGAACTTCGATGCACATTCCGTTATCAACCCGCCCGAAGTCAAAACACACGTTTTAGTAACCACAGATCATACATCCACAAGACCGCTCTTATATGAATTAGCTACTCGATTTTCGTCATGGCCCAAACTTATTAGAGTCGTTGTATACATTTTACGTTTTTTAAAGGTGTTGCCGCGAAAATTTGATATTCAACATTTACGTGTAGCAGAATTGGCAGTTTTGCATGCAGTACAGCAGGTTCATTTTCCAAACGAGATTAAGAGCGCTCGCAAAAACAGTGTCATGTCGCGTCCTTTCGCTAAATTAAAGGCTTTTATTCATACCGGAGTAGATTACGCCGGCCCGTTATCTATAGTTCCATATAGACGTCGAGGTGTGCGTAGTTGTAAAGCATACATCTGCTTGTTCGTGTGTCTAGTTACTCGCGCTATACACATTGAGCTATCAGCTGATCTATCAACGCCCGCCTTTTTGAATGCATTTAAACGTTTTTTATCTCGTCGTGGACCGGTTAGTGTTTTGTATTCCGACTGTGGTACTAATTTTGTAGGTGCTAAATCGCATTTAAAGTCGCTTTACAATCTGGTTAATTCTCCCGGTTATAATGAACAATTCGCACAAACTTTAACAGAAAATAAAATCGAATGGAAAATGAATCCACCTTATTCTCCTCATCATGGAGGCATATGGGAAAGTAACATAAAGTGCGTTAAAACGCATTTAAATCGAATCGTTGGTGAACAACTCCTTACTTACGAGGAGATGTTGACAGTTCTTACTCAAATTGAATCATTACTTAATTCGCGCCCGCTTTCAATACTTAGTTCTGATCCTTCTGATCCGTTACCTTTAACTCCCGCACATTTTTTGACATTAACTCCGCTAAAATCACTGCCACAAGCAGATTTATCTAAAGAGCGCTCTAGCCTTCTTTCCCGCCATCAGCTTATTGATCAATTAGTACAGACTTTTTGGAACCGCTGGAGATTGGAATATCTTAACTCGCTTCAAAGTAGACAGAAATGGATTAAATCTTCAGACTCGCTTAACATTGGAACCGTTGTTATTTTGAAAACCGATAATGTTCCTCCGCTTCAGTGGCCGATAGGTGTCATTACAAAAACTTATCCCGGTACAGACGGCGTAGTTCGCGTCGCGGATGTAAAAACTAAGACGGGTACCTATCGCCGTGCGGTAGTGAAGTTATGCCCACTTCCTACACAATAACGTTCATTTAACTTTATTACCTATTAATATAATTTAGTATTTGTTAGTTTGTATATCGCTTTCTTACAATAACTTTAACTGCTAATAATTTTATTATCGTCTATTTTTTGCCGCGTTATTATCTCCATATTAGGTAGGATAAACCTTTTGGTATTTATTCTAATTTTTTTGGCTTTTCTCTCTTTTTTTGGACTGTGTTATTTTTGCAATGCTTTGAGATTTTGAAAGTGGATTGATCATCCCCTTTCAAGGTGGGGGAGAATGGTTGAGCCGTTTATTATATTCAAATATTACCGCTTTTTGTAGCTGTCAGTGTTTGTTAAGTTGGCATTATTCCATCCTTGTTATCCCGCTGGTCTTTCCCTATTGCCATCCTTTTTCCCACTCCACAACATCAAGAAAGAAACAAAACGCGCTCTCGACCAATGGGAGCGATCGACTGGGCGTTAGCTACAACGGCGCCCTCTACTGAGAAAAATGTGAAGAGTAGCTTCTCGAACGTGATGTGCTGGCAACGACACGTATTATCTTTTTGAAACTTTTCATAAATTGCGAGGGATCCCTAATTTACTAAATTGAAAAATCTATTGTGTGAGTGTTCTTCAAGACCGACAAAAAAGGAACTTCGTGAGTACCTACTGCCTATCCTTATTTACCTTACCATTTTTCTATTCGCCAATTTAACGTTATTTTGTTTGTTTTGGTTAAATTTAATTGTGTTTATTTCAACGTCCGCCTTGCTCAAAGCTTGCAAATTTAACCAACGCTATATTTAGATACAGTCCACAGTTTTGTACCTTTATAATCCCCTTATTTCAAATAAAATATAACCGACCAGCGACCCCTTTAACGCTTTCTAAACCAGGAATTGTTTTTTTATTTAGAGTAAGTGTAGGTAGTGCAAGAAACCCACAAGCTGCTCGAGGCTCTAAATCATGTTGACCGATGTTTGCGGAGGCATGTTTATCCGCTATCCCATACTGAGCTCAGCGTGGCTCCTCCACGTTCTCTATGCAAGTACATTAATATCATTTATTTTCGGCGAAAGACGTGAATTTCCTTTTCTCCATCGTTTCGTACAGTCCATACTTTATACATCATATGGAGTGGTCGTTTAGAGAAGTCGTTTAGTTTAGAAAATACTGAATAGACAGACATGCTCCGTCAATTTTATTGTTTTAAAAAACTATCAAAAAAAAAATCTTGGAAATGAAAGAAAAAATAAACTTTCGACATTTCCGTACAAAATAGTCATTAGGACAGTTTGTATGGAGAGACAAGCATTTCTTTGCTGACCTTTGAGAAAATTTATCGGTTTCACTGACTGAACAAATCATTTCAGTTTTTACTATACTAAGCCTTCACTTACTTACACCCTGTATCTATCATGAACACATTATCAACGAAAAAAGGTCGGCTTGGCTTTAATGTTCTACAACTTACAACACTTTTGCTGATTAAGGAAGTGGCTACTAAATCACAGCACCCCCCAAAATATGTCTGAGGCGTGGCTTCAAGTTATCGGAGGCATAATATCATCCACCAAAATTACATTAGCCTACTAAAGAAAGGAATATGTGAGGAAAGCCATCATCAAAAGCTAGTTGAAAACCGTAATATTACCATTGACTATTGTGACATGTCTAATCCTAAGGCTCATAGAAAGAAAAAATATAGCTTTGTTTTTCCGCATATTTCATGCCCAAATTTATTGTAGAGATTTGTAATTGGCGTTGTTGTGTTGTTGTTAAATTGTTAATTATTTGTATTATTGGCTTTTCTAATCACCCAACCCTTATCTAAGGCCTTTGACCAGCTGTGGACGTCTCTCTGCTGTAATGATGACCATGAATGAATCACCCAAGTAAAAGTAAATAATGATAATGAATGACATTACATTATAGAAGTAGAGAGACAACAAAACAGGACCTTATAGCATACCCTACATACAACCCTTTGCCTTTCAATCTAGATAGGTGTAAATAAATATTGGCCTTCATTTAGTCGTCATCGTCAGCAAGCAGACCAAATCCTAAACAAATCGACCCGTGCTGCGCCCATACCTACTTTACCTTGTCAATATTTAGATTTTTGCAGCCCTTTTTTTGTGCGAGTAAACAAAATTTTCTTTCATTTAATTTTCTCTATTTGTCTCGCCATAAGTAATAGACGATGATTTATTTTGCGGAGAACAATGGACACTAATGCTATGCAATAAAACAAAAAAAGGATAAATTATATGAAAATTGCCGTATGCTACTTCCTATACGAGTACTATGTCATTTAGCCAAATAAAGCTAATAGAATTAAGACACATACCTAGCTAGACACGCCGCATCCATCAGCAGTCTGCGTCCAGTTAACCACAGTAAGCATAGTGTAACTGCACCTGTCCTCTATTAAAAATATAAAATAAATAAAATCCCTTCGCAGGAATTCTACTCTATTTATATTTTATCTAATTGGCCTTTGTAATCGTCTAGGGTAGGATCCGTTCTACGCCTTGTGAGTAATATCCCATTTCCTTTTAGATATCACAGTGTTTCCGTTCTCAATGCCTCTATTGTAAACAGCGGGCTGAATTCTGTCTGATACCTGAACATCGTTATCCTAATAAGAACTACCAACGTCAGTTGTGAATAATATATGAAAGTTTATAAAAAGGGTTGGGCAGGACTATCAACAAGAAAAGCCATTCATTAGTCGCTAAACTACAAACCGCTTCCTCATCTTCTAATCCTTTAATTCGGTAAGCGTGTGCCAATACACTTACTATATGTCTCTAAATGGACAAACTCCCCAGTAAGTGTGTGCCAATACACTTACCAGTCGCAACATCATCAACATCGGTAAAACAAACGCCTCTAGAATACTGTCATATAGTCTCTCTAATGATACTGCTATTCATACAATATTCCTTTCTCCGCACCGGGAATATCAGGTCTCGGAGGCTCAAATCCACTAAAACATACATAGATATATATTTTTTCAAGTGAAAGAAAAGGGCAGGCCGTAGCCCGCCCTTACGAAGATCTCTATCCCAAAGGACAATGCCATCTGATCTCCCGGTGCGACCGAGGTCGATTGGTGCGGATTGTGAGTCCGATTGTTGCAGGGCTTACATGGCGAACCAATACCTGTTCGTTGCGACCGCAGTCGACAAGCTACCGAGGTAGGCGCTCGCAAAATGGTTTGGAACCATACGTATCAGGGCTTACAATGGAGTACAAAGCCTGTACGTTATAAGATGACCGCAGTCAACGAGCTCCCACCACGGCAAACGCTTGTTACCTGTATAGGGAATATGATATAATTTGGGTATGTTTAAAGACCACACACGTCTAGCAATTATGGAAGCCAATCCAAGCTTTCCACCAAGGTGGGCCGCTAAGCGTTCGAGTAGGAGTTCATATAGAAATACAACCTCCTAGCTTCTTGAACGTCAGTCCATAAAGAGACGATAGCTGAATAAGCCGGCCTCTCTACCATACTGTAACGGCAACTGTATACGGGAACATCGTATAATAGATTCCGAAGAACCTAATGTTACTGCATGTTAAGATTAGCTACGCTATTCCAACATCGCGTTATCTCTCCACAGCCATTCATTCTCAAAGCCTCTCCACAGACAATATGCCTTGGAGGAAGACTGGTGTACGTCTCCAATCCAGTATATAGGAATAACATGGAAGTTGTACATCGTCTAAGCTTCATCACAAACTAATGAATCAGCCAACTTCACTTTCTCCATGCAGACCTAAATACTTTGATTAATTGGAAACCTACGATAGTCCAGAAACACCTCGTCTTCAAGCGTCAGACAAGATGAAGTCTCTATTCGGCGTCGGCGTGATTTACTAAAGTTTTAGGGAAGTCTAAGCTTCCACCGCGGGCGACGATGTGTAAGAAGTTTTTCCTAGAAATATTATATTTTGATGCGAGTCTATCTTTCGACCGACTTATACTCATCATGGTTGTAAGATAGGAATGACTTGCAAACACCCAAACTCTAGCAATCGTGCACTTTCTATAATTATATACTAATGACTGCCAACACCTGGGTCAAGCTCCAAACACCCATAGAAACTTATCTACCACCTTCTAAGCGTTTAGGACGTCGACAATCGTACTGAGACCGTAATCCCGACGAAAGACGCAAAGGAGAATGGGCAAAAATGTATGGAGCGTGGTCTAGGTGGCGGCCAGTTCCGAAATGTATTTTTTTATGTTATATGTGTTAAGAAAATCAATAAATAACAGAAGTGGGACACGTGTTATTTTTAGAGAAAAATATTTTGACCTTCAAAGTTAGCTGTAGAAAAAGACACAATTATACTTTTTTTTACCTAGCTAAGTCATTGTTCCTGATAAGAATTGCCGACATGACCTTCAATGACCTAATTTCTCAGAAGTCACACCCCCTCCACCCCGCGCTACCCCTTCTAATGTTTTTTTTCTTACCTGGCTAAGTCATTGTTCCTAATATGAGTTGCCGACATGACCTACAATGACCTAATTCTCAGAAGTCATACCCCCGCATACCGCACGACCCCTTCTATCTTTAATTCTGCGCCCGCGCATGCCTTTTTCCATTTTCTTCCCTTAGTTGCCTGTAGACTTGCTTTGCGACAACTATCTTGTGCGTTCATCATCTGGATATTCTTTACGATTAACTTGGCTTTGAATAACGGACTTTGAGCAGCATTTTGTGAATTGGACCTACCTGTACCTTGGACTATCGAATTGGCGTGTTTATGGACTTTGAAGAGTGTTTTGTGGATCGGATGTACCTAACTTGTAAAAATAATGGAACCATGTGTAACCTGTTACGTCTCGACTCTGACGAGGAGGCGGTACATCATCTCACAAGAAGTACTTGAGGCGATCCCATTTTTGACCGATTTTGTTGGAGGACATGCAGATGAAAATCATGTAAGTATCCAAATTCATATTAAGTTTTATGAATATGTAAATAATTAAATCCTATGATAATCTACGGACCATACAAACGTGCGAACTGAGTTGTATATCATTTTACCTGTCACTCGTAGCCTCATATAACTGTCTAAGTGTTCTCAGTTCCTTTAAAAAGAGATATCGATAGCAGATAGTAAATGAATAATATAAGATTATGGGTAATTGTCATACTTATTGTATATTAATTAACAGCACCATTTCTAAATGAAGTTATAATAAATGAGTTATAAATAATTACCACCTTTTTTATTTATTACATTTAAGATTAATAACTTCTACAAAAGGGAGAGGGGGAGGGGCAGATACTATTCAACAGTGAATAGCAGTTTAAACTTATTATTGAGCCAAATGCGTATAAGAACAAGTCAGTAATCATCATTTTGTACAGTTTAATATGAGTAATTATAAAGTATGGATTATCTCATGAACCAATTGAGTTAGAACTTGGGTTACAAAGTAAGATTTGTTTGTTATCCTAAGACTCATCAAATGAACCGCATTTGGGAGGTGGCCGCCCCTTAGCCCACCTCGCCCATTCTCCTTTCGCAAACAACGCCTAGCACTCTGAAAATAGCAAATTTTCACATATTTTTGAGAGTTGAACTATTTCTAGCCCAATCCCAGAGCGTTTTCATACTTATCTTTTACTAAGTATTTTTCATGCTTTTCGACATCGGCCCTCGCTATGTGCTACTGACCGACGCTCTCACCACCATATATACGGACGACACGAAACGAAGGTGCGCGGCCAAAAATATAAAAACTTGCTCAAACTCATATTTTAGATAGTGTCGCTTATCCTGATTCCAAATCAGTAATCAGAATTGTGCTATCTATTTTAGTTTAGAAGTTATTAAGGAATCGGCTGATTTCATTACAAGAACGTATAAAGTACTTAGGAAATTTCAATTCAATACAGGAACGTATAAAGTAAAAAGGTAAATTTCCAAAAGGTTTTCTATTTGTTACATTCGACCTGTATTGAACATATTTGATTATAATAAGCCCTTTACAACTTAGTTCTATGTATTTGAGATTAATTATTCGATTTTAGAGATTTTTAGGAAAATTTTATTATTGTGCTTTCTACGCTAAGGCAAGACCTCCAAAACATTTCATTGTCTTTTTAGGCTAGGGACGGGTCGGTACATCCAGCCCCCAAAATTTGTCGTAATTTACTGAAGATAAATTTTCAAAGCTCAAACTTTTAGGCTTATATGTTTCCCCCACTCGAGGTACTCCTACTTTATTTATCATCAGCTCATCTTCAACATCCTTAGCTTCCAACTAGTTCCAGCACTTAGGAATATTTCTCCAATCTCTCGAATCTCATAATCAATCTTCTGCATAAGCCTGCCACCGTCACTCCCATTCCTCACTAAGTCCCTCGATCGCCCATAGTTATCAAGTGCATGATGAGCTACACCCGTCAACCACAGTCGTTTCTAAGAACCTCGTGACCATTGAAGTTTCTTAGGCATAACTAATGCTTCTTATTACAAACTACTACAGCTTCCCTCGCTCGAGGTACTCGTATATAGTCTCTCCGTCCGTTTCGTCCTCATTCAATACAGTATCACACAATGAGTCTAAGAACAAGCATGAATGCAGTTCTTCTCACGGTCTGACACCCATCATAAAACTCATTATGGTTAAGGTGAACTTGGTTTCTATGCATCGCTATTCTACCGGAAGAGGCCTGATCCAGACGAGTACTTAAACCCCTGTGATAGACTTGCTAGGCTTACCGAAACTGTGTAGAAAAAGAAACCGAGTAGACCTGCGTCTAATTCCACCACCACGGCTTCATTAATGTCTGCATCCACAATAAATTTTATAATTTTCTTGCAAGTCCACTCTGCAGCAAGATCTGTCTTACAGTGGCTAGACCAGTCATTCAAAGGCGGCGGCCTATGAAATGACAAGGGAGGTTGGTAAAGCTCCTGTGACACGGGAATTTCCACTCTTCCCAGATCAACCAAACCAAGTCGATCCTTTCGATCTGCTGAACATGACGATCTTAGATTATCAATATTTTTCAAAACCCATAGGGCTTCCTCCCCACTTAATCAAATCTCGCTACCTAGTGATTAAGTCGACCTCCATGACAGTGCTAACAACAACAAAACGCTTGCACCTGTGAAACTCAATTCAGTCAACACAACGATCTCGGCTTTGACAACAAACCTGCTAAACTCAGTCTTAGAGAACAATACTCGATAACACTCTGTAAAGCCTGAATGTTGTCTTATGTCTGTAATCCCAATCCTCACCTGGAGGTTTGTTTTTGTTACAACATTTATCCACAGCGGCCTTCTCCGCATCTCTTCTATCCTGTAGACAGAGATTCTAAGCTCAGAAAGCGTGGACCTCCTTGATCGTCCACACGCACAAAACATTCCATGTTATCGCTCGTATCATAAGAGATTCAAAACTCATCTCCAAGCGCTCAAAATGATTTTTCCCTATCCTAACATCTGTAATCTAACATCGAAAAACCTAAAGTAAATTAGCCTACCTCATATTCCCTTATCTTCCCTACAATCTATTCTACTTCAGTGCTACCTTTGATCTCAGCTTATTGGTTAGCACATCTAACAGTTTATCAAATTATCATGCCGATAAACTTCACCTAATAATTATCTATCTAAACTTGAGACCATCGTTTCACATATGTCTCCTGTCTGACCCATCATTCAATGTGCTTTTAAATTCCAGTATAAGATTAAGCATCATTTAGATCCCAGCAGCCCCCCGCCTTTAGATCTTCCAGACAGCCCCCATCCTTCTGATTTCTAAGAGAACTAACAGCCCCCAATCTTTACAAGTTTTGTGCTTCTGCACAGGATTATGCCTTCATAATCTCAATTTCAACATCTAGGATTCGACTAGGAGTCTCCAACTTCATCTATCGACACTATCTAATTCTACGAAATACATCGTCACTAGTCTGCCTCGAAAGATGCATGTCCATCCGCTGGCCGAACCTAATGTTTTTGCTAGAGCCATCTCTATAACTTCCCTCTCTTCATCAATGTTTGCGGTTTTAATTATACAGAATTACAACTTCCTCACTGTTACTTCTAACCTGCAGTCCCAACATGCTGCAAACCGAAAACCATCAGCTCACTACACATCAAAACCCGGCTAAATACTTTGGCATCTCAAACTTCCACACTGTACGATATCTTTCCATTTCACGAGCAACAAATTGTGGCTTTCGCCACCTCTTACTCATTTCTCAATTTGCCTGTGCCGTTCCGTGTACCATCTATCAGATAATAAACATCCTGGTCACGGCACCAAATTGTAACTGCACCTGTCCTCTATTAAAAATATAAAATAAATAAAATCCCTTCGCAGGAATTCTACTCTATTTATATTTTATCTAATTGGCCTTTGTAATCGTCTAGGGTAGGATCCGTTCTACGCCTTGTGAGTAATATCCCATTTCCTTTTAGATATCACAGTGTTTCCGTTCTCAATGCCTCTATTGTAAACAGCGGGCTGAATTCTGTCTGATACCTGAACATCGTTATCCTAATAAGAACTACCAACGTCAGTTGTGAATAATATATGAAAGTTTATAAAAAGGGTTGGGCAGGACTATCAACAAGAAAAGCCATTCATTAGTCGCTAAACTACAAACCGCTTCCTCATCTTCTAATCCTTTAATTCGGTAAGCGTGTGCCAATACACTTACTATATGTCTCTAAATGGACAAACTCCCCAGTAAGTGTGTGCCAATACACTTACCAGTCGCAACATCATCAACATCGGTAAAACAAACGCCTCTAGAATACTGTCATATAGTCTCTCTAATGATACTGCTATTCATACAATATTCCTTTCTCCGCACCGGGAATATCAGGTCTCGGAGGCTCAAATCCACTAAAACATACATAGATATATATTTTTTCAAGTGAAAGAAAAGGGCAGGCCGTAGCCCGCCCTTACGAAGATCTCTATCCCAAAGGACAATGCCATCTGATCTCCCGGTGCGACCGAGGTCGATTGGTGCGGATTGTGAGTCCGATTGTTGCAGGGCTTACATGGCGAACCAATACCTGTTCGTTGCGACCGCAGTCGACAAGCTACCGAGGTAGGCGCTCGCAAAATGGTTTGGAACCATACGTATCAGGGCTTACAATGGAGTACAAAGCCTGTACGTTATAAGATGACCGCAGTCAACGAGCTCCCACCACGGCAAACGCTTGTTACCTGTATAGGGAATATGATATAATTTGGGTATGTTTAAAGACCACACACGTCTAGCAATTATGGAAGCCAATCCAAGCTTTCCACCAAGGTGGGCCGCTAAGCGTTCGAGTAGGAGTTCATATAGAAATACAACCTCCTAGCTTCTTGAACGTCAGTCCATAAAGAGACGATAGCTGAATAAGCCGGCCTCTCTACCATACTGTAACGGCAACTGTATACGGGAACATCGTATAATAGATTCCGAAGAACCTAATGTTACTGCATGTTAAGATTAGCTACGCTATTCCAACATCGCGTTATCTCTCCACAGCCATTCATTCTCAAAGCCTCTCCACAGACAATATGCCTTGGAGGAAGACTGGTGTACGTCTCCAATCCAGTATATAGGAATAACATGGAAGTTGTACATCGTCTAAGCTTCATCACAAACTAATGAATCAGCCAACTTCACTTTCTCCATGCAGACCTAAATACTTTGATTAATTGGAAACCTACGATAGTCCAGAAACACCTCGTCTTCAAGCGTCAGACAAGATGAAGTCTCTATTCGGCGTCGGCGTGATTTACTAAAGTTTTAGGGAAGTCTAAGCTTCCACCGCGGGCGACGATGTGTAAGAAGTTTTTCCTAGAAATATTATATTTTGATGCGAGTCTATCTTTCGACCGACTTATACTCATCATGGTTGTAAGATAGGAATGACTTGCAAACACCCAAACTCTAGCAATCGTGCACTTTCTATAATTATATACTAATGACTGCCAACACCTGGGTCAAGCTCCAAACACCCATAGAAACTTATCTACCACCTTCTAAGCGTTTAGGACGTCGACAATCGTACTGAGACCGTAATCCCGACGAAAGACGCAAATGATATGGCTAAATTGAAGTATGGGCGACTGCCTTAGCAATGTATAAACGTCGTACCTAGAAATACTTAATGCTAAATAGCTAAATATTAGTAGATTACACGAAAAAACTTTCAGGAGCTTTTAATTTTTCTATAATCCTGAAATAAAATAGCAGAAACTCCTACGACATAAGGTGTAAAAACTTCAATAAAAAATAAATGGCGTTTGTATACAAACTTCAATCGGGTATAATATTTTGCTGGAATAATCACCCTACACACATATTAAACGTAGGACGTAGGTAACGATTAAACGACATAATAATATACTTGCATAAAATAGCAAGAGTCAAAAATAAAGTTCAAAAATAGTAGAAAAACACAACGAACGAACGAACAGCAGAGCGATCAAACGACGTCTGTCGTAGAGGTGTGTAACTCACGATAGATAGATATAAAAGATATATATCCTTATATATATATCAATCTATGTTTATATCGCGAGCGATTTGAATGTATCACTATATCTTTCACTGATAGATAGATTGGTTAGCGAGTGAGCGACAGTATAGAGTGATAGATAGGATAGATACGATGATATAAGTCAAGTAAGATGATAGGAGACGTACGAACGAGCGAGAGAGAGAAAAAGATGCTTTGGCGTTCAGTCAGAACATGAAAGAGAGATGGATACAGATTGATTGACAAAAAAGTGTAAACTCCACGTAACGTCACTCGATTTAGCGACATACTGCCTAGACCGTCAAAATTAGTCTTTTTTTTATAGTTATAGAGTGGGTGTAAGTAATGCTATATAATATAGAGAGTATTATTTTATGGAAAACCAACTAAACCAACCAAAGCCGACTAATTTTGACGGTCTAGGCAGTATGTCGCTAAATCGAGTGACGTTACGTGGAGTTTACACTTTTTTGTCAATCAATCTGTATCCATCTCTCTATCTATCACTCAATATATCTCTCCCTAATTGAATGATATAAAGATAGATATATATCATATGATATAAAAGATGTATATCAATCTTTTCTTTTCAAGGACACATTTTGCCCATGTCTAGTCTGTCAGTCGTTTTTTTATAGAGATGTACTAATGGCTATGGTGAGATAACTTTGGAATTTAACAGAATCGATCGATTAAAATAGTTACATACACGCGCGACGATTTGCCTATGCACGCGCATTTAGTAAAGCAATCCTTTTGCATCTTTCGCCGCGTCCGATGCGAAAGGAGTTCCATACTAAATACGCGTTTTGTATAGGCAAACCGTCGATCGCCGTCGATAAGTGTGGTCAGAGGTAAATAACTTTGAACTATCTGTATACTGTACTGTGACTGTCTCGGAGGAAATAAAGGTGTCTGTACCATAATTCTGATTTGACATTCGCTTTTTAATATTCCCTTGACATGACCAATTATGTAATGAATTTCTTTAGTTATATTTTCCTAATTATACATACTAGTATTGACGATCATACTACGGATGTCCTTTTTATAATAATGTAAAAATGTGTGCAATCTTGTAGTATGAGATAAATAAAACTAAAACTAAACTAAAACATAAGGTACCTACTTGATAAAAGTTTTTCCTTTATCTTCAAGTTAGGGTATTATGACACTAGTTTCAGCTTTGTGTCGGTGTTTCACATAGTAAAATGCTCATATCGAGCTTTGTCAGTATTCTCTGTTTTATGTTCGCGCACTCGGCGCACTTCACAAATCACGCACTTTGCCATGCCTTTCGCACTATGCGCCAGAGCGTGCATGACGAACTAAGAGGAATACAGGCTTTAAGAATAAGATCATTAAAAAAAACCATCGAATCGAGAAAAATCGATTGTAAGTTTTTAGTCAAAAGGTACAGCACTATTACTCGCAGTGCGTTCCTTTCAAATCAGATCAATGTTTTTTTTTTAATAATAAATAAGTGATACAACAGTTAAAACTCTTTATTTGGACATACAAAACTATTTTCGAGAGTAGGATTTTTATGGCGCTAGTTGAGTGTCAACAGTTTTTGTAAAACGGAACGACATAATCATGGTCTCCAATAAAATAAAAAAAAGAGTACTATTAATCGTTTAATTAATTCCTGAAAGTTGTAGGAGATTATTCAACACGTCATAATTAATGATTGAATATTGTAATGTTATTAGCTGGTGAGAAGTTTAATGACATGAATGACATGCTTAGGGCAGTGGTTTAGCCATCTCATTTCGCAAACAACGCCTAGCACTCTGAAAATAGCAAATTTTCACATATTTTTGAGAGTTGAACTATTTCTAGCCCAATCCCAGAGCGTTTTCATACTTATCTTTTACTAAGTATTTTTCATGCTTTTCGACATCGGCCCTCGCTATGTGCTACTGACCGACGCTCTCACCACCATATATACGGACGACACGAAACGAAGGTGCGCGGCCAAAAATATAAAAACTTGCTCAAACTCATATTTTAGATAGTGTCGCTTATCCTGATTCCAAATCAGTAATCAGAATTGTGCTATCTATTTTAGTTTAGAAGTTATTAAGGAATCGGCTGATTTCATTACAAGAACGTATAAAGTACTTAGGAAATTTCAATTCAATACAGGAACGTATAAAGTAAAAAGGTAAATTTCCAAAAGGTTTTCTATTTGTTACATTCGACCTGTATTGAACATATTTGATTATAATAAGCCCTTTACAACTTAGTTCTATGTATTTGAGATTAATTATTCGATTTTAGAGATTTTTAGGAAAATTTTATTATTGTGCTTTCTACGCTAAGGCAAGACCTCCAAAACATTTCATTGTCTTTTTAGGCTAGGGACGGGTCGGTACAATAGTAACCATGAAAATGGTCGGTGAAATTGCCATCAGACATCGGAAATCACTCGTATGCAATCGACGATTGGAAACGCTCGGACCGATCTGTCCCGCTGATTTTAGATTTTACGCGCCATTACGAAATGAAACATCTATCTCGACTCAAGATGATATCAATAAAGAATTATTATTTGGTTATTTTGAATCTGAAATAGATTTGCAGTGAAAATAATGAAGTAGAAAAAGTGTTTTACTTATAAATAACTTTGAACATTAATGTCTTGTGTAGACTCCCTGGAGAACTTTCTAACACAGATCTTTTTGTTTCCTTTCAGAGTTAGCGATATGAAGAAAGTTTTTCTGTATCGTGCTCCCAAGAGTCGCGCCGGAACCTTGTAATGGCGCTGACACGAAGCAATATCGAATCCTAAGCAAATCGTAGCAATGACCCGCTGCTCGCATTATTTACGTTCATTGCGGAATTGCGAACATTTTGTCACGACACTTTTATATCGTACGTAGAGAATGTGTTGTGTTTTCCCGGAACTAAATACGATAAATTCCTGACTCTACGTTATTGCTCTTTCAAAGGTACCTACTCGCACGTGCTGAGTTACAAAAGCGGAAAAAATGCTCGCAGTCGTCATGATATTTCATAACCTGTCAATTACTGAAACTGGGTTGAAGCGAGCCTGCTTATAGTATAAACTTGTAATTGCTTTTCGGTGAGTCAACAAAATTGTACAACCCCTGACAAGGAGAGGGTCTTCTATAAATATACACGCCGTTTACCTATCTACGAAATACTAAGTGAAAATTAAGCATAATCTTACGTATTTCACTGAATTTCAACAGGAGTTTGAGCTAGAATTTAGGTTATAAAACGTTGGGTACGAGTAATTAATTAACTTAATGCTAAAGGTTGTCCGTTTTATTTATTACTAGGGTCTAATCTAAAAATCATTTAATAAAATAGCACTCAAATATCCATATCTAGCGAGTTATACAATTGACTTGGTCCCGTAGCCTAGTTGGTATTGTGCCTGCTTACAAGGCACAGGGTTGCGGGTTCGAATCCCGCCCAGGGCAAACATTTGTGTGATGGATGAACAATTGTGTCTGGATGTTGTATATTTTTAAATGTATGTATATCAGCTGTCTGACACCCACAGTACAGGCTCTGCCTATTTTGGGGTCGTGGCCGTGTGTGAGATGTCACATATTATTATTATTATAACTAGGGTTTGTAAAATTAACAAAATATTAAACTGGTTCTCGTCTCTGAAATTATTTGAAAGGTCAACAGGCAAATGCACTGAATGTTATTATACAGCTCGGCTTACCACTGCTCAGAGTAGTATTGCACTAACTAAGTTATCTGAGTAACGTGCTGTGTCACTTGCAAGCCGGGCGCCTGCGGTGGCGACAGTCCAAATTTATGCTGGTATTTTCATGTGTAGAGTGTAACTAAACATGTCTTATTGAAAACCTCGGGCACTAGTTTGAATTGCTACGGCTTTCCTGATCATCTTCAAGTAGAGATGCTGCAGAGCAGGTCAAATAGAGGAAGAAACTATGGCTATAAAAAATTGCGACTGGATATGGGTTTCTCTAAACCATGGAACCTAATAAATGGTTTAGTTTTGTTTACGATCTTCGTTATTTTTGGAATGCCATAAATTTTACGATAGGAACAAATCGTAAAATTGTTACGAAGCGAAAATTACGTATGTATTCATTCGTATTATTACTTTTTTACTTGGTGACGAATTTCTAAAGTTTAAATAGAGCCTTCGAATCGAAACGCAATGCATAATAATTTGCATGTCTAAACTCATTACGTGGAGTTAGTGTAGGTTTCCGGAATTCGTTGGGGATGACCGGGGAAAACAGACGCGTGGCTTGGCGAGAGCGCTCGAGACTCCAAGGGCCCTCGGCCCAAGGGCCGGCTTTGATCGGCCGGTAATGGAACCCGGACCACACTGGCGGAAACTTTCACGGGACACTGACCCACTTCTGAAGCTAAAGTAATCTATAACGCGGCCTTTCTTTAAAGATCATCGGCTTTATATGCTCAAAAATATGGTCACGTCAAGATCTTTAGTCTCCACCAGACTGGAAAATATTTTCATTAACTAGCAAGGATTCTATTTTTGTACAAGTTGTACACATAAATAGCTCTTATGCACACATTTTGTGCATCATTAGGTCTTTAGTAACTTTAAATTAGTACCTAACGTCCTACTTCTTTTCCATTCAAAAATAATGTTTTTTTTTTAAATATACGTAGTAGGTTGAAAGGCAAGTTATAAAAATAAAATTTATGTACTCCTATTATTTTACTCATAATTATTTTATTTCAGTGTTCGCTTAAATATTACTGTAACATATTCAGTAATATTTCCGCATTCAAATTGTGGCCTACTAGGTCGTAAAATACGTAATTTCATTTTAAGTCTCCTGTTTCAAGAATTTTATACGGCTTCCATAAACGGGCCATATTAAATGTTACCTTGTCACGAAGATATTACGACTGAAACAAATTTGTAATGCGCATTTCGTTCATAAGCTGTTCTGGAGAAAATGACATTCCAAAGGGCGCGTGGGTTTGACGCCTGAAATTGTTATAAAGTCGTATTACGCTCAGTCATTTGAATTTGTTATAATTTCTCAATGTAATTCTATATAATATATTCCTTAATGGAACAAGATCCATTTTAGATCGCTGAGCCAGCGGACTCATCAGCGGAGTAAGTAGTAGTATATTAGCAGAACGCGATAATTGTCTTGTGAAATAAACATACTTACTTTAAAAAAAAATTAATATTTCATTTTTACGGTAGGTAAATCCGTCAATTACCTACTAGCTGTATAAAAATTGGGTACCTTCGTATTATACGAGTAAAGCAAAATATTATAAGCAATAATATCGCAATTCACTAAATCATAAGTTCTATTGCGATATTATTATTACACGTCTTGCACTTGTTTATTACTCGTATTTGATTACGCGTTGTTAGTTTAATAAAGGCAAATGGTTTCAATGCAGTTACAACAAACAAGCGCAATTAATTGTTAGGGTGTACCTACTGCTAATTATAGTATTGTTTGTTGATTTGTTTGGTTAGTTCTGAATGTATAAGTACATTATGTACAGTTACAGTGTACAGAACAGCAAGTCAAGCTAAACAAAAGCGAAAAAATGCGTTGCTAGTTCGCAGTGGAGCATAAAAAAGTTTAAGATGTTGTTTATTTTTGATTCGCCGTTAAAAAAGTAATAATTATAAATTAAGTGTTCCGTTTTGTTAACATCTATCTGCGAGTATTCGAATATTCTAAAGTGACCCGCAATCGCCTTGTTGCGGGCCAGCGAGCAATCAAAATTATGATCTATTTCCTACACATAAAACCAGATACTGATGCGTGATAACCGCGGGCGGTCGTAAATAATACTACCTATCTGGGCCCCGTTTCACAAACTCACTTACACAATTTACAACTACAATTTGATATTCATTGCGTACCTAGTCAATAAGAGTTAAATTGCAACCTTTTCAATTTTATCATATCGGCCACGCAATGCAACTCGAATAGTAGTCACGATTAGTAAATTGTAGTTTTATGAATCAGAGCCCTAAAATTACTACAAGAAATAGCTAGTTCCCCGAATACGTAAGTATATGATAGAGAATATTCTTATCGTAAGTACTTTTCGTGCTCTGCGCTATTGTTTGTGTTGCGTACATGCAAACAAAGGTGATACGGAGTTACAAAGATATACACAGAAACTGTCTTTTTTGTTGTATGCATGTATGTAGGTACAAATGGTACAAAAGAAGTTTAGTAGAATAGAATATATAGGTACTTTATACTTACTCCTTTCCATATTTATGTGCCATGATAATTTTTCTATGTATTGTCACAGAATATGTAATAGTATTGTCGTCTGTCATATACCCAAGGATCTTACAAAGTACTTATAATATACTTGCATATACCTACATAATTAGATTTAATTAGGCAGGCTTTTTTTTTAAACTGACAGTCTATTTCGTTATTTCAAATGAACTATCGACGAAAATGGCTATGATCATGTATTAGTTTTTGCAATGTGAAAATTTATGTTTTCTTTTCTATACAATTTTGTGTGCAATATAAGATTTGGCATAGTTGAAGATGAAGAAAAACAGAGATAACTATAAAAGCTATAGGTATAAGTTTAATGCAATGTAAAGCTATATCCGTAAAAATACCATCGAATTTCGACCGCTATGGATGACCAACAGATTTTGTATATAGATAATAGATATTGTATTGAAAGTTTCGGAAGATAATAAAATAACTTATCATTATTCTCTCCCAACCCAAGTTCTGAACATTGAAATTATTTTTATTTAAGACGGTATCTACCTTGCCGGGTAGACCGACATGAATTTATAATAGCTAACACATTAAGGAGAGGTAAGGCAGGGTATTGTTCCGACCATAATTCATAAGCAGTGGAAACGGATACAGTACGCACCTCACTGCGGCGCGGCGGCGGGTAGGAAGTTTGGGTTTGCTGCGGAACAAAACCCATTTAACACTGAGGGGATTCAGTTTGCGTAGCAAGATGTAAAAAGGAAATTTAAAAAGAACCAAAAAAACATTAGTGGGTATTTTTCATCTGAAACTTATGATAAAAAACACTATTATATTATACTGTTATGTTTCCTTCAACACTGTCAGTGTTTAAATTTTCCTTGTTAAAGCTGTTATGCTGAAAGGTCGCCTGAAATAATCCATCAAACTATATTGAAATAAATCTATCTCCGTCGCCCTATTTCCCTCCTGTATTTGCTGTTAAAATTAAGTTTAAGCAATGGTGTAAAAATGGTATATCCTTGCGCTGTTGTGTTAAGGTGAAGGCTGCGTGCGTGACGGATCACCGCGGAGATGAAATCAAATATACGCCTCCCGACCCCCTTCGGGCCCGGGCCTCCATGAACAACAAATACCCATGCCGGCGCCACGCCGCTATATTCTGTATTAAAATATTTCCCCCGTCCCCTGGAGATTGAAACTATGATTTCCGACATATATACGACGTATACCTGCGCTACTTGGCCTTTCATGAGTTTTCTCTGCGATAGGGTTTCTGCAATATTTCGCTATTTCCGTTTTGGGTGAAAGCTCGGCTTCCAAGGCGAAATATAACTTTATTGAATGCGCTGATACACAATAATCAAAGTTGCATAGTTCTTCCAAGAAACAAATAAAGTTGACCAAATTGCGAAGTGGTCTTGCTGCTTAACAATTTAAAGTTAGTCTAAAGTTGCGAACGGCAGGCGAGGTGAGAAAACGTATAGTGGAACGAGGCGAGGGTCGGGCGGCCGACATCAATAGTAAAGTTGCACTGAAACTGGTCTCGTATTACTCAACCAACGACGACGGCACAACTTATCTTATACTTTAATATTGCTCAAAATTTCATAGAGCCGTAGAGCGAAAAGAGTTCAGCGGCGAATTCAACAGTAAATTCGTATAGCTCGGAAATTAATTTCATAAAGTGGAGAGATATTTTGGAGCGTGAGAGGAGAGGTGCAAGTGTTAATATTTGAGTTACTTCACAAACATATCTGTCTGAGTGTCGCTGAAATTCCTAATGAGCTGTGACCGCATCAAAGGGGCGGCGGCGGCGGCGGCGTATCGGCGCGTTCGCCGGGGGGTGTCTGCGAAGTTGCGGCGCGGGGAAGACGGATGGCGTCGCCCCCAAAACACCTAGCTCTAAAGCACTCTTCAGACCCTGCGGCCCATTCGACAAATCCGTCCAAAATCATGTCCCATGAAAAATATTGATTTGACATAGGCCTTAGATTGCGTGGTTAAAGTTGCAGCCTTAGTAAAAAGTTCGCCTATTTAATTGAAGACCGTATTTATTATCATTCATGGTGTACATAAAAGTAGAATAAAATAGAATATACTTTATTGCACACCAGATAAAAACAGAACAGTAAAATTCACAAAAAAATAAAAATCATGCAATTGTACATGTAGACAGCCTTACCGCTAAGTAACAATTTCTTCCAGGCAACCTTAGGGGGCGGAGGTTCATAAATGTATAATCTATTCTATTCCTTGATAACACTAAATTAAGATTTAAAAACCCCCGCCACAAAACCGTCACTTATTTTTTTCAACAACTAGAAAAGAGCTGATAATCTTTAAATAGCTGAAGATATTTTCTTGTATCATAGCTAAGAACACTCTCGATTGTAACACCTTGCAAACAAAAAAAAAATAGATCAAAATCGGCTCATCCGTTTAGGTGCTATGATGCCACCATCTGCCACAGACAGACAGACACGTCAAACTTATAACGTGTGCGTTACCCCAGCCAGAAAATGTCGAAAATCGTCATTCTAGTACAATAGATAATTAGGTATACGGCTTCTGTAAATAACACCCTCTTTTTTGTGTGGGGTTAAAAACAGCGCCACAGTGTATCTAATCTAGGTCTAACCGGTAACATTGTACAGACTCCTGTAATCTCATAGCCTGAAGACTTTTTGTAGAATGTGTGTAAGAAGTCAGACTTTAAAGCAGAAAGACGTGGTCTATCTTCGGGAAAAAGGCGCGACTTGATGTAAGCTTTGTGTAAGCACATTGCCACTGTAGGATCAGTTGCATCGGTCTGGCTGACCGCTAGTTGCAGGGTCTGCATTAATAGCATGCACCGCTGCCAACTTGCCCCGCACCACCATTGCTACTCTCTCCAAACTTTTTCTCAGACGGTCTCCCGAGACCGTGTCCGCTTGGTTTCCGCAACCACAAATTAACATTGAAGCGTCGTCTTATCTAGTGTTTGCCGGTTTCATCTATGTCTTATTAGCAATAATAAATTGCTTTTCTTTAGTTTCGCTATAAATCGAAAACGGCTTCGTTGAATCAATGTATATATACTACTTTTTTGTTTTGTTTGTGTAACAGGGCAATTAAAATCAACAGGAAAAAGAAATCGCTGAAAATGTTAAAGTCTAAATCGCAGATTTTGTACAGGAACTTGACGAGATGTCAAGCCTGTGGTAAACTGTGTAAAACTAGTTAAGGTAGCTATTTATTCCATGAAAAAATTTTTGTTCAAATATCTAATGTTATTCGCGCAATTATCAACAACCGAAATATTTTTTCATATTTGTGACACCTGAGTTACAACTCAACAATTCGCCTGGGGTGAGATGGAAGCCGCTTTCGGGAAGGGGCATTAAAAATATTAAAATAAGTAATTGCCCTATCAGGGTTGCACCTGGTGCATTCTAAAAAGCCCCGCGGCCACGCCCTTCGTAGAAGCTGCGTAGCCGTTCGTAGAGGCTCGTAGCACTCCGTAGCGTTACGGGTCGTGGAAAGAGGGTCTCCTCCATTCTATATTTATACGCATTTTATTCATGCGTACGTAAATGTGATTGAGTTTACACGTGTAGCGGGATTAATATCTGTTCAATTTTAATGTGTGGTTGAATATCAAGGTATATATCTCTATAATTTTCCAAAAAAAAAATATTATAAATGTAAAACCAGTCTTTCTGTTACGATTTTCGGCTTAATGGTTGTAGAAATTGTAATAAAAATTTCAAAGGACTAAAGCTTATTTTTACCGCAGGAAAATGCAACAAAGCAGCAAATTACAGGATATGGAATCATGGCGAAGGAATACTAAGTATGTAATATACTAAGTATGTACTTTTGAAAATAATAAGATTTGCAGAGTAATAGATGAAATCCAAGGATATCGGCCAGTTTTTAAGACGCATTTCCATGGGAAAATATTCGCACTTTCAAATTTAGTAAAATACATAATAAGAAGAAGCGTAAGACACTAAAGACTGAGCTAAATCAATACTGGTTGTATAATTTAGTGTAATATCACATAATAAATAATAGTACTAGTAATATGTAGGTAATTATGGAACGGTCCGGAGAGCATTCATTTCCCTGAGAGATATCGGGCGGACAAATGGTCAATCTTCTCGTTACGGCGCAGCTAATACCAACCATTTTTTTGTTACTACGCTAAATTAAATGCCCTTTATTAGCAGTGGCTTATCTCGATAATACCTCGCCTATTACTCGTCTTTTATTTTTGTTACTTCCTCATTCGGTGTTAACTGAACTGAATAGAATTCTTACCGTTTGAACAAACGTATACATACATAATAATAGTAAAAAAAATATCTTTATGTAATTTGAACTTTCGTGATTGAGTTTCGTGATAAATATATTGGAATCAATTCCCTTCGACCGCGTACATAAAGATTGTAAACAGGTTTTTGTCCTTTAACGAAACTACATAGTTACAAAACTTTGTTTGCCTTACAAAACCGCGGTTTTCCTTTCGTAACTGGTTACAAAAAAATGTTTATTGAAATTTTGCCGCAGTTTAGCCCAACAAGTTTTTGGGTCAGTATGCAAGTATTGATAAGTAATGAGATAAGCGTTACTCACTCAGCTCCGTTTTTGCCTCTGTGTAGCATTCCCGCGCGTGCCATCTCACGCCCGCACCCTGCAAAAACACCATCCATTAGCGCCGAAACGAACCGCCCTGACACCACTGTTTGCGTTACAACATCGATACTTCATTCATCATTCGGATACACATGCAGAAAAAACAAAATTGCTTTCCGATCATTACACGTTTCGATTTCAAACGCTTTCGACAGTTTTTAGCGTGTTTTTTATCAGCACAAAAAAAAAACCTCAACCTCAACCTCGCATTTCAGCACAGGATTTATCCTTATAAATGGGGATTTGATGACTACAATAATACAACAGTAAAAATATTTTCTTTTAGATAAAACTAGTAGTAAAATATGTATCTGTTAGTGTAGATATTAGTACCCTTTTAAACAATAGGGGTGTCATTATACGTTATGCCTACGTATTATAGGTATTTTTTATTGCTCATCGTCGCATCATGGCATTCGTGGCTCGTCAACAATTGCTCAGAATAAAAAATAAACTGGTCTAACGGAATTTTGGTAATTTAGCTCACAAAATTTATATGGCTATGAATTAGCTATCTGTGTCCTTGAGCCTACAACTTAAGGATTTTTTTTGAGAATTATCTCACACTCACTCAATTGAATGAACAATATGAATCGTGTCTTATGAAGTTTTAATAAAGCATATTTTCCTTTTCCATGAAATATCAAAACTTAAAAGAATATAACGATATCGTGAGTTATGCCGTCCGTTTTCAGACTGTGTTTTTTAACACATAAATAATGCATACGGCCCTCTTCCTGAAGAGCACCGCCTGAATTCCTAAATTTAAATTTGAATAGTAACAACATCATTAATATGAAAATTTGGAAAATATCCAAATTATACTGTTACCAATACCTGGTGAACACCAAAAATTCAAAAGTAATAACTAACGAAAAGTAGAAATAGAAATTAATAGTATTCATAAATACTTATATGTAATTAAATATAAAATACTGACTATATCAAATCCCCTCTAACATGCCGCGTCCACGCGTGACAGGCATAATTTTGTCGTGCGTATTCTCTTATCTTATTGGAGAATATGCAATATGGCCTGATTTTTGACAGTTAAATGTGCGACAAACTTTTGTCATAGTACTGCATTTTACGGGGGACATAAGGGCTCCGAAGTGCAACCAAAAAAAGGTTTTTTATTATTGTATAGTAAAACATGTTTCATTCGAAATTTTGTGTTGTGAATGTTTTTAGTTCTTGACACGCACTTGATATAAGTCTCAACAAATGTGACCTTATTTTGCCTCATACCTACGTAACTCTAAATCGATAAGTACAAAACTTTGATGGAACAATATAGAGCTTTCTTGTCACAAGATTAATGGTTCCAGAAACGCTTCGATTCGGTTGACAAGAAATGAAATTGCTGCCTTCATTTTGTTTCAAGATGAGCTCATTAATTATATCTGTCAGATTTTTGTACAGGAATATAAGTTAACGATAAAAGCCGTAAGAAAACGGAGATATATTTAATTACTTTATTGTATACCATATTTCGCCTCGCGGCCCCACCCACGTAATTTTTCCCTTGGGAACATGATATTTTCTGGTGGCAAAAACTAAATATTTTTTTCCTTGTGCCATTTTTTATCTCATTGGAATTTTAATTTGAATTTAATCTAAAATTTAGGTGGCATAATGTAATAGACGGACAGAGAGAAAGGTTACTTTGGCATTCGTCAAGAATTAATTAAATAAATTAGAATCAGAAATAGTCGTGATTTATGAATCTAATCTAGGACCTTTTAAACAGAAAGCTGATAGACGTCTAGCTGGCTATATTTCACTTGGAGCAGCTTTCGACTCTAAATTGCGTTGTCTAAGGCGATGGCGATAGGTACACAAAGAGTTATTTGGAAAATTTATGACCGGCTGTATTGAAGTGCTTAATTCTCTGCTGCCTGCTTTCCTCCTATAAACTCTATTTAATCTTATTTTGTCAGGATTTAAGTCTCTTTAAGCATACTGAATTTGATATTGGAATGGTCATGTAAATTGAAATAAAGTATTAGGTATATTTAAAACAGTACCTGTCTGCTGTACCTATACGTAACAAATAAAAAAAACTAAAGCTTCATTTTGATACTTTTGGTATATTTGTCCATTTATAAGAAGCTATCACAAATCGGCGTAGACAACTGGTTGTGAAACACAGTAGCGATAACCCCCCAATTTCAAATTTATAGGAGACATTGAAGGCGAAGCGGCTCCCACCTTGAAGTTTGAAGTTTGTCGACTCTATGGATGGACTTAGCTTATTTATAGTCCGAATAAAATTAGGTCGCTGATCGAAAATTCTGGAACGCTTTGAAAAAGTTTAGAATAAAATTTATTTTCATTGACCGTTCTAAGATTGGAACTCATCCAAAATAGATTTTCATTTTGCTTAGATTTTCATTTTGCTTAGACCAAAAAAAAAACTACCTCTATATAGGTGTAGTGTAATTTAGTCTAAACCCTATGGTTTCTATATAACAAAAACTGTAGATGTCGAAAATCTGTACATGGAAAAAATTTGCTAAAAATCAAGTCAGGGTGATGTAAGAAATTATGTAGAGCATATCCAGATTTTTTTGATTTGTTTTTATCTCTGTTTGTCTGTTTGTACGGGCTAATCTTCGAAACTGTTGGACCGATTTGAATGAAATTTTGCATGGTGGTACCTATATCCCCGGTCAATATCTTAGATACATTTAATCCCGGAAAATTAAAACGTTCCTGTGGGATAATTAAAAAACTATAGTAACTCATACGGTTCAGCACATTATATGGGCTTATCTCCGAAACTATTAGACTGATTTGAATGAAATTTTGCATGGTGTTAGCTTATATCCCCGGTCAACATATTGAATACTTTTAATTGCGATAAAAAAATTAGAGAGTTCCCGTGAAACAGTAAATAATTACTACGAAAAGGTCGAAAAACAAAGCGGGGGTAGCCACGGGTAAAGATAGCTATTTACCAATAAGAACATAAACATTTGTTTTTTTTTGACGTCTACGAGTAATTTGATAAGCTATGCATTGCTGAGCTCCTTCGTCGAAACGTACGGACTGATTAATGTTCTTTTTTCTTTGATTGACATCTCATATTCGTGCTGTAAATTAAAATACAAGTCACTAGTGAATAGCTAGTATGAAAGTTGTGATGTGAAATCACAACATAACAGTGGAATTGAGACGCGCTGAAAAATGAATTAAGTACCCATCCATTCGTTGCGGAAAAGGTCTCATAAAGATTGCATGTCATCCCATATTACGTGAGGGCGGATATACCTGCGTATGAAGTTTTAAGTGGATTACAAGCGTTATTAGCGGCCCGCCATTCGTCTAAGTCAGAGTTCCTCAAACTTCCTTCCCACGCCCAAATAAACTTTTAAAAGTATGCTAAACTGAACAAACTTTAAGGAAAAACAAACTATACGATATACGCACAATTAACTCCAAGAAATGTTGCCGAAGTAAACTTTAGGTTGTAACCAGCAAGGGTCGTATTTTTATAGTATTTGGAATGGATTTTTCCAAACACGTATGAAGTTATTGATGGATGAAGGGGAAGTGTGAAGAAGTACGGGCGTATCTGAGGCAATTTGGAAATATGGTTGAGTACTTCATTCGTAATTCAAAAATTCGTAAGAAATAAAAAGCACAAAAAAAGACGTTTGCTCAATTGCTCATCGCATCTAAATACGCGAGGCGGAGAGAGTTGGGTTGCGTATGAAAACTTTGAGTAACTCCCCTTCGTTGAGTAATATCGTTTTGAGTGATAATTCGATGTAGCACGCGAGCATGCCATTACCACACCACACTTGTCGACATGTGTATCGCAGCGACGTCTGATTTATCGTGCGGTTACACCATTCGCAGCACCAGCACTTTACCATATTGAGTTATCTTAGTTTAATTCGGTTGTAATTCTAAGACAACTCACTATGTACTGTTTCCTTGTTATCATTGTTCGTAGCTTGGATTTCCATATAAGTAGAGCTACTAGAGTTCACTCAGTCTCATGCTATGTGGAATGGATGATTTTTTACGGCAGAACAATCGTATTTTTAAAATATGTATTTTGCGTTTTTATCCAACTACATCTGATAAGAAGCAATCGATTTATAATTACATAAATGGTAGGTAAGTATTTTGGTAAAATTTGTGGCCGTAATGGGAATTTTGTGTAAACTCAATAATACCTACAGGATATATCCTGAAATACAAAAAACCAATCTGGTAAAGTGCGATGCGTTTCCTTCACAACATTTATTTACTTTAATGAGTTATTAGGAGAAAATATCTGTGCGTCGTATTTTCATAACAAACAGCATAGGAACGGCAACACTTTCAAATCCTTTCTCGTAAATCATGTGAAACCAGAGTGCAATATAAAAAAGGAGCGAAGAAAAACCGCTAAAAGGGAATAAGCAAGTCGTAAAATGCTGATTCCATAGTCGGAGAGCGCGGAGCACAATAATGCAGAAAATACAAAAAAATATAGAAAAAGCGTGCAAGCTCACTGAGTTGCGGCGCCGCGCCGTAATCATGGCTACCGAGTAAAATAAACTAGCCCATTTACTCGCTGCACAGCACACCTCATAGGTACGTTTTGAGTATATTATTTAGTAACTCAAGGCCAAATAAATATAAAAATATTTTTCGTTTGTTGAGTTTAGCTAAACAGTACATTTATAAAACACATATTTAGTACTTTATGTGCTCTTAAATCGGCATGTTTAAGTGTAATTAATAAATTCTTAAATAGGTACACAGCAGGTATCCATCACTGCATATTATTACACACATATAATACGAAAGATGTCTGCACTTCGCAATCATTATATAGTTCTATATAGTTTTATGATGATCAGTTTATAAAAATAATTATATGATTGTTTGTAGAATACATATATGGCTGGCTTACCTGGACATTCGATCGGGAGGGTGAAAAGGCTGCTTCCTAAGTTCGTTCATTCCAAAAATCTGAAACAAAAGACAAAATAATTTTAACATACATATTTAAATAAATAATTTTTTTATGTTAACTAGAGTACTTTTCTAGAATCTAACGTACCTAATACCTACCTTTGATTAAGTTCCTTATCCTTATGCAAAGTCTAATTCTATTTTCAAAATATTTGACAAGCTAAGTACTTACGAGTACCTACTTATTTGTCTGCACAAATTAGTTTTCAAAGTAATTAAGGTTTGAAATTAGGTGGAAACCAGTATCGTCCGAAACCGAAACGGATGTGAAGCACTTCTATAATAACACTAGCTTTCCGCCGCGGCTTTGCCCGCGTTAACAGTTTTCCCGTGGGAATGAGGCATTTTTCCGCGGTAAAAGGTAGCCTCAGGGTAATGAGGAAGTGTCTTAAAAAAATCTAATTAGTCCGTCAGTTAGATTACTAAAAAATAATGTACACGTATTTTTTTTTTCGTCTGGCAAACGAAAAATGCCGACGATACAGCACTTTGAAATTTCCAGTAACGACACGCCGCCGCCATACAAATTGTACGAAACAAGTGACGTAATAGTACCCTTCTCATACATTTTGATTCGGAAAATCTTCGTCAAATTGAAAAAAAAAAAACGTGTTAAATTTTTTTCGATAATCTAACAAAGGGATTAATTAGAATCGATTACTTTTTTCCGAGGACACTTCCCTATTGTAGCTTTCTAATGATGAAAGAATTTTTGAAATCGGCACAATAGTTTTTGAGTTTATTCATTACAAACATACACACATACATGCACACAAATACAAATCTTTCCTCTTTATAATATTAGTACGATAATTGCTTATCCGTACAAGTTTTATACGTGACAGATGGGATTAATTGCTTTAATAGTGTTTTCAGAAAACCGTATAAATTGATGAGCTTTGACTCTTTCCTACTATTGTTCTAAGAATTTATTGAAATGAACTCTGTAAAAAAATATTGTATTTATCATTATTTTTTATTATTTTGTTCTATTCTTATTATTGTTATATAGGGTGTAAGTGGAGAAGGCGTGGTAAAAATTAAATGGTAATTCGTTGATGAATCTCATTAACTCTTAAATGGCCGGAAATGAAGGAAGTTTTTTAACGTCTCCATAGAAACTGTCCTATAAATGACTGTAGGGGGGTCGTTTTTTTTTTTCATTTCAGAGAAAAGTTTTGTTAGGAAAGTTGCCCAAAACCATTTACTAAATGTGTCCTTTCTGTATTTGATAAGCTGGCATTTACACCTTGTATATTATTTAATCAATTACAGTTAGTTTGATCGTTTCCTTCTTGTTTGTATATGAAAAGCGTTATATGAAAAAGAACGCTGGAGAAGCTGGGGAGGTTATGTAAATCGCCTACTACGCGCTTGACTGCCCACATTCTTTTTACATGACGCGACCTATAGCGTATATTTAAATCCGATCCGCAGGCAATCAGTTGATTTATCAAATTGGGGTCAAGCGCCTCGGCCGCTCTGCGTGCTCTAATATCAGAGTCCCGATGACCCATTTGCCAGCCGACCTGTTTGCGAACCACATATCTCCTCCTAATCTGTTGATAGGCAAGTTGATAAACAAGTTCTCCTAACCCCCAGCATCAGGTGTACACCCAAAAGGCTTAGCCATTTATTTTATGCAACACTTGACATGAGACACAGAAATTTTAACACCTTCCCAAGTTGTTTGGAACCCGAGAAGCTTGTAACTTTAAAAGCTTCTTCAGAAAAAGTTGACTAAGTGTGAGTGTTAAGTTCCATTTGCATAAAAGTCAGCTAGAGCATGGTCGTTCAATGTTGTTTTTATCCAAGTTGTTAAGGCATAAATGATTCAGGTACGAATAGATTTGAATATGTCATAATAAGTCATGTTGTCATGACTAATTACAGGTGTATGACGCACTTTTAAAATTGACTCATTTTAAATTAATAGCGTTGTTAGGATGCGTACCAAATCAAATTTTAACATATCTCGTAGCCTACCAAAATCTTAACTAAAAACTATCAAATGTGTCTGCTTAATTTTAGTTGTGCTCCCAGTAAGAAAGAGAGTATCTTTATATATGTATGTATTTTTAAATCATTATTTACCTGTTATGTTAAAGGGCGAAAAAAATATTATTTGTGTCAAAGTCGGATAAAATAACATTTAGCTAAAATAATGTTAAGTATGATTGTTTCAATAAAAGTTGATGCTTCAGTCCTATTTTTAGACGCGGTAACATAAAGTCGCATTTGCAGGGTTAGAACTAAAATACATTTGCCGACTAGAGATGTCAGTCAGTGGTGTTGAATCCGGTGAACGGTCGAAGCGTTTCGGACGGGACGAGATATAAAGGTCTGTTTATGATCAACCAGAATTGCGGCTCTTCCCGCCGCACCTGTGGCTGTAATAAAACACTTTATTGCCTACAAAATTTGCCGCGCGAAGTTTGAAGCGATCCGCCTCAAGTCGATAAATCATTTAAAATACCGCGATGTGTTTAGTTTTTCTTTTCTTTTCTGTGATTACGTACGATATCTATTGATTTTATATATTTTTATTATACTTTCAAAGTTAGCTTGTATAACCTGTGAGTTTCGAGATTAGGCTACCTCACAAATACTGGTTGCAGGCTTATAGCTCGATAGTTTTTATATCAAGTTGCGTAGTGATTAATAAATGCAAGCAATGTGTTGTAAAATCTATTGTTTCGAACGAATCTCACAGCACAATACGCACGAAGATTTTCCACACAATACATGCACAGAGCTACCTTATTTCAATGCAGAACACTGCCGATATGGAGTTATGAAGAGGACGGGAATGTTGATAATTTACAGCGGAAGTCGGAACAAAGCATTCCCGGCGTGCGACCTACATGGGCCCATTCGATACATACTCCTGGAACAAGTTAGATCCGCGCGCGGATGCGGATGTCGCGGTATAAACGCGTATACATTATGTAGCACTTGCAGATATATAGTTTCGGTATTTGTGTTTACCCTTTCAGGGTAAATTTCCGGTGTATTGTTGGGTTACAAGAAGGTTTCAAATACCTTGGGTTTCGAAAGAAATGAAATTTAGTTCCAAGTATACTACATCTCAGGAAAATAATTTTCTCATAATATATTTTCGACTTCTAATAGAATAGTGCATATCATACTTTTTGACGGCATAGCGCGTATCAAACGTACTATGCCTGTTTAAATCTATTTACATCTCTGTGTCTATTTCACTGTCACTTAGTTTTGATTCTAAATAACTTAAAATGTTTCTTAAAAAAGAAAATCAGTTTACGAAAAAGCTAAAGCCGTCGACATCCACGTGTTGCTTTACGGTCGGCTGCCGGTTATTCAACGCAGCTAACACGGACGCTAGTGGCCTTAATCCCGCTCGCGTGCTATCCTGCCTGCTGGCCCAGTTACCGACAATGGAGAGAGCTATTACAGCATCCGGGGTGTTAACCCGTTTAGTTCCCAACACTGAAAAAAAAGAAACCAATTGGCCAGTATAAAAAGCGCAATCGGCTGCCCTACTCCGAGCGCTATTGAAAGTTCTATCGTCTCGTTCAAAAGTAGAAAGCGCATTTAATAAAAACTGTAGGTAACGAAACATTTCATTCCCGGCCCAACGTTTCCCGTTCCTGTCAATTAAATAATTTCAGCTCCGTTACTTGGCAAAATTAACTTTTCAAGAGGCTTAAATTTTATTGAAATAGTCGTCGGCTCGTTAAGATATAACTGTGAAATTGGTTTATTTTCAGAACAAAAGTGACATTGTCGCATTCCGGGTTATATTACACTGTAGTCTCTCTGGAGCAATTTTGAGTGTGACGTACTAGAGGAGGTCAGCTATTTTGCAGAAGATTTTATTACCTTGTTGATTATCCTGTCCCCTCAGCTTACAATTGGGTCAAGGTTTATAGAATAGAGGTACAAGTATAATTGCAAGAAAAAAGTATGAAAGGAAACTTAAGTAGGTATGGACTATGGAACCTTGACATTTGAAATTTTAAAGAGATTTTGTTATGGTTTTATAGACCGTTGACCATGAAGGAAAAAAAATTTACGCGCCCATAAAATGGCCGTCGACTGAAAACAGAACCCATATCATGAAGCAAAATGTACTATTTTGTTACCAACTAAACAAGGGCGGTCTCAGAATGGAAACTAGCGTTTATGTGCCAATTTATGTTCATAATACTAAACTAGTATTTCCTCATTTAGCATGAAGCTATTAATGGTAGAGCTGCAGGCACATTTAAATATATAAAAATAGGTATTATAAGTATAAAATTTTATTATCCAAATCATAACAAATTTATAACAAGTCACCCAAATATAATATCATAATTATAAGTAATTATATAAGTAAGGTATTATAAGTAAGTTTATGTAATAAGAAGTCAAAACCAATCCAGTCCATTTTGCGAGTAGGTATAGGTCATTTTCTTTGTAAAAAATATTCTGAATTGATCATCTTCAGTTCAAAATGGCGGCGATATTTTCATATTTTGACGTACGTCTAACTTGTTTGTTCCATCAATTCAATAAATATATAGCATAAAACAAATACCTAGTTGGTGTTGTTCAAGCTAAAATCATTACTCAATGTAATAGCTTTATTTCATGATTTAGTAATAAATAATTCAGTGTGACGGCAAGCGACTAAAATGTAGCTGTGCTAGCTAACAATGAACTAAATAGCGACTGTAAGCGAAAGAGCCTCTTATCGGAAGGGAACAACCACCGCGCTGCCTGCCCTGGTGTCTGATTGCTTCAATTCAAATGTGTATTATTTACACAATTAAATACTTATAACAAGCTTGGTAAGTTCACAAACTATAATCTAATTCGTTCTCCAGTTTATGCAATGCCTGGTCCGCATTTTATCATCTGTGGCTTGCCTTATAAACGTGATCTGACAACATATTGCGATAGTTTATATTTATTGTGTGGACTACATCTACCATTATTATCTTAATATTTTCTAAGGCTGCAATTTAATCTGAATAGTTAATGTAATTTACAATAGTTATGTTCATAATACTAAGCACTGACTGACAGTCACTTAATTTGTTTTTGACAGTAATGAATAAGCTTTGGGATAAATAAAGTTCGTATATTTTTTTGGAAACTAAACATTATTGTACAGTGTTAAGGCTAGTAATGCTTTGAAATAGCGGCGATGAGAGCATTATTGACTTGCTAGCCCGAAGAGAGCCGTTATCGGCAGCGGCCTGCTGCGCTTTTGCGCTAAAAGGCACGACTACCCACAACCCGCAATCAGATTGCGACTGCACCGCACAGGCCAAGAAACAGAGAGTACAGAAATAAAAGTCGTGCATATTATTCACCATATTCCAGGTAAATCCCTCCATGCCCATACTCACATTGTGAGAAAGCTGCTGCATGGAAATGTATGCATAGAAATTCAAAGATTTAAGCAGCGTGGTCTACTAAGCGCTCTGTTTAGTCAAATATAAATTAATAAGTTCGTAAATAAACTTGGTAGTTAAAGATTAGCTTCAAAAAGTGAACATGCTTGAACATAACTACAAGTTAAAATTATATTTTTAAAATTTCTTAAATTATTTATTGTCGCAAATTAACACTGAAATGTACCTATCACACACACTTTATAAACACAAAAACTTGGCAAAGCATGCAAAGTGCATATGTGTGCACAACTAGACCATGCTTAGATATAGAATAATTTCTGCTAACTCTTTGTTTTATGCTAGTGCGCCGGCTAGTGGCTGCCGCGTTCCCACGATTAGCAAATAACAACATCACTCCCACAGATAAAAGACTGGAGCGCTTCCTATGAATGTAGACTTAATATCGTCGTATATTATTTCCACATACATATGAAAACTGCCTACGCTAGGGGTGGCTAGGGTTGATTTTTGACATTACCAATCCGCCGTCCGTAGTAAATGCCTTTTGTCATATTACTTGAAATCTACCTACATTTCATCCAAGTACATTTAATTATCAGTTTTTGTGAAACTTATGGAAACTATACTTATAATAATATTTTTATGAGATAAAATGACTGTTTCAACACTTTCATCAACTGTTGATAAACGCCTACAATAGCCGCCATAATTAATTGCAATGCTACCCATCCAGTTGGGTTAGTTTATATTCGAAATGACAAGAATTTTCAGCAGATTATCTCCGTTTGTGGTATCAATCTCGGCAGGGATTTAAATTTTTAATACTTTAAAATAAATTAAATTTTATCATGATGCGGGCGGGCAGTTTTCTCTGGAGCACAGTGGGGAATGCAAATGTAACTTTTGCCAAGTCGGCGTTCCTTATCTGATGACGAGACCGCCAGATGCCCGCTGCTGACACGAAAACTTATTTACTCGCCTTTATAAAATGTCCATTGGAGACCGCACAGAAAAGGAAATAATTTATTTCCTGCAATGCCATAAAAATGATCGACTAGTTTTCAAACTTCCCGAATAAAGTCAATTTTAGCAGCTGCACGTCAAATTTTTGTTGTGATTACATTTCTTTTGAGAGTAAGCCGGACATAAACTTGGACATTTATTTCAAAGGCGGGCGTTAAATGCGATACAGCGATAGTAAAAGTTTTTATGGGGCGATCACGGGGCACAGGGCTGGAGGCGGGACGGCGCTCACAACTAGCTTGCTCTAAACTGAAATTACCAATATTTCTTTTAGTGTTCTGTGCTTTAAATACTTGACGAGACAGATTTAGCGGGACTTTGGAAGTTGTGCATATACTTTCAATTGTTGGCGGTTGTGGAGACATCTCGAAGATACAAGATCCGTGAAAAAAGGTCCAAGAGTAACCACAACTTCGAGTTCTTGTAATTTTTCTGGGAACAACTTCAAAGGTTATCCAATTTTTTTCTCCAGTCGATCTAATTATATACAAAAAAATCTGAAGAAAAGGTGAAGCAAAGATGAGTGTAATTTCAGAATTGAACATTCAAAGTAAATAATGTAAATACCAGTCCACAGTGTAAGGGAAGCTCACTCAGACTAAAGTTCATTTTTAATTTAAAAGCTAAATGTTTAGGTCGGGGGCAAACAGTGGCATTGTGCCTCATGCAGAGCAGACATCAAAAGGCGTCTATCAAAGACGAGTGTTGCCAGCGCACGAAGGGAAGCGTCAGGGTGGCCACCCTCGAGGGTGGAGCTAGTTCAAATTTTACAAGCGAACCCACTTCACCGCTTTGTGCGAGCCGAAAAAGCAAACCCCGTTTTGATGGCCCGTCTCACATGTAATAAGCGAACCGGGGACAGACGGCTCCGTCTGCATCCTCGTCCCTTGATCGTAAATCAATTTATAGCCGACGAATGTTACTAAAACTGTTAGCACAAACTAGTTCAAGTTGCGATGTATTCATGACCCAAGATTACATAATGAAAACTACCCACATGATGTTCAGTTTCAGAAAGACAGGACCTTTTAGGAAAATTAACACGAAATGGAATTAGGAGTGTTCAACTTAATGAAACAGGGGAGGAAAGGAACCACATAAATCCACACACGTGAATATTTTAGTGTTATATCTTGGGAATATCTTTGAGAAATACAAGTAGAAATTCTTAGCTGTAAATAAAAACGCTGCATCTAACATTGTAACGATGAATTTATGATAGTCTGTGGAGCCGTTTAATTATAATAAGACGGGTGGGTAACTATTCCCAATTGCCGTCGAGTAAGTAAGTATATAAAAATTATTAGACGGTTGTAAATACGAGCTCTGTTGAATAAATGAAAGGGCATGAGAGCTCCGTTGGGGCAGCTGGGGCAAAAAATGCGGAACTGAAGTAATTCACTGTGAATAATAAACGAAGAATTTCCGCGACGAGCCCTCCGCTCGAGGAAGCGAGGCTTATAAGGCCCCATTAAGCCAACTTCAATGTGAAATTATGTGTATCAATTAGTGTGTGGCTCCACATAAATATGAGTGAGTTAATGCGGGTGTCGCACGTATATATTACGAACATTAACTTGTTGATTCATAAATCACTCTACCAAGGCAGAGTGTTTGTTATGTGTCTGTATGGACTGAAAACAAAGGTTTTTACTTTCGTATAAAATTACAGCAGAACAAAGGGAGCAGAACGAGGACCTTTCAACTCTCATAACAAGCGGCACATAAGTCGAAAACTGCACACACATATTTTTAGAGGGAACAGTCAGAAACAATGTATTACGAAGCTCCCGATACGATCAAGTTGTTTGAATCGCCGACCCAAAGGAAAGTTTGTACGGTGAAAGTCTTCACTACAAATAAATTGTATGTAGCCACTGGGAAACAATGCATGTATTGTTTACTTGTAAATTGGCTGAAATAACTCACCGGTAAAACCAATATAAAGCTGTAAACAGAGATGTCTGTAGTTACGTACGACAAAACGCTACGCAATATGCAATGTAATTTAGAAGTGAAACAATAGATTGTAAATATGTATTATTTATCGCAAAGATTCTAGTGGAGAACAGTATATACAGGGTGTAAGCGGCAGCAAATATTTTTTCTCGAAAACAAAAAAAGCTTGACACTCCATTCAAAATACTCGTAGTCGCCGGGAGGATTTTAATCAGACAGTTTGAAAGGAAAAGTCAATTTTTTTATAGTTTCACTTGCTGGCATTACACCCTGTTTGTAGTTACTTCTAAACTGACGTAATAAACCAAAATAAGGCGGTCTGGAAGAAATCTCTCAAAACGATAAGGCCGCCAATTGCGTTTTCCTCGTGTTGTCATCTAACACGGAAACTAAAAATAAAATTTACTCTTTATTTTACTTAATGATAAGAGGAAATATTATGTGAGTACTCTGGTTTAACTTTGAATTGCTTTTGAATTCTTGGGCCTTGGACGCTAAGTTTTGAAATGTAAAAGTTAAGGGATAATTAAAAAAAGGAAAAAGTTTCTTGGGGACAAGAAATTAAATAATTTATTTATGTAAATGAAATGGACGTTATATTTATAACATCACATCTTTACTGTCTTTCTATGATTTTCTGTTTATTTCTCATAATAGAGATAGGTTTTTCTTTGGTTGTTTTCATAACTATTAAGAAAAATAATCTAAATAGTAAGAGATAGGTCTACATTGTAGACATGGTTACCTTAGCAATACTGCCGTCTTTTTATACTTTTATCGATTGTATGATTGAGTTGTTTCTTGCAATAAAGTATATCCTAGTCTTTGAAATAATCATATTATCCATTATCGATATGTTTATTACTTTTTTATCTTTCAACAGACACCGTCTATTAGCGTAGCGGGTTTTAGTCTCTCCCCCCCCGAGCTCAATGTTTTATTTTTCAATTTGATTTTAAATATTCATAAATGTATTTTTTTGTTTCCAAATAATAGTCGGGTAAATAACATTGCGACGATTTGCGCTCGTATTATAAACGAAACTGGAATAAAAAATAACAAGCTACATTCATGGTTTATTTGTATATTATTGCCAATTATTGAATTGATTTATATATGCAGAGCAAACATATTGATTGCATGGAACAATGCAATGCAGCCTGCGGCATGGCCTAGATAGAGCACAGGTGACCTGGCACGAAAGCCTGTTAATACTGTACGGCCCGGAGGACTATTGTTCCTCTAACTAGGCACACAAAGCGTAGCTTAGAATTTAAACAGATAAACCATTGGGTCCTAGTGCCAACCCGCGGGCTGGTATGACTGATCGTTGTCATACATAAAAATACTATGACTGCAGATTATGACACCTACATATTTCTAATTGTCATCTCCCTAGTGATCTTGTTATTATGCTCATACCCCAGCAAGGGGTTCTTATTCTAACCTACACCTAATTTAATGTTAGTCGACCACACCGGCCCAGTGCGGGTTGGTCGGCTGCCAACCTACACAACCTTCGTAGTTGCGTACTGGTTTTTAAACGATATTATTACCATGCACCATAAACGTATGAATTCGAAAATTTGAAATGAATTCTAGGGTGAAAAAGTCGGTTCTAGCCACTACACTACCAAATGCATATCATTCTTACCTGCAGAAAATTGAAGGTAATTGTATTAGGGTCTTGTGCAGTCGTAAACTATAATTTCATCTGGAACAAGAAAAAAATATAGAGTTAATCATCAGTCAGATCTCAAAAGATACTTTTTGAAAATTGTTGAAGTAGTTGTAGATTCAACTCAGATGTTTTTTTTTATCTACTAGGTACCACTTGAAAAGTTTTGCATGAGGAATAGGTACTTAAAATCGACTTGACCTTAAAATTTCAATACCCTTCCTACTCTTATAAATGTTTTTGTACAAACAATTTTGAGAAGGGTCTGGTTTTGAAGCGGGTTATTTCGATATCATTTTATCAAGAATATAAGAATTTTTGTTATATATAAAATACGAAAGAACTGCCTTAGAAAAGAAAATATATCGATTTAAATAAATTACATGTAAGGTGAAAATTTTGTTCGTCTGTCTACGTAGCTCTTTGGGAGTTCTTTAATCGATGTTATAAAGTCTAAGCTACAGATTAGACAAACATGCCAAAGTCCGCTGCAACAATTAACGTCCGCAAAGACAAACTAAACTGAAGTAATAAAGTCGGAACCGGCAGCCAGTGCTTAGGGTTAATCCCCTTTATAATTTGACGAGGGTTTCCCCTTAGTTTAAATTTCGCACGCTTATTTGTATGTTCGCCGCTTCGTCGTCCGTGTCGCTGGGCGGCGTACTGTCTAGTTTGTTTTTAAGTTGTGTTGGTAACCATTGCATATCTGCTATCAATCTATTATGTCTACCATAACAATATAGCGACACTAAATTTTTAGCATACCTTCAGATTTCTAGCTTAGAATTGAATCAAGCCTTTGTTGTAAGAGATGATGAAACCCAATAAAACAAACTAACCGCCTACGCTATATGTACACTTTTTTGTAATTTTTTTACTGTACTGTTTTGTGTGCAATAAAGTATTGTACCAATATAAGTACTCGTATTGTACCAAACTCCAGCAGCGTCCAAATGTGTAAGAAACAGTTATAATATAACACTACTCTTTTCAAAGGAGAGACTAGTTCAGCAGTTCAACTCAGATGATTTTTTTACTAACTACCATATTTTCATCACTTATTAATTATTATAGTCGCCGTGGAAAACGATGGCGGTAGAATTACTCAAAAATTTTCATGTGACATTTTGTTTTTGAAGTTTTATTTTACAATAGTAACTTCATAAACTTACGTTTAGAAACTAAATTATTGGTACAATTAATGAGTTCGGTCGTAGACCTGAGAACCTACACAAAAAGAAGAACAGGTAGTTACTATTTCTGAAGCAAGCAATCACAAACGATAACGTAACAATACAAAGAAATAAGAAACAAAACGTATCAGATAAAGAGCAACTGTTTGGTGTGACCCGTTTACGTCAATACAAGAGCCGACCGGAGTTGAGCGATTGGCGGAACAGTGCAATAGCGTTAACGGGAAAACGTATATAAGAGTAGGTGTATAGGTACAGCCTTCACTGCACTACCTATATATAATACAGATTTATATACAAAAAGCTGCGCAACCGACTACGTCATAATTTGATGGCCCCGTAGCCTAGTTGGTAGTATGTTTGCCTATAAAGCACAGGGTCGCGGGTTCGAAGCCCGCCCAGGGCATACATTCGTGCGATGAACACTTGTGTTTGCCTTGTACCTGGATGTTGTATATTTATATTATGTATGTATATCAGCTGTCTGACACCCATAGTACAGGCTCTGCCTAATTTGGGGTCAGATGGCCGTGTGTGAGGTGCCCCACATATTATTATTATAATTTGTCATTTCTAGCGGTAAAAGGTATTTTATTAGTAGGTATTATAAAAGTATTTATTACTTGTTCATCGTTGTGCGTGATTAATTATAAACATGAACAATATTTTGTTCGTTTACGTTACTGAAATATTGTTTTAGCTCTTTAATTTCTTTGATAAATATTCTTACGAAAATAATTTGTTTGAAATATTAGTTTTTGTCGTTTATTTTAGATATTAAAGTAGTTTCACGTAACACATTAGCTCTGGTGCGATTGTCTTTCGGAAATCTTCCTAGAACTTCGGTATCGCAATTCAACCCCAGAAGCACGTGAGCTGCATGCATACTGTAAATCGTTACCAACTGATGAGGAAAGTCTACATAAGCAGTTATCGATTTTATACTAGCACCTTTTATACATAACGAACGTTTTTTCCGAAATGTTATGAAACTGACATATAATTTACTCAGGAAAAAATAATCTCAATGTAGTAAAATAAAGTAGCGTCAATGGTCAAGTGGCTTAGGCTGTTGAGTTCCATTCGGAACTGATATCGTATCGCCTCTTTTAGATTTTTTATCTCTTTTTTGAGACTTGTACATTCGTTTGAGATGAGAGCCGGTCTTGGTTTTATTTTAACTTCTGAAATTACGTCATTAAGTGTTCTACGGAATACTATAATGAATAAAATAATTTTGAATTTTGTAGCCCGCAGGTTCAAGACACGTACCTACCAATAATATGTTTTGTCAAGAAAGACATGGTAGGTAAAAATGCACACACACACCTGCGAAATAATTTAAAGGTTGTGTGTTAAGTTGACCAACCTTCACTGAGTGAGCATGTATTATGTGCTATTGCCCTGATTTCAGGCAGGCTCGAGCCCCTCGGTGGGGACAATTCTATGAGCTGTTAACGAAAATAAAAATAGAAACAATTGTCAAAAGCAGTGAACAAAATGAAAGACTACAATTCAGCCATTTGAAGTAACACTAAACGATTCTTTTGTCACGACCCACTTTTAAAACGATTTACATAGAAAAACAACAGTTTAATCGGGAGCTCGAAAAAGCACACTAGAGTCAAAGGCTCAGCTCGACACGGCTATATTGGATGTACAGCGGAGATTAGCATTTCAGAGACGTGTGTCAAAATACGGGTCTTAATGAACGTAGCATCGTCATTACTGCTTCTCACTCTCGTAACAACGACTGAGTAATTCGAACCTCATTAAGGATAATATCACTAATACTACGCCTATTTTGATACAGATAGAGAAGTGAGACCCTATTCTCGAAGGAAACTTTTGAGACACTTAAATTTCAGAACTAAGATATATATTTTTTTAAAACAAAAACGTAGATTTGAACATAAAAGTTTAGTACACCTACGCTGACCTTTTATTTTGGATGTAGGTTTGTTAGTTTAGCCCTTCAAATGACGACAAAAATTAAGGAAGAATACTTTCTTCCTTGATTTTTGTAACTATAAGTTACTCTTATAGTGAAAAATAGATCATACATTTATTTATGATCTAAAGTAATAATATTCAACATGGATTATATAAATTATCATTTGTGTAGATTTTTACCTATGAATGAGATCAAATAGTCATGTGTACTAACTAATAACCGTAAGTCCGCCGATTGGATGGTATCAAATGTCCGGAAATGCCTATTAATAGTTTCCTACATTATACATAAGTAATATATAACAATCCAACTGGGTTATACGCGTAAAAGAATGAGGTAAGTTATTCGTAACACAAACCTATTTAAAATTATCGCATATAAGACCCGTGAAGGAATGTTATTTATAAAGAAAATAAGATTAAAATGTCATGGACGAAGTGATTTGACATTATAGAGAAGGGTGCTACCACTTTTATTTATCGTAGGTACTCTAAGGGTGCTACAAACCGATCTATAAAAACTAACGGCATTTTTGGCAATTCCCAACCGAATTATTTTGCAGAATGTTTAGAAAATGGTTTCTTGATTATTACACGAAGGAATAAAGATTTTTAATCCACCATTTTACAGAGTTTAATGCACCATTGTTGACCTTATCTGGTCATTATATTTTTGTCGTAACATCAAATACACATTTCGGCTTAGCAATATTTATTTGTGTCAAATTACAAGGAAACACAGCACAGTTCATTTCTTCTACATCCTTGACATATCATAAATATAGAGGTAGCAATGCGAAGGTATGAATAAATCATCTGCAGGTAAGTGTAGGCAAGTATTATACCGTACGTTCTTCGGAATATCAATGCAACAAATAAAATAAGAGGAAATGCTGAAGATACGTAAGTAAAAAGCATCGCTTCAAAAGGAAAATAAATACAAGGTGTCGTTTCGTCTTTGGGGATTTCACAGCTTATAAGAGAATTTCAGCACAAGATACACAGTATAAAAGTTGCCAGGTTTAAAAATAGCACTGTTAGGATATTGATCGCCAACAAATATGCACACATGTTCGTCTTTCTAATATATTTCATAAATCAATGTCTATGGTTAATCTATCTATAGGTACTTGCTTTGTTTGGAGGGAACTTTGAACCTTACTCTATGTATGTAGGTAGAGATTTAAGTGTTTGTTTTATGTGGCTGAATCCAGCTAGAGGCAATAGAACAGGCAGTATCAAACTGTCCTGACTGCGCGCCACGATTGCCTTCCGCTTGGCAGCTGGCCAACTTAAAACCGTACTACTATACTAAGTAAACATACATTTATGAAAAATTACTGTCGATTAAGGCTATAATCTTTATCGACAATAATGCTGATAAATATTTTATTGTTAAGTTGATGGTAGCAAATATCATATCCTCTTGGATAATAAAATGACGACAAATGATATTAATTATCTTTTTACGACCCGAATAATTTGAAAAGCTTTAAATATGCGAAGCATTTTTGAAGTGTCTCCCTCAAGTATTTCTGAAGGCGATGGCAGGCGAGGATGTATTGATATTTCCAGGGCCCTCGAGAACTGTCGGGATTGGGCCCAGGCACTTGGGGTCTCCTTGAAGATACTGAGAAGCAGATTGTCATCCCGCTTTGTCAGGCTCCAAGGCACGAAGTGGTTGAGAGCTCTTCAAACTTTCACGGGTGTTGCATGTCGGAAACAAGGCCACGAACTTCGGAGATTAGGTGACCAAACGAGAAAACTTTTATTGTGAGATACTTAGAACGAGGCGCAATTTTATACTTTAAGTTTCGGTGACTAAGTCTTAGATGGTTAATTTTAGTAATTCTTTACTTAGATTGCAAAGTTTTTGTCAGCCCCTTCTTACATGGAGCTATTGAATAGTTATCTAATTAAGCTATTTAGTTTCAAGCTTGTAACCTAGTCGCGTCGAGTGCGAATTTCTTTGAGAATGTTTGGGCAGTGCTTCTCAAGGAACCTCATAGTCTGAAACTAGTAACAGCCACCAGCCAGTTCGATTCAAACTAATATCACATTTTGATATTCGTGCACATTAGCGTGAGACGAGAGCCAGTCTCTGTTTTTGCGCTCTTTAGTAGCTCCTGTGAAAAGCTTATTAGATTAATCTGAAAGCCCCGATCGCCTGGCTACACTTAACCTTATCAGCTGCAATGCAAGATACTACATACCTTGTAGTTTGGCATCGATAACAATCTCTCCGAGGCGAGGAGGGAGGGGCACACCAAAGCTTATTAAATTATCCCGACTGATAAGAACCCTTACATTATAACAGTAAACTATCAGATCGATGCTAGTACAAGAAAGTTTATTATCGCTCTTTGTAGGATACTATTACTACAGTATATCTGCAATCAGCAATAATCGTTTGTGTTTGGTTTATGTTACAGGCGATTACATGCTCTACGTTATATGGGGCAGAAATTCCATTACTGTAACAGTTTAATATCTTATAAAGATAAGAAATAATTTACTTAATAATTATTGTTGTTATAACTAAGAATATGTTTTATAAATTAATTTAGTGATGTTGTTATAAGAAGAACTTTTAAAGGGACAAAAATACCTGTATGTTGCTAGCATTCTTACGAGTAAATGGGTTTTTTATATATCGATATAATTATATCTGTATAAAGTACATTCATCATCAAAACAAATTGAATAATTATAATAATGTCGGTTCTTGTACAGAATAAAACAAAATGGCAGGTCTAATCTCACTATGAAGAACGGTTACTCTAGCATTTAGCATAATGCAACAATTTTCTCTTATTGGAACACTATACAAGTACCTAGTAGAAGTTGGTATATTTATACTAATATTTTTCTGCAAATAATTGTTACAAAATGTGTCAGTCCAGTCCAGTAGAGGGTTTCAAGTTTATCAATCTAAATAAATAACAATTTTTGATAAATTTGCTCTAAGGGAACGTCTTTGCTTCGAACGAATTTCCTACCTTGAGTAATTATAGGCGTAGCCACTGAACACAGGCTAGGCTAATAAACCTTTCCCAGTAACGTAGTCACTTAAAGTTACTATGCAAACAGACAGACTAAACCAAACACTCTCAACTAGCGTGTTAATATTTACCTCGCTCGAAAGTTTGCCCACTACCGTTTAGAATAGCAATGAAATTAACAGAAAATACGAATGCGGACGCTATACTTATTTTTTGTGTGGCACTAATGGAGCATAAATAAAACACGACCCTTCAGCCTCGTAATACAAAGAGACCATACATTTACCTCTATTAATCTTAAATAGAATAGAGAGAATGGAACACACTTTCTGTAATCTTAGCAAACAATACGTCCACTTCATGCTTGTCAGAATAATGCACGTAACAGTTTATCTGTCATATTGACTTGAATGAGTCGGCTCGAGTCACGATAACAACATCACCTAATATGAAGACGCCGTCTTTCACTTTTTGAAAGCGCCAGTAATAAATACCAATAATACCTACATCTCCGCATCATCACCTTACATAAAAAGCAGATATTATTCATAAAATTCAGTACAATTAGAATAAATTATAGTATAATGCTAATTAATTACTTCCTATGATATAATTTATCGCTTTGACCTAATGGTATGCCTACGCTTTCTCAGTGAGAGTTAAGTCACTTTTTAGATCCACTTCCATATTTGAAAAGGACATTAACTTTTGTTAGATCACTGTTGTAAGCCCGTTTTTTTTGCTTAAGCTTGAGGCTAGAGCTTTTTTGGTAATCAGAAAGTGAATGTGGTTTTAAGATATCGTTGTCCTTCAGAGCACAATAATACATACTGTAATGAAAAATAAGTTAACGTATTTAAAAAAAAGTGTAGGAAATGGCGCAGGATCTGAATCATCATCAACGAAAAGAGAAAGGAGCAGCCAAACGCCTAAGAGTAACAGTTTGCCTTTTGTGTAACTATTCGTTAATAAATAGCTCATATATGTCCCCACCGAGGGGCTCGAGCCTACTCTGATGAGGATGATTTAGGGTGAATAGGCCTTAGTCGACCACGCTGGCCCAGTGCGGGTTGGTCAACTTCACACACAACATTTGAATTTCTTCGCAGGTGTGTGCAGGTTTCCTCACGATGTTTTCCTTCACCGTAAGAGCGTCGAATAAACGTACATATGAATTCGAAAATCGAAAACACATTATTGGTACGGGCCGAGGTTTGAACCCGCGAACTTCTGAATGAAAGTCAACGGGCTTAGCCGCTTGGCCATCGACGCTCTTGTGTAACTATTAAAATAAGTAATTAAATGATGTTCCATATTGCACTGCTGATGTCACAGTCACGTCACAGTCGTAGCCCAGTCCCCGGACGCAGCTGACAAGCGGAAGGCGCCGACAGGAGACAGCCCTGGGAATGGCGACCACGGCCGCTCTCACTGCAGATGACATTGAACGTCAATTGCTGCGAACTTGACTCACTTTTCATAACACGTTTATTGGCAGTTGATCTAGGGTCCAGATTTAGAATGCGTTAGTTTGACTAGTGGTGTTTAAAATTAGTTGAAGTACCTACTTACGAATGGGGAAGTGTGAAGATTATGGCAATGGCAATACTTCTAAAACTCCCAACTGAAATGGGACTCTCAGTCCATCAACGATTTAATAGCCTGTTTACTATACTGAAATCGAAAGATAATATAAAATTCTATCAATGCAAATTAAATTAATTCAACTTTAAATTTGTCCCTAAATTTATCAATGAAGATGCTAGAACGACAAAGAAAAGAAAGCGCGTTCAATATTAGCTTTAAAGGCAGAAATAGAATTGTAATTTCCTCACAAACGGATAAAAAGATAAAAAACGTAACAAAACGGAAATAGAAAATGCAATATGAAAAGAAAAACAATTGAGTATTTATAATTCGCAAAGGCGCATGAAAATCCTTATTAATATTATAAATGCAAAAGTGTGTTTATTTGTTTGTCCGTATTCTTTCACGATAAAATACCTCATTCCCAAGGTGGAGGAGTGGGTGGTAAATATTAGTTAGTAATATATAACAGACTGTTTTCTTTGACGCACTTTGCTTGTTTATTTTTATTTATTTTATTTAAGATTTATTGCACACAAGAAAATTACAAAAATACAAACATAAAGAACGACGACACAACAGGTACTCCTTATTTCTAAAGAAAGGTCTTCAGTAGACCTAGACTTACTTATCATCTGCAAAAAAAACCTCTAACAATAATAAGTAATAATTTGTTGAGCGCAAAGGCAGCTTTAACAAACCCATCGATGTTCGTGACAGCAAAAAGGTGAGGGTTGGAGTGGTAATGGCACAAAGCATTGATACCAATTGTTCCAGTCCGCAGTCGCTATCGTACAATCGCGAATATTGCTTTAATTTTTACCCGACTACCGAAGGAGGGTTATGTTTTTGAGTGTAAGGTTTGTATGGATATAATTCTTCTTCGGCACGCTCTGTAACCCAAATGGCTTGAGGTATTTTAACGTGAGAGGTATCGTTAGATTAGTTTTTTGTACACTGACTGGGTATATCAAAATTAAAAATAATCGGACTGGAGGATTTGGGGCAAACAATTTCTTTAAAAAATATTTTTATTCCAAAACTCTTCGAGTAGTTTGTCAAAACAAAGGGTTTTAAGTAAGGGTTACAAAAATATAAATCAATAAATAAAATTAGATTGAGAAGTTTCAAAAAAAGACGTCAGTATAGTACAGTTCTTCATTCAGTCGGGTGTGTTGTTTTTTGTAATATTATTTTAAATTCCCGTTCGACCAAAACAGTTTCCTTTTCGTTATGTCTGTATATTTTCAGCAGATTTTCAGTTTTTGCAGAACCTACGATCAATACGTGCATGTCTCGTCTGGCGCTATTCATAGTCTATGAGTACTTATCAATTTAGGTAAGTACATCGATAGATTTCCGAAGTGTTACATTTACATTCACCGACGACATGCAATTTCAATTTCTGGACGGGATATTTTACACAAATATGTGGTAGATTTCTACCCATTTGTATTATTGTGGTTTGAGAAAGAGGTTTCGTTCGCTTGAGGCTGGATAGAGATGAGACCGGATATTGATATCTGTGTTTTCAAAGAAAACAAAGCATGGGGAACTTCAAAGAAAAAAAAAGTTCTTAGAGACTTAGCTTTCAAAAGTCTTTAGAATAGAATAGAATAGAATATATTACTTTGTTCTACGACTTACTCTTTACCACTCTAGGATATAAAAAAAGGCTAAATATCAATAAAACCGATTAAGTTATTTCTAAAATAAAAATATTAAAAAAAGGAAACATTTCAGCACAAAAGGATATCGGTTCTTCGCTTAGATCAGTTAGAGAAAACAATACCACAGTTCACCGGAGATAAACACGTCATATCACATGACTAGCAGATTGCCGAGCTTTAGTTCTCTATATATGGATCACGTCCTGTCTGTACTGAGGTCGACGGATTTTCCTAAGCCGTGCCTGCCTCCCCTATTGACAAGGAGCTGGAGGATTTCAGCGCACACAAAGCGGACTGGAAGGGCAAGGCGGCGGAAATACGTTTAGTTTATAAGACAAGTGCACTTACAGCCATATCTTCAGCCTCCGACTTTGCAGGCAGTTTATGCAGAAAACTTTACAGAGCTATTCCTCTGAACTTTACAGGAACAATTCTTGAATATATCTATACTTTTCTTTATAGCTTAAAGAAAGTCTCTCAAGAATATTGATTGAGTACTTCATAACTCTACATCAGCACTTGAATAAACTCAGAGTCATTCACCAAATTGTACAAAATGAGAGAAAGTTTCCAATTATAGTTTGTAAAACTAGAATTACGTTTAGAAATAGTAGAGCTTTGTCATTCTAGAGTGGCTTGTAAATAGTTACGTACAAATTACAGCACTTAAAAGTAGACATTAGGCTTGAGAGATGCGGTGTAGATGTTTTTGAAAAGTGGACTTTGTGTTATGCAGTTAAATGTAAGTGTTTACTTATGCATTTTGTTCACGGTAAGTGGATAGATTTCTCAGACTAACGTATATTTATATTATAGCAAATGGAAAAGTTTATCGATATACGATTTTAAGAAATCTCTTTCTTTGTATTTTTTTTAGATCTTGTAAATATAGATAAAACCAGGTAAGGAAGCAAGATTAGATGTAGAAACATGTCGTGTTTAACACCGGTAGCTAACGATATGTACATAACCAAATGTGATATTTATTATGTAATGTTTGCTTTTTTTGTCAGTCAATACCTGACAAAGTGTCGCTTGAAGGTCGCTTGTGCCGAGACTGTTGAGTGACGATGACGCTCTAATGAATTCACTTAGCTTCACTTTGTCAACACGCTACACCCACACGTTATAAACAGATTACTTCATCTGTCCGTCGTCCATATACGGAGCCCAAACCGCGTAGTTTTTCCAGAAAATACTATGCGTTGAACCGACGCAATTTATCTTCCGGGGATATTGCTGCTCGGGTATTTTTATACGATCCCAATAAAGCATGAAATTCAAATCTTGGTGTCACGTTGTGTTCCCCGGGGGTGATATTTCACGCTGTGCCGCATGCAAGGATTTCTATTTCGGTTGATAAGATGTCAGTCTTCTTTGCACTTAAAGCGCACTCTTGGTTGCAGCGTTGCGGTCCCGAGTGCAAAGTTTCTATCGGCAGTCGCACCTTCGGATCTGCGTTTCTCGATCAGACCAGTTGGGAGACGAGTCTAGGGTGCGGCTAGGTGATCTGCGAACTAGTCTAGCGCGGCGATCGCGTCTAGACGGGCGGTGGATCCCTATCGGCCTCGCTGTGAAATTATGTGACGTGGGCGGGTACGTCCCGCTGCACGAAATCCGCCTGAATTTGGTCTGATTTTGCTTATATAATTTATTGCTTAACTGTCCGTATATCCGAAATTTAATCCTTCTGTGAAACTCGCATTGAAATGTAATCAACTTTACGGTCACGTTTTAGAAAATGTCAGTAATGTAAAAATAACGTAGTAGTCGGTTCACTATTCTTATTCGAATTTATAAGATAACAAAATCATCGATAACACTTATACAAGTATCAGGTGCTACCGTCACAGAAATGTTAGTGATATTAGCATTTCTCGTCACTGCAGTGCAGTTCAGTGATAATTACCGTAGTAAGAAGTATCCTATCGTGCGCAGAGTTCATAGTAAAATTGGTTAACCAAAAAATACGAGCGGAATTTCATTGAAAATGCAGGAAAAGTTCTTGTCAGTCCGATTCGGTAACTTAATTTAATTTGGTTACAGCTTATTATATGAAAAAATCCTTAGCTTAGCACAGCACATGTGTCCTTACACATCATCAGAAGAACAACACAGACAGCTGCTATACTATAATATTATATAATCACAAAAGGAGCAATATCTCTATTCGCATACAAAATTTATATCCCTGATGGCGACCAATCAGAATTAGCGACATGCGGCCGTGGCGCATAATGCTTAGCAATTTTCAGTTGGTCGTTATTTGTCCATAGTTTTTATGAAAGGAGAGGTCACCAGCTCCTTAACATATAGTATTTTGCCTTAATGTGACGTCCTTGAGTCCAGTTAGGTGGGTAGGCAGTCTATGCACGTTCCTTGCCAGGGGCGGACCGGCGACGGCGCGTGGCTCGCATGCTGATCACACATCCCCTCAGTTAGCCTAACCCGCCCTGAATGGATCGTAACCTCGTGAATCTCGTCTCAATCCTTCCCTCTTTTAAAGAAACACTTATCTGAACCAACATTTACTTACGACTGATAAAAAGCCACGTTCGAAGTGTAAAGTTTGTAAAACTGAAGATTTTATGTGGCTAATATTATTTTAGGATATATTTATAGATTTGTATTGGTTCATAACTCTGTCTGCTAAAAATAATAATCTAACCCAGATCACAGAATAAATAATAGTACTAGCCCAGATATAATAGCAGAAATAAAAGTACAATTTCATTTTATAGTCCTTTCCTTTTCATTTAGAATAAGTTATCTTAGAGGGAAATGTTTATAAATAGCTTTAACTGCCGAGCATCGTTTCGGGTCTTCATAAACATTTTTGTATACAATAAACCGCAGCTACAATAAGTTTCAGTTTTGTATAAATTTTCGCTACGCTGTTGTTTCTAAATATCCAGTGTTGAAGGTTTGGAAACAAGATAATGCTTTATATAAATTTTAAATATGTTTTAAACTTTAACATTTGAAATAGTACGCGCTAACACTTGATGGCATAGATATTGTATTCAAAAGAGATACCTAACAAATGATCTGCGGGTCAAAAATACAGCATCGTAAGTAAGTTCATCTTAGGTAGGTATTCAGTCAGTCGTCTATTTAGAACAATAGAGGTCTTTTAGATAACCCATGAGAGATATGTATATGTCGCAATAACAAAGAGATCTGGATCAGACGGACAATGCGTTCTTTACGAAACATCACCATTCGCTAGTAATTTGTGAAGTGTTAGCATCTTTCTCCGAGAGAGAGTCGCTAAGTGGCGAAACTGGCGGACAATAGCGCTTGCTACCGGCGCGGCGGCGCGGGCGCAGTATCTGCTGCGGGTCATCGCGCAACCTTTCACCTGACATGCGCAACATAAGCAAACTAGACGATATCACAGCTTTCAAAGAAGTGAGTCGCGGACGCGATTTATATCATCATCACTGCCGTAACTTTTTAATGTATCAGTTAAAAGAATAATGCAACCAGTAATCTGAAGTAAGTGGAGCGTCGGTAGTCGAGCGGCTAGAGCTATTGTCTTCCATTCGGAAGTCGTGGATTCAGTGGAACAGTTACCCGTAGGAATGCGATATTTTCCCGCAGGTAAAACTATCTATGATGTTGCCTAGGGATATAATTATCACAATACAAAATTTTATTTAAATCGGTTCAACAGTTTCGGAGATTAGCCCCCCGTACAAACAGACAAACAAAAAATTTGAAAAAAATCTGGATATGTTCTACATCACTTCTTACATTGACCCTGACTCGGTTTTCAGCATTTTTTTCCTATGCACAGATTTTCAACCTCTACAGTTTTATTATGATAAAATAAGATAAAGATAAATTTATTGCTAACTGTTTGCAAAAATGGTTACATTGTAGGTGGTGATAGTTATAGTATAGATTTGTACGAATTAAAATACTTTCCGCACGATTCTGATGAAATCAGCGTTATAACGCAAATAATGGGATTTGTTAAGTCCATACGGCTGGTGGTAGCAATTAATTTAAACACAAACGTCTTCATAATTTCATTATCGTGGAGCGGCAGCGTGGACGTAAATTGCCCGCGTTAAATAAGATCAGGAACAAAGGTGCCCCTTTCCCGAATCCCTTAATTATCTGGCTGGCATACCGCGGGACAGGTTGGGGCGGGGAAAATATATTTTATTATTATTTTGTCAACCACCAAATGTCTTCTTATCCATTAATATCCTTCCGCCGCGGCTCCGCCCACGTAAACAGTATTTTCCGTGAGTATGAGGCGTTTTCCCGCGGTAAAAGGTAGCCTATGTTACTCCGGGTGAATGTAGCTTACTAAAGGTGAAAGAATTTTTGTAATCGGTTGAGTCGTTTTTGAGTTTATTCATTACAAACATACACACACACACAAATGCAAATCTTTCCTCTTTATAATATTAGTTAGTTAGTATGATAAGATGTGTTTAAACGTGATTGTAATAAGAAGCATGGTAAAAAAAAATATAAGACCTCTCTGGTTCTAATTTTATTATTATGATCGAGTTTGAAGCATTCTGTTTATTTATGCCTTCCCTAAATAAAATACCTTAGTTTGTGTAGATTGGATTGGGTGTTCCGTAGCAAATTCGTAGCACATGCTACGGGTGCTACGGCGTAGCAGGTTTTAACGGCAAGCCCTGAAATTGACAAATCAAAACATCTAAACGCCCTCACCGAGTCTTCATCACGTCTCGAGCACATAACCTGAAGTAGGGTGAGCAGGCATTAATCCACTACGGTAAATTCAGTGCGAGTTAACCGGTTATATAATTTGCTTTGGATGTGGAAACATTTTCTTTGTAATATGTAAATAAAACGAACTTTCTTATCAGTAAGATTACGGTGGGGTATATAAGGTCTATTGTATTAAGTATGCAAATGTATCTTTGAACTCCAGCTTATTGGAGAATTCTACTTTGTGTTTTCTTTAGGAAAACGTTTGAATATATATTTTTATTAGTGTTTCAGTTCTATTTCTAGATTCTTTTTTATTTATCATGTTTTGATTAATTATGGGTTCTGGAAATGTTTTCCCTCATATTGTTATTAACTATACAGCATACATTTTAGTTTTATTTTTACCCACGACGGAACGGAGCAGGTATATGCGTTTAGGGTGAGAGATGTTTGTGTGTTTGTGTGTTTGTGTGTTTGTGAGTTTGTGTGTTTGTGTGTGTGTTTGTGCAAAGTAATGTTCCCACCTATCTTCTGAACTAATGATCCGATTTTGATGCGGTTTTCAATAACGGGTTTGTGTTTGATGAGTTCTTGTTCTTAGACAGGTGTCATGGCTGTAACTCGCTAGGGGGCGCCACAATATTAGTGCAAAACAATGTTGCAATATAATCAAAACGAAATGTCCGATTAGAATTCTGTTTTTAGCAATGTGTACGTGGTAGCTTAATGCATGTTCTTAAATAATAAAAATTACGCCTGTAACTCACTAGAGGGCGCTACAATATTAGTGCAAAACAATGTTGCAATATAATAAAAACGAAATGTCCGATTACAATTCTGTTTTCAGCAATGTGTATGTGGTGGTAGCTTAATGCATGTTCCCAATAAAAATTGCGTCTGTAACTCACTAGAGGGCGCTACAATATTAGTGCAAAATAATATTGCAATAATATTAAAACGAATTGTCCGATTTCAATGCGGTTTTCAGCAATAGATTCGTAGTTGATTGAAAGATTATAATTCGTATATGCTCTCTAAAAAGTCTGAAATAAAATTAAGCAAAATTAAAAATTTTGAAAAAAACCCACGACGGTAAAAATCTAATCTAAAAAGAATAAAATAATAGAAATAGATGTAGCAATAATAATTTTACCATAATACATAACCGAGGAATATCCGTCGGGGGCTGCCTTTTCTATATGAAATTTCAACAAAAATTCAATCATACTCATAAGTGCATTTTATGTCGTCGTTAAACATCTACAATTCTTCAATAATATTCACGTCACTAGAAAAACTTTAGCTGGTTTAATGGCAGCCCCGGCGGGTATTCCTCGGTTATGTATTATGGTAAAATTATTATTGCTACATCTATTTCTATTATTTTATTCTTTTTAGATTAGATTTTTACCGTCGTGGGTTTTTTTCATTAAGATTATTAACAATTTAAGAGTATATGAATTTTTTTTAGGGCGCGAAAATATTCTATTCATTATTTTAAAATGTTACAATACATAATTATCAAACTATTATGAATTTAAACAAAAAAAATAAACACACCTAGTCATTTAGTTTATCTCTTGAGTTTTATTAGTATGTAGATATTATACACGGCAAATCTTTTGAAAAAAGAAAAAAAAGTGTTAATACTCGTAAAGACATCACTATCGACAATTTATTAGTCCAAGTCTAAAATTGCAAACAAAGGAAGTGTAAACATTGGTGAACATCCGGTCTTAAATTATCTTAAAATTGGCACTTAAGTTCTTTCACTCATTCGGGACATGAGCGTTATAGTAACCCTTTTCATATAAAGGACACGAAACTTTGATAGTTATTGCTAAATAAATAAGAAGTAAAATAAACCAGTCGTAGAGTATTGCCAACTACGAGCAAAACATTCCTTATCGAGTGATTCGAGGCAGGTTCGGACATAGAAGCATGTTATTCATTACACGGTCAATGGTTTTCTATTAAGGGTGCTGATTGTTTTCCTCAAATTGTACTCAAACACGTCTGCACTATACTTTTTGGGGTACTATATCTGTACGTACAGTATTAAAACCCGAATTCCCCGACAAACTTAACATGCCCTTTTGGTATGGAAACCAAAATGCCCTTTTGGTATGGAAACCAAATATCAAATGGTCGTTTAAAAATAATGCCTAAATAGTACCTATCTGTTGGTGAACTCGACTCTTTTTGAATCTCAAAACCCCCATTTTTTTTATTTATACTTTAATCTCAAAGCTACCTATATCTTATATCTATGGTCAAACACATTATGCTAGTATGAGACACCTTAGAGAAAGAAAAATCGCGCCCCGCTTTTGATAATTTCGTTATTCTGAGATGAGAGACAGTCACAGGAGGACTTTCTTAGTGACCCTTTTTTGTACTATGGTATCAATATCGACTGATTATTTCACCTGTATGATTAATAGTAAACTATTTATTATTTATCGTAATAAAAAAAAATTGGTCGCCATATCGTACATATTTACCTAAAGAAAGAAAAAAAAAGATGAAATGATGATAAAATAAAAAAATTATAAACATAATAATGATAATCATAATTATATATGATGATTGTATCTTTAAATCGCGTTTCGCGTTTCGCGATGTACGGTCGCCGCGTCACGCCGTTACACTTAGTGGGTGTACGGACAAACCTACATTGGTTTTTGTTACACCGTCTTATATGTATTAGTTTATAAGTTTTAGTATAATAAATAAAAAATAAAAAAATGATTACATGATACCCTAAGTTAGCATGGACGGAACCTTAAACAATTAAAGAAGTTCACGCTTGACCGGCGTTCAATGTATTTCTATGACAAATTAATATGAAAGCAATATTTAAGTATTTTAAAATTTCTTAGTCTTAAAAATAACATAGAATATGGGAACGTTTGGATATTTCTTGTGTCTCCTAAATATCTTACAATTAGTAAGTTCGGCATGCTGTTATTTTGATTGGAAGTAGTCATTAAATATTTATTTGCTATGTACATAAATTTATTCACTATATTGTTTTAGGTATTAGGAAAAAATGGTTACAATAACAGTAAGATTCATTTAGTAATTGTTTCATACCTCAAACGTAATATATATTCATAATATAAGTACTATAAAATCATTAATTTAATTTTTGTTTTCAGTGCTATCTTATAGACCTTTGGAAGTCGGTAATGTAAAAAATTGCGCAATATAATATAATTTATAAAAAATACCATTAAAAATTTGCAATTTTCGAATATTTTTTTGCAGATGATCTTTTGACGCCATCAGATTTTTTAATCATTGCGAAAAAGCTCATGGAAAGAGGTCAGTTAATGTGAAATAACGTTAAGGATTACAATTTTCTGTTAACCAAAAAATCGAATCTTACAACAAATATATTATTCGTGCACTAAAAATACTAATCTTGCACCAAATATCAAAGGGCGTGAACCGAAGCGGGGGAACGGGGGGGCGCAACCCCCCGCTAAAAAAAACAAATATACCCAGAATCAAATCGGTTGGTTAGATTAGGTTAGACTGATGTCAATAACAGAGCGGAGGGAGCCGAGCGAGCGGAGTGAGCGTACCGCGGCAGCGGCCGGCGACCGCCGTAGTTTTGAATTTTTCAAAGTTGATAACTCAAGAAGTCTCAAGTTTGCATGTTTTGGTGCACAATTAGTATTTTAGGTGGAACAAGAGTATAATTTGGTGAAGATATTTAGGTGGAACAAGACAATAATTTGAGGTACGGTTAAATACTATCCTAACGATAATAATAAATAAAAAGAAAAAAGAGGCCAAGTGGGAGTCGGACTCGCCCATGAAGGGTTCCGTAGCAGCAAGTAACATAATATAAAAGTTCTTGTAGCACAGATTAATATAACTTGTGGTTCGTTAAAATATTGATCGATGTTTTAGTAACAGGGAAAGGTAAATTGCATTTTACGATTTATGGCGTATTATAAAAAACTACCTACTAGATCTCGTCCAAACCAATTTTCGGTGGAAATTTGCACGGTAATGTACATCATATATTTTTTTTTGTTTTATCATTCTCTTATTTTAGAAGTTACGGGGGTGGGACACACACATTTTACCACTTTGGAAGTGTCTCTCGCGCAAACTATTCAGTTTAGAAAAAAGAGGTATTAGAAATCTCAATATCATTTTTTAAGACCTATCCCAAAACACGTATGGGTTTGATGAAAACGTTATTTTTGTGTTTCAGTTATGTGTATTTTTCCTTGCAACCCCTAAAATTTATTATATTTTATCTTTTTTTTTGTGTGTGAAAATATTAATGCGGTTCACAGAATACATCGTATTACCAAGTTTCCACAGTATAGTTGTTATAGTTTCGGAAGAAAGTGGCTGTGACATACGGACGGACAGACATGACGAATCTATAAGGGTTCCGTTTTTTGCCATTTGGCTACGGAACCCTAAAAACGCACATAACATTCATTGATTCATAATATATTACTTTATTTATTTTGCAGTGGAGTTTCCTGGTGGTATGTGATTATTTAAAGCTTTAATTTTTTTAATGTAGAGATCCATAATATATGTACATATTATATAACGTAAAGTTTTTTTATATAAACTTCAGTAAAGTTCAGTATGTCTATTCAGACTCGCAATTGCTCTACAATTCGTCCATAAGGTCTTAATGATATACAAAAAAGTTAAATAATACAGATAGTACGATTGCCTATTTCTCCAAATGTACAAACTAAAGACAAATCTCAATTTAGTTAATGTACTTTTTTAAAGGAAGATATTGTATGTACTTAATTGTTACTTTCAGAGGGTAAAGGTATAGTAAGTTCTGCCACGAACCTCCAACAGTTAGCGGACAAGCTATTCCAGCGGTTCTGTGAGTATCAAATACATCGATTAACAAAATTTACTTACTAGCAATAACGCCCAAAAGTCCCAGATTTAGAAAGATAATCCCGAGTTTCGATCTACACTTAAATTCCTTGGTCACGGCTACAAGTCAGAAGACCCTTGAGGCTCAATCATTCTGACACTTGGGTTAATATGGTCCGTCGATAACCTTCAAACTACACAAAAAATAGACAGGTATCCTGTTTCTATCTAGCATATTATTAAGTATTTTAAAAAATATGATAAAAATTTAAGCCGCTTGCTTATCGTGTGGGTTTTCGACGTTACCTAACTCACCAACCCTGCCCCCCTACTATGTAAGTAGCGACAGGCTCGAGAAGCTGTCAAACGGGACATAGTGACATTAGAGCCATAGTAGTTCTGTCAATATGTCGCGTTTGACAGCTTCTCGAGCCTGTCGCTACTTACATAGTAGGGGGGCTGGTGTCAGAATTATTGAGCCGCCTAGGCTTCGCTTCTGACATGGCAGTAACGACTGCAAAAAAAACATGTCCACGGACATTTTAGTAAAGTAAATTTTATAATTTTCCAGTTTTTACAAATGCAAGATTTTCTCCAGTACGAGGTGAATAGCTTTTTTTATTTGCTTGAGTTATTGAATTTAACAAGTAGTCATTATTATATGCATTTCATATTATTATTATTTTATTAAGAATATGCACACCTCATGATAAAATATTCTTATTACAGTGCTAGACATATCAGCATTAGATTCGCTTCAAGCTTTGGCATTGAGTGGAGATGGTAAATACTTTTTTGATGTTTTGAATGCACAATAGTGTTTCGACACAGATATTTTAATTATTTTCCTACAGATTTCAAACCGTCACGCCATTATGCCCCACTTCAGCTAGAAGATTTCGCTATGGGCTTACCTCAAAGATGTAGATACAACTGTAAGTCATTGAGTATTTTACTTATTTCTATCATAAAATTTAGAGACATATTTTTCATGTTTATTCATTCTAATAACAATATTTTACTTTACGTAGGAAATTTTGCAGTATAACGGTTAAAAAATAAAAGAAAATCATTTGAAAAAAAAAACTAATACACAATATCAAATATGTAGTTGTGTAAAAGCAAATACTTAGTTACAACATAAGAAACAGTTAAAATATGAGTTAATCACACAGAGAGTTAGTTAATTATTCCACTAGAAATATCATCATAATGTTACTTATGTGTACCGTTATTAATTTGCTACAGCCTCCTAAACACTTGAAATAAAACTTTTATGTACAAGTCCGTTGAAGCTTGATTCATCGTACTTTTTCGACACATGCATGGGTTAATAAATAACTTTTATGTCATTCATCTACTTCAGTAGATTGATAAATAAAATGATTTTTGGAATTCACAGTAATCACCAGAAAGCCAGAAAAAATTAAGAAAGTGAAAAGAATCCTAAAGAAAGGTAGGTTGTATTTGGTGTAAAATATTTATAAGGTTGCCTGGAAAAATGGTAACTTAGCAATAAGGTCTCCAATATTGTACATTATATCGTACCTGTCTATGCGTGATAAATTATATTACACTAAAATTTATATTATTATTTTTATTACATATTATTTGAATAATTGTTTTAAAATATGAATGATTTTAGCCCAAAATGAAAAGAAAAAGACGTTGAAAACAATTGTCAATAGACAAACAGGATCCAAGGAAACAAATATTGACAGAAGTAATGGTAAGTTAGAGATGTAGCCGTTTGCTGAAATGGACGTTCAGTGCTGGATTTCTATTTCTTTTCTATATTAATATTAAAAATATGATTAGAGGTTGAATGTATGTACAGAGAAAAAAAAGCTAAACACCGAGTCAGAATGTAAGAAGTGAAATGGAAGAAATTCAGATATTTTATAATATTTTTGTTTCTGTCTGTTTGTACGGGTTAATCTCCGAAAATCTTTGATACATTTTACCACGGGAAAATATCTCATACCTATGGGAAACTGTACACGGAAAAGTAAAAAAAACAATGTGGGTTTAGCCACGGGCGCACATCCAGTTTTCTAATATTATGCTGATCAATGTATTACGATACTATGTAGTTTTTCATAATTGGCAGGGAAGGTTGCGAGATTCCATCGGCATAGCAAACGGGAAGCGGTCACGGGTCCTCGTGGTAAGTATTTCAGTTCAGTTATAAATTATAAATATTTTCAGCACGATAACTTTTAAATAAGATAGATAATAAAATATTATGTTTTATGAATCCCTTTGTTCCCTCAACGGCTCTCCTAGCTGCCATGATCGCAAGGCTTCAACAGAAAACTAAGCGTGTCTATAATATGTATTTATACCAAACTTCTGTGAATCTATAGATAAAAAATGACAAAAAATGCGCCCGAAAAACTTGATGTCGAAACTATAATGGCCAATCGTGGAAGGATTGTAGGACAACAACCCAAAAACTATATATCGTACGTAGCGCGGCTTTTTCCCACCTCCCTGATTTATACACTTAAATAATGTATTTGTACTTACAAATATTTTCAGTTACAAGGACGCATACTCAACCAGATGGGAGACGGAAGAACAATCATGTAGATGTCACTTTAAGTAAGAATAATTAAATATGATTTAAAATACATATTGTATATTCATGTTACAATAATATATATTCCTATGTACTTTTTGAAGATATGAAAATATTTTTATAGAGCCATATACAATCCCTCAAGCGAAAAGATTGTTGAAAAACCGAGTGATGATTGTGCAGACTGAACGGAAGAAACGCGGTGCGCCAAGGGAGGACGGTAAACATTATAAATATTAAAAATACTCTGAGAATATACAGCAACAGCAACCCATAGTCTATGAAGCTAAGAGCAAGGAAAATCGCGCTTCCTAAGAAGATAAGGTATTCTAGTAACGGAAACTGGAACATGCTTACGTCATCATCACCGATAGACAAAGAGCAAAATATATAAATTACCGCACGTGAAAGCAGAATAGGCTTTGTTAGTGTCAAGGATGACGTAACGTTTGTTCCACAAACTTGGGAGAATTCCAGGCGCAGTATCTCTACCAATATTATAAATACGAAAGAAACTCTGTCTGTCTGTTTGTTTGTTATAACGGCTGAATATGTGACTAAGAATCTCATATACCTGGATGGATTTAAATAGGTGGTGGCATGTACTGTAATCTAGTATCGCGGTAGCTCGAGAAGCCAAGTTCAATTGCTATTCTACGTCCTTCTCTAAAATCAGCTCTAGCTGTAATACTCTGTATAGCCTTTTTAAATGTCTTCTGTATAATGTCTTATGCCCAGAGATCGGAAAGTAGGGAGCGATACTATCAAAACCCGCGAATCGTCTTTAATCGTCTTTATTTTAACATCATTCTTAACTTCGGAGAAAGGAAAAAATATCGGTGCATAGAACAATAGGTTAGAAAATGTCCCCTTTTTTCCGACCACTGCCTATGACTAAATTTTCGTTTTTGCTATTTGATAGATCGAATTGTATTTATTTGTAAAATAGTAACGTTCCTGAATAAAATTACAGTGAAGATCCCAAATTCAAAAATTGAAAGGATATCGCCTGTTATGTCCACTCCTATGAAAGCTGTCAAAGAAGACCTACCCACGGAGCTACCAAAACCAATCGAAATGTATGATGTATATTACATGGATCAACATTTGAACGCCAGGAAGAGTATGCTGCACCTACAACTCTTTATGGAAGACCCACCTCTGGAAATTGGTACGTATGCAGATTATTGCAGATGACACTTTAGTTTATATCACAATGGTCTTCGAAGGACGTCCACTGCTGGACAAAAGCCTCCCAGGAAGGTCATCAAAACGATCGGTCCTTGTCGTGAATGTCGAAATCCATAATACCTATCTATACGAAATTATTAAAATATCGAATTAAACGTAGAGTTTCTTAGGTCACGTGATTGCCTTGACAATTGAATTAAATTAAAACCTCAGAATAACGAATTGACTACTGATTTTTTTTTCAATTCTAGATAAAGAGAAATGTTACTGGCAATACAAGTGCAAGACTGTCGGCGAGCGTTCCTTTACGCTGTGCAATTTACGTCCAGAATGCGAGGGCTCTGGATCGGATCATTTCATCAGGGATGGTAACACTCATTACTTTTATAATAAGTATTAATAAAGTAAGTACGCCGTCGAATACTTACTGATTTTGTAAATAGGTAATATAATGTAATCTATACTGATATATATTATTATTATAAAGATGAAATATTTGATTGATTGTTTGTTTGTTAGCATTGAATATGCTCCGAAACGAATGAACCGCTTTAAATGAAACTTGGCATAAAGATAGAATAAAACTTGCAGACTAACATAGGCTACCTTTTACCGCGGTGAAATTCCTCATTCCCACGGGAAAAACTATTAAAGCGGGGGGAGTCGCGAGGTGGAAAGCTAGTATATTGTAAATGTGCGATACCTTGAAATAGTATAAAAATCTGCTTTAATCGACTGCTGGCCTAGCTCGGATTGCGTAAAACAACCACAAGTTTTGAATTTATTATCAGGCATGCAGGTTTCCGCACGACCTTCACTTGACAAGTGAATTTAAATAATCTGAAATACAGTACTTAATACCTACGTGTTGGGTTTCGAACTTTCCCCACCCAAATGGATTGGAATCTACTACGGTTCGAACCCTTCGAAAGTTCGAACCACTCTTCATCGAAGCTCTTTACAATAAACATACTGTAACTTTAAGTTTCGTAATCAATGTAAATCCTAAAATAGTAAATTATACCGATAGAATTAATTTGTAAATTCGCGATTTAATGGAAAATAGAACACATGCACATGTAGGGTATCTGTTTGTTAAATATATTATTATGCAAGCAAATGATTATTTTCAGACATACCAACCAGTCACAATGTGGACGAACACGATAAAGCACTAATACATTTTCGTCGAGAAGGTAAAGGTTTTATGTTATTTTTATTCCTTTAATAGACTGCTGGGTAAAAGTCTTTAAACTTTTCCACCAGACCTTGCGATTCTTACAAATTACCTCGGGGTTGTAACCGATTTCCATATTATACTTTTTTAGCAAATGATTCTTCATAATGTCAAATGAGGCGAACTAAATTAAATAGGTCATTTCCTGTGCTTGCTTTCGCAGAATAATGTAATTACGTTTTTGCGACATGAGTCTGAAATATTAGACACCTTAGAATAAAGTATTTCAAACACAATGAAAATATTGTTTATGAAATTAACAAATAAGTAGGTCGCGTGATATAAAGAACAGAAACCTTATAACCTAATTTAGTAGACAATAAGTTTACTGCTTATAAGTGCCAAAAAACAAATCCAACAGTTTCTTAGAACTTTTTTAAATCGACTCTGATATTTCTTTACAGTGGGAGTGTGCCTCATTGACGAGGAGGTTGAGAGAATTAGTAAGTATTTTGTTAAAAAGGAGAAACTGTAACGTCTGAAATACATATTTATGAGAAAAATTATCACACTCTACTGTATTTTATTTAACTGCTCTCTGACTGCATTAACGCAGCTTACTCTAATGGCACGATCCGGAGCGATATGGGCGTTTACACGCAACCTATGTCATAGAAAGGGAGCGCAATCTGTTTTACCGGGTGCATATAAACATTCAGTCGTTCTGATACCCGGCTTACCCCACGTCTTGGGTTTCGAGCTGATGGTAAAGATGATTTATTACAGTTAGTGAGCAATATATATAAAATGATAATTTTCACACACAGAGTTAGAGTGATAACTAGAGTGAGTCCCATTGTGTTAATTTTTCAGTCGAACGTCGGTACACCACGCTAATACTCAGTGCTAAGAAGGATGATGACAGTAAAGGCAATGTTGAGAAAAAACACAGGGAAAACTTGAAAGCATACTTCCAAAACATTATCTTCGCACAGAATCAACGTACGTAAATTATAAATAATATTATTAAAATTACATAGAAAATAACAGATTATTATCCATACCATACTTAATATTGTAGATGTGAAAGTAATAACCGTGTTACCATAAAAAAAAGGAAAACACTCGTTCAGCCTGAAAGTCTACTATGACATATTTTTATATAAGTTTTTAGACAAGCGTTTAAATAACGACCTCAAAATAAAAGGCAATTAATTTGTTCCATACTTACTTTCAATTTGTGTCGTCTAATATAAAATTAATTTTATTTCATAACTTTTAGACAGATGCATTTTGAATATTTTTTTGGAATTACTTTTATGTCTTATCTTCATACAAACTGTCCGATTAAAATGACTGTTTTGTGTTTTGTACCGTAAGAGCGTCGAATAAAAGTACATATAAATTCGAAAATATAAAACACATTGGTACGTACGAACGATGCCTGAACTTGCCAAAATTCCGAATGGAAATCAACTGCCCTAGCCACTTGGCCACCGCCGTTCTTTTAAAGCTAATCATCCGCTGCCATTTTACAAATTTGTGCCCATGTAAATACTTAATAATTAATTATGTGACTTCAACAGAAACAACAACAATGTCTCCGCATGAGAGAAAACGTCAAAATGCATATAAATATAAATATCTACGAAAAAGTAATCCTTATGGAAATCCGGAAGTGGTAAGAACATTAATTTGTCAAGGACAATAAGATTTATTTGGTATTGTTTTTATTTCGTTGTGTTGTTATTATTGTATTGTTTTCGTACAGTATTGTTGTAATTTATATGTATGTGTTTTCAGCAACACAAGATAAAAGAAATGCAAGCACGGAAGGCATTAGAAAACCGAATAAAGGCCGAAAAGAAAAAAGTCAGTCATTCAGAATCGGCCGTGATGTCAGTGACCCGGCGAATAACTACTGCAATGCCAAATTTCATGCAAAAATAAGAAAAATAAAAATAATGAGTGAATTTTTTTTTATTTATTATTTCCTTAACATGGCTGAAATTGTGTAAGGTGAGAAAAGCGCGGAGATTTAATCACTTCAATAATTTTACTTAATAATTTAAACCAATCCTTGAAAAGATGCAACCTGTGGAGTTTCTTCCGGCGAGTTCTTCTCCACAGAAGACAGCCAAATTGTGAACTCGCCTCGACGTCGAAAAGTGATTTGTAAAATCTTACTTCGAATAAAACATATTTCATTTAATTTCATTTCATTTCGTTTCGTTTCGTTTCGTTTCGTTTCGTTTCGTTTCGTTTCGTTTCGTTTCTTTTAGTTTCGTTTCGTTTCGTTTCGTTTCATTTCATTTCATTCGATTGGCCTAATCCTTTTAACAATAAGCACGATACTTAAAGCTAAGCTCTAGAAGCTCGAAAAGGTGCAAATGGTTCATTGACTTTGACATATTCTACATTTTGTCGAGCCTATCAGATTTCTGCAGGATTGACTCATTTCCCTGAGGATGAATGTAAGTGTGTAAAATCATTAAAATTCATAATATGTTTATTCAAATTAAGTTTAGAGTAACCGTTACATGCCAAAAGTCAAGACTAAGAAAATAGCGACGTTTTCCCGAGCGACCTAAACTATCCTATTTAATTTAAATTACTGCAATTTCGATGGTAATGTCCTATCTCAGTTATGTAAATAAATAAACAAATATGTGGGGACATTGCACAGATGGCTATCAGACCCCAAACTAGACAGAGCCTATGAGTGTCAAACAGCTGATAGATATAGGTACATACAATACGTAATACACCCAGACACAAGGCAAATAAACACAACTGCCCATCAATGTTTGCCCTAGGCGGGATTCAAATCCGCAACCTTGTTCTTGGAAAGCAGACGTACTAGCGTCCAGGCTACGGAGCCGTCACGTACGTTTAACACATGGCACGTGGACTTTCTCGCACGTTAAGCGAAGTGGATCAAGGCCAGTTGGAGTCCCGGCGACGACGTCCCGCTATCGAGCGCCATTATTGTGCCGTCCAATGGGACAGCTCCAGCCTTTTGTCGTAAACCGACTCATAAACTTGGCCTTGTGGAACTGCATTATATTATGCAACAATGCCTTGTCATGTTCCAACGCTCTGTTTATAAATCGATTGTACTTAATGAGAATTCAACATGGTCTTGAAAGAAAAGCTTTAGACGAATCAAGCTTTAAGCTGTGATTAAGTTGTCAGTCTAGTAAAATAATTTAGCGACGTGAGAGGTATAGGTATTACGAGTACTAGCATTCTTACTAGGAGTCAGCATACAATTGTTTATGTAGACAAATAATTATCAGACGGCGGAAACCATCGGGTCGTTACATATATAAATGCAGCTAATCCATTATAAGGATGGAGTAGATATCTAAAATATTTTCAATCTTGAGATACTATTCTATGAGAAAATTATAAGTGGTGGTTCATAATAAATTTCATAATTTTTACATACATCAAGCGAAGAATATTCGAGAATATTCAAAACGCTAACGCGGAAAATTACAATAACATAGAATTAAAAGGCATAGGCGTAGACGACACAAGTAAATATCTCGAGAAACATATAGCTTTTTTTTTCTATTCTAAACACAATTCCTAATTTACATTAAAGTGTCATTCAAATTCCGTCTTTATATTAAAAGAGACTTCATAGTAACGAATGAGAAAGCGATGGAGACCTCTTCTGAATTTCAAATCGACATAATCCATATTTCAGTAGAGGTAGCCTCCAGCCGCGAAGGCTAGCGGGGATTACGCAGAGTATCCAGCGGTTTCATAGATATAATAAAGGAGCGAACCCACAGACGCAACGAAAGAGCGGACTGCGGGACGGAATCCGAGTTTATACGCAGCCTGTAAAATAGATTGTGCTCGATTTCTGTGGAACAGACCGCATATAAACTCGGATTCCGTCCCATAGGTCGCTGTGGGTACGCGGCATAAAGACAGAGGAGTACAGACAGTCTTAATGTAAGCAATGGCCTCTCAACCGTGCTGCGTTTAATTACTGGTGCAACCGTGGTGCAACGTGTTAGCGCTTAACAGTTTACTTGCTGACTTGCTTTGTTTTGAAATTAAACGGTGAGGAAGCGGTTTATCTAATCCATTCCACTTTTTTTTATAATGATGTCAGTTTTTTGCTAATCAAAATTAAGTAAATTATTTTTGATCAACTTTGCTACGAAAGTGCTACGCCGTAGCAATAGTAAGATAGTAGCATTTTGTAACATAATTTATTACCCATTCAGGTCACTTTGGACTATTTTTGACTAACTTTGCTACGAAATGGCTACGCCACCGTAGCAATGAAAAAATAATAGCAATTTGTAATAATTTATTACACATTCAGATAAGCAAGACACATACATAATATTAAAATGTATAATATACATACAATTTCATGTTATGAAAACTGGATGTAAAATTAAGTGGCCTTATTGCAACATAGTATTTTCTTACAAGAAACCCTAGTAAGAGTTATTAAATTTTTAGATACGTAAAGAAGGATTCTAAGCATTTGAAGTGTTAACTAGATTTGCGTCAACCCGAATTGGGAGTGTGTCGCTTCGATTTACGGGAATTACCGAGCACGTGCTGCTGGCTCGGACGGGAAATACGGGAATCTAATAAGGCCTGGCTCCAAGCGGTGACGCAAACACTCATCCGACTATCACGAACAGATTTTGAGAATACTATTATTACGACTGATGCTGACCAAGATATCAAGTCTTTGATAATAATTATAAATAATAATAAATATGTGGGACATCTCACACACGGCCATCTGACCCCAAACTAGGCAGAGCGAGCCTGTACTATGGGTGTCAGATAGCTGATATACATACCTACATATATAAATATACAACATACAGACACAAGGCAAACACAAGTGCTCATCACACGAATGTTTGCCCTGGGCGGGATTCGAACCCGCGACCTTGTGCTTCGTAGGCAGACGTACTACCAACTAGGCTACGAGGCCGACACAGATTGATGACAGACTGGATGCGTATGCGTAGACGTAAGTGCAAACGTGTACATACCACTGAGTTGTAATATATGAAACTGTATGAGACAGGACACACTGCTTGCGTAACGTAGTCGTGCCCATCGATGTGTCTTGTTTCATACAGTTGCATACATTACATACAAACTCAGTGGTACGTGCACGTCTGCGCTTACGTCTATCCATACGCATCCGGTCTGCTTCAGCCTGTATAAGGTGATTGGTGGCGTCTTCTTTGTAAGCGTGTTACCCTTAGCATTGCCTGTCCAACACGAATCCATATTTTTTATGAATAAATATTAAATGTTTGTCCTCTATGCGTCTCAAAACCATTGATTAGTTTGTATTGGTTTTGGTAGGCCGAACTGAGGATGTCCGTGCTAATAAAACATTATAATATTATTGTAATATTTTTTAGAAAAAATACATAATAATATTGTGGCTGTTCCTCGGGTTAGCTAGATTTTTATAAAATGAAAGTCAACTGAAGTCAAAGTTTCATAGTAACAGTGCCTTTTAAATGGCACAATCATTTATCTTTTGAGAGCAAGCGCTCTAAGAATGAAGTTATAACCAACCAAATTCAACTAGAATATTCGTTCTAAAATATTTATTCAATTTAAATAAACTTTTTTTTATCTAGAAGTAGTAATGAATATGCTCTAGTTTTTTTTCTTAAAAGATTCAGTGTGGATTGGCAAAAACTATCTGTACTTAACGGAATGATATAACAGCTGGCACAGGTGATGTTTAAATACTTTGTAAAAACTACAAGCAACGACATAATAATACACCTACAGCGGTGCTCACTTAAATCTATTACGTGATACGATCTTAATGATCCTCACCTATAAATAACTGTACTTAACGGATAATTGAAGGCGATCAACTATACTATAGTTACACTTACTAAAGTATAATACAAATACTTTTATGTATATTCGGGCATACATTAAAATATTTTTATTCAATTGCTTTAAATTAAACTGTGGTACATGTGAAGCGTCCGAGATAAGATTAATTTATAAAACAAAATAAACAAACAAATGCGTTTCCGTATTTCTAGACTAACTTTTGTTACGCCTTATTTTTTTTACTTCTCCCATAAAGAGGAAAATTCACGTGCAAAATTTTGGACTACGCCACAGAAGAAATTAATAGTACTAACCCACTACGCCACAATTTAGCGGATCATTTCGCACTAATACTCGTAATAATACAATGTACGAGTATAAACTAGGACTGTTCCTTAAATCTATACCTGTATTATGAAGAGGGAAAATTTGATTGTTTGTTTATTTGTTTACATTGAATAATCTCCGAAAGTACTGAACCGACCTTAACGAAACTTGGTACAAATATAAAATATACATTGGGAAAAACATACGCTAACTTTTATTGCTGGAAAATTCCTCACTCCCACGGGAAAACCTGTTCACGTGGGCGGAGCCGCGGTGTGGAAACCTAGTGAATCAATAAACGTAGTCCGTGTCTAATGTAATAAAATCATTATAATATTGGGAACGCCTATGAAAGCTTACAGGTTCTGTTATTCTGTACAAATAGGTCAGTGGGGAACGAACATTGAACCATGTGAGCCGCTGACGTTTCGAGTAAGCGACTTTATATTGCATGGTTCACCACTGCATTCAAACTGGGCTGTGTATGACAGCCGCACTGCGTTACAATGCTGTGTACAAGTCCGCGATTGGTTTTAAAAGTTTGGTTTAAATAATGCAAAACGTCTTCTGCAATTCAGTAGACACAATAAAAGTGCTGTGGTTCAATATCACGATCACGAGCTATTAGCTTAGTCTGTTCTTTTTTTAATTTGATCTATGCTTGTGTCGAAAAAGTACGACCAATCAAGCGGAAGGCTGTACGTACACCAGAGTACTTTGTTTTAAATTGACCTACGCTTGTTTCGAAAAGGTGCAACCAATCAAGCTTCATCGGACTTGCCTTATGATCGGTAGATATTTAAAAGATTTCTATATTTACATCATCGCTTCACTAGTAACATCGACTCTATGCTTCTACTACTATGCTAATATTAGGTTAGTGATATCATTATGAATAAGATTTAAGTTTATTCAGTGAAAGATAATATCATGGGCACAAGCGATCATAAAGACTAGTGATTTTCCATGCCAAAATAGTCGGGGAAAAATAAATTTTTTTACACATTAAATCCAATAGTTCTAATTTCTTTTGTATTACGATTATTAGTGTTACTGAAGACCAACCTTGTGTTTTTCTCCGATCTACCTAAGGAGCTGACCAAGAAAAGGGGGGTAAAGGGCCCAATTGCTATATATCATTGAGAAAAAAACTTACACTGGAGATTATAGATGTTTTCACTTCCTTAAATTATTTGTGCACTGCTATAAAATATTCACCTATATTAATTACGAGCTTCTCGACATAAAATGGGTCTTTATATAAATTTTAACGCCTTTTTTAAAAAAGTGCCTTAGAAAATCTTAGAAGTGGTGATCTTTTCATAATATGTTTTAAAGATATAACCAAGACCTCGTGTGACTTTTCACCTGTGTGACTATATAGATGTAATTTTTATGATGTTTTTTCCCTTTAATTCACTGAGCATTAATTCTACACAAAATATTTTTATTTGCCAACAATTGTAAGCTAATAATACACACTAAACATAAAAATCACCAAAATTTACTAGAAGCGATTGGATTAAACAGCAAAACAATTATCTAATATCATAAGAATATCATCGATATTGTATTTGGAGCGAAATACGCTGCGCTGAGTAGCCAGAACAAACGCTAGGGAGCTGTCCCGCCCCCCGCTCGCGCGTCATTTAGGGCGCCCGAGGGGAAGCGGCACGGCGCACTGGAGGTCAAGCTACTGGACGGACGGATGTCTGTTTGTTTACTTACACAAATAGAAAAAGATGTATCCGTTTTATTATTTCGTAATATATTTCGAGTAGGTAACCTAAGTGACTAAAATCATCATCGGAAATATGAATTATTGTAAGGGACAAATCTTCGAAAATGAGTTATGTATACAGTTCGATTGAAAAATTTCCGCTCTATATACTTAAAAATATGTTTAGAATATGGATATCTTTCTGATGTCCTTTGTACAGCAACAGATTTAGTAGAAAATATTTTTTAAAAGTAATGCGAAGTACGCCTAAGACCTATGTTAAATTAATTATTAATGTAATGCAGTATTCATTATTGCAACTATTTATTGTAAAGGACACTAATATTTAAAAGTGTATCTTACGGTTACCAAGGTTCTAAATTTATCTTCAAAAATGTCCCTTACACTAATCGAATCATGTTAAATTATAATATGCTAGGTTCCCGAATTATATTTAGTATCTTTACTTTTTCATCCAATGATTGTTTTTATTGTTCGCCTCGAAGGCTTGAAATCTTTCTCTGTTACGTTATGTCATTTTATTATCCAAATTTCACTGCCGTAGAGTGCAGTGCAATGCTCCAGATGTATAGCTTTTTTTAACACTTTTTGAGATTCGGGCTTTGAGAAGATGTTTTTTCTATTAGAACCTTTTTGTGCCACCACTATTCTAGTGACAATATCTGGTGTTCATCTATATCTGGAGTCATCGGTAATTATGTTTTTAAGGTATTTAAACTTTAACTTGTTCTATTGGGTTTGAATTTAATGTTATTATTGAGCTATGTTTTGGTGTAATTTTCGAAGTTATTAGAGTTCCAGTTTTGTTTACATAATTCTATAATCCAAATACAATATTTGTGATTAATTCTTCTGTATATTATCTATATCTGTGACAAATTCTTATATATTTAAACTTTCAGCTGCATTATTGTCCACAAAGCGAATAATTTGAAGATTAGCCCCATTGAATTTAATCCCCCCTTTTCCTGACTCTAAGTTTTCTAATAGCACACTATAAATATATTGAAAATAAGCGACAACCTTGTCTCACACCCCCTCTAATATTAGCTTTTTTTTCCCCAATTTCTATTATCGTTTCTTGATTTATGTATAATTCAATAATGGCTCTTCTGTCTTTATAGTATATTCCTGCTTGTTTTAAAATATTTATCATTTGTTTCTAGTCAATTTTGTCAAATGCTTTTTCCAAATTTATAAATGCAAAATGTGTGTCTTAATCCAACTCCATCCTTCTATAGATTTCTCTCTCACGTCTCAGGCCTAGTACCGCCTCTCTTGTCAATTTATTTTAACGAAATTCATATTGGTCCAATTTTCTTTCAGATAGAGGTTTGATTCTGTTTTGAATAACCTTAAGTAAAGTTGTGCTTGCTTGAGGTAAATGACAGCGTTCTGTCTTTCCTGTGTTCATTAATTTGATGAGCTTAAATAGTTCGTCTTTGATTGAATCACAATTACCATACATACCCCCTGGCCACAGCTTGTGCGGCGTAGGCGGCGGCGGCGCAACCTGCGGCGCGAAATTTGTTAGAACGTTAGTATTATTGTAACATTTCAAAAATGTTTCTTTTACGTATATTAAATCTTATTTGTACTACATTACAGTGTTGATGTCGTTTTCAAAGTAAAACAAGATAAACGTTACTTTTTGCATGAAAATTGGCCTTTTTTTGTATAATTGGGGTAATTTCACGCCTTTAAATAAATTTATTAACTACGCTGGTACATTTTTCTAGCAGGTTTTGAGAAATGAAAATAATTTTAGTTCTCTCATGTTAGTTTTGACTATTCGCAGAATGTTGCCAGGGTCGCTGGCAACATTCCGCTGGTCGCAGGTCGCGCCGCGCTTCACGGAAAGCTGTGGCCAGGCCCTTAATCATCTCTATAATTATAAATACCATGTGTACCCGCTGCTTTTCCATTAGTATGTTATTAACAATTTACCTTGTTCATTAAGAATGGCAGCACTTTTAGTTTTATGTTTATTTTCTAACTTTTTGATTATGTTGTTCAATTTGAAAGGTTCAATTTGCTTTAAGTAATATTAAATTTTGTCACAGCTATCTAAAAATAATGTTTTCTTTTTCTTTTCTACATAAATTAGTAATGTTGTTTGTCCGTCTTTTATATTTCTTAATACTATAATCATCTGTTTTATTTCTAAGTGTCCTTCTTCCAATCATAATGTTAATTATTTCTTGGGTTATTAACCATTGTAATCTTAGTACAATAATTTCTTTATCTGAATATCCTTTGCAGTTGTGGGCAAAATATCTTATAAATATCTAATATAATATAATACACTAGTGTACTAGTGTGCCTAGTGTGTCTATATATTAGTGTGCTATTATGTTATATAATTATGTCTAAAAAAAGATGGAACACGAGATATTGTATTCCACTCACATATTTTTATTTCATTTCATTTTATTGAATTAAATTTTTGCTAGAAAAATAATCTCGAATACCATAAAATCAACTTAAATTTCAGCGATAAGTGTTATTTTCCTATAATTGCATCAAATAGCGTAACTCTCTGTTTAATTATATAATGTTTTTTACATTAGTACTCATACGTTTTCTTAAGACTTACATTATTGAACTTTTTTTATTTTCCAAAAAAAATATTAATGTAACGGACATATAAAAAATAAAAATACTATCTTTGAAACTATACAAATTATTCCAACTTCCGTTTACTTATGTTATAGAGCTTTAAATTTCAATAGCATCACAAATATAGTAAATATAGCATTTTAATTTAAAAAAGCAATAGTTTTTTGACTCTCCTGAAAAGTTACGATTTGTCCCTTACAGTAATTCATATTTCTGGTGACAAAAATCTGACTTGGGTTTACATTAATTTATAACAACAATATAAATCCTTTAAAATCATCACTCCTTGAACAGAAATATGAATTACCTATCGGTAGTTAAATTATCGACACGGGACCATTTTAATAAGTATTAGGTAGGTACTAAAATACCTATGTGAAAAAAAAAAATATATAAAAAAATATTTCAAAGTCGTCTGCATTGTTGGTTAAAATGTTGATTGACCCAGCTACAAGTATATATATTCATTCTCAATAAATAAATTTGTATCATCCATCATACACGGCTGCATCATCGTTCCGCGCGCGCGCTGCGCTCGCGATAGTTCACCCCCGCGCCGAACTCTCTACCCCCCAAACATTACTACCGTGGTATTATCGTTTCCTCTGGTAATATTTAGGAGAACTTTCGTTTTGGGGTATTAATTATCATAAAATTTATTTTTATTATTTATCAACGACTGTAGAATTTTTGCTTCAGTGTTAAAACTAAATAAAACGTCCTAAAAAAAAAACTACGTTAGTCACACGGGTGAAAATCTCTAGGATTATCTTTGATTAATATATAAATGACGTGCTCAAAGATCACCAATTCTAAAAAAATTCTACAAGGTTTTAATATTTTTATTTTACAGACCTTCATTATCTCACATTTCTCACGCACTACATTGGTGATTTTTTATGTTTAGTATTATATATTATTTAGAAGACCATAAAAAAGAAAATCACCAGTGTAGGATTTAATCTCAATTAAATAAAGACAAGACAATTTTTAAACAGCGTTTAAAAAAAACGCTCCCAAGTTTTTTTGGGGAAAATTTAAAATAATCAATAATAAACTAGCTCTAACCAAACAACGAAAAAATGTTTTGTCTAGGAATTTGTAATTTTTTTCCATACAAGCTATCGTATCTTTACCGGACTAAAAGTTATCTTATAATTTCATAAATTATTTAATATAGCTACAATTTAAAAGTACTACCTGTGTCCTAAAGAAGAGAACAAAGTAATTGGGTTTTATTTTATTAAGTACGTCTCGTTGTTTCTAATTTTCCAGTTCGCAAATTGGAAATTGCCGACCGTCGCCGTAGCTCGTCCCGCCGCGTCCTATTAATACAAAACTAGTTTTATTTTATACAACTGGTTTAGAAGACTCACCAGGGACTATCTGCATGGAAATGTGAAAACTTCTCTATAAGAAAATTTAATTTCTAAGTAATACAGTTATGTCTTTATCGAAAATCTAAATACCTATGTACTTACTTGGTTTTAACCAGTCTTTCAATTACGGTACTGGGTTATGAAAAGAAATATTATTATTATTATTATACATTCATTATAATTCCATGTCCGCTGCTTTTGGCCCGAGCTTCTTCGGTCACACATATCCATTGTATATTAATGAGCGCGTATATTAATGAGTTATATCATACGATAAATATTCACTAACTTTGAAATATTGCCACAGTATATAGGTATGTATCTGTAATTTAATTACATGTATATCCACTATAGCGTCTATTAAAAGGTAGAGTCGGCAGTTAGTTGTTTGAAACTGTTTATCAGATGTGGTGGAGGGGGCGGGGTGAGCTTGCCCAATTAGTTTTCGATCAGGGCAGTGCCGCCGGCCGCAGCCCTAACTGGATTACGGAGCACCCACCGCCGCCGCCGTCCGGCAACCTGATAACTCAATACCAAGCCGCTTCGTCAACCAAGCGATGTACTGACCATATCAATTTGGCGACTTAGAAAAATATTGACTGACACTATACTATTAAATATTACTTTAACCAACTTTTTGCAAGCGGCTCCGTTCTCGGTAATATTTTCACGTGGCGTGGGTGTGAGCTTTCTTGGTACAAAAATTAAGTTAATTTATTAATGAAGGGTACTGGGTACTCAAAGTTACAGACTGTTTACAGTTTAAATTTCATAAAAATACATTTAGTAGTTTAAGCGTGAAAACAGAAAATCAAATTCAAAATAATAGGTAGGCTCAATGGGGAAGTACGAGTATAGTAAATCGTTAGAAGTCGTAATACTTTTAACGACAACGACGACGGTATTATACATAAATACATAAGAATATAATAGACATAAAGAACAGTCTAAACCAGGATCTGTTCCACTTTCCCAGAATAAGCTTATACTTAGAAGACGTTGTTGCTATTAATTAATAGTTAGTATACACAGTTGGGTAGACTGGCCTAAATAATTGTCACATAATAAATATGTATGTATAGTTGTATACTACTTATAACTTGATAAAACTATTTTTATAATAATATTTCGGTGCTCTATAAATCACTAATAACGTAAAAATTAACCATAAGAGCTACTACATCTAAAGTGTATACAGAAAACCATAAAACCGCGGAAGTTACGATTTAACAAATTACGTAAACTCGTATTCGGAACATCTATGAGATTACTTAGTTGATTTCTTTCATTTCCAAATGATGTGACCGGTGAAATCTGGGTACCTATGTGATTCCAAATTCGTCTGGGTTGCGGTCAGAATTGTTACGTAAATTATGACAATCGATGTCAGTTTTTAAAACAGAAATGAGATAATGTGTGACATGATAATTTTCTACAAAAAAAAATTGTGCGCGAACTAAATATTTTACAGGGAGAAAAATCATTTTGCAGTAGTCAAACAGCAACTATTTATTTATAGAGACACCAATATGAATAAAACAATGGAACGGTTGGCCACCGAGTAGCGGCTTGTAGCAGCAAAAAGTAGGAAGGTAGCTTATCAGCAATCAGCAAGACGGCCGCCGCCGCAAGAAAAACGTCCAGAAAAACGCTTCAAATATTGTCGTCGATGCTTGCTGCTTTAAAAACACGACTGCTGCATTGGCGCGGAAATTGTTATGATAAGGAAAACAAACAAATAAGGTGAGAAACGGAAGAGACTGTTTTTGTTATCGCAGCGCAGTGCAGTAAAAGAACACAACTTATTTGCTTCATAAAGTTTAATCAAAACACCATTATTGCATTGCTGTATTGCTGCATTCACACGTAGGTATTAATTTAATTTTCATTTTTATTAAATTTTCAAGGATATTTTAAAGACTTTTGCCAAATTCTGTAGCAACGCCCTTATCTGCTGTAGTAGTCAACATTTTTATACAGTGACCTAAAAATTTTAAACAAAATGTTTTTCGCTATGTTGCAAAGAATAATTTCACAACTAAATGCGCAAGGTTTCTGTGAATTACCTACTTATTTCTAAAAGGTAGGTTTATCGGCTCTAAAATCCGACTCTTGCATAAAATGGCATAAATAAATTTAACAGCTGTAGGTTGAAAGGTAGTTAGTTATACGGACGATTGTTTGTAATTCAAAGGATTGTTCTGGCCTAAATATTATTTGAAAACAGGGCCGCAACCTAATTACTACGAAGATTTCCGCTTTTGGAAGGCTTTCGCTAAATCCTGCTTGTTGTGGCGTTAAGATATTTCCGACTGTATTTTAACCATATGCCGCTTGCTTTTCTATGGAGATTATCTTCCTTTCTTTAGCGAGGATCGTCTATTATTGTTGGAGATGAAGACAATAGCGGTGTTACCAGTCCCTTGTAGCTCTGTGGTTATAGGTACTCGTAAGATACTGCTGGAAGTACAAAAATTTACAATCTGATATTTTTTGGTCATGTCGCATTTTAAATGTACTTTTATATAATAATTCTACTCTACAAAAGAGAACACAATCCATATTATAAACTCTATTCAGCGAAACGTGGGACGTCCATTATGCTCGCTCGATCCGGCTATTTACTTAACCTGGCTCGGGAGACAAAAACGTACCGTGCCTCGATATCACTGCAACTGGCCATTCACAAACCAGTAAATTAGTTCTACAGTTGGAAATAAAAAACTGATTCACAGGTGGAAATGTGACTCTCGACAGGACATACTGAGGTTTCCGCATCGTTTCAATTTGCCCATGCGCAATTGTCCGGAGGACATGTAAAGGGACCCATCTCAGCGAAGTTGGTTGACTTGTGAAATATTCAGCTCGGGAGAGAGCGACTTTCCCTGTGCTGCCGTAAAATGCAAAACAAGGAAAGTTTACCCCTAAATCAGCGCGGAGCGTGTCCACCGAGCAAGCGACGGCAAACACGCCGGGACACCAAACAAACTTTCATTTAGCTCCAGAGGTGGTCGTCTTGGGACTTTCCAATTTCTTACCAGGATCGTTCTACCCAGTATCTGTTTAATACCCAAAAGTCCCCAGCGGTGTTTCGTGTCATTTACGCTTCCTAGGTAAATCCCGTTACTTTATGTCTAACGTGAAATTATTCTAATGAGAAATATTTAATATACGAGATGCTCCGGAAGATTTATAATTTTCAAGCAACACTTTCAACCATAATATAGATCAAGATCTACCGCCTATGTGTATTGTGTCACTGTATAAGTTTTCCTCAAAATAATTGTGAGTACAACTTGTTTTTTATATTCGAAGATATACGCCATATTTATAATAATGCACATTAGATTTTTTATAATAGACAAATAAATAGCACATTACTAAAATAAAATACATTCAAAGTAAATATCAATCAGGATATTTTGTGCCAGTATAAAAAAAGATAATGTACATATTTTAAAATCAAAATGCAGGTACACTGGATAAAAGCAATAACATTGGGCGGTTTTGGAACTTTCAGAAAAAAGCAAACAATAGTCACCTACCTATATATCTTTTAAGTTTTTTGATAGGAACCGCCACACGTTACAGCATCCGATGAACAAACTACAATAAAGCGAAGCGCCGACGGATGGGGCTATTATCTCTGTCTAACCTTGTTGTGTGTGGCGAGAGGGAACTGAAACGGGGCTACATTGTCGAGTTGTAAATTCACAAATGAACCGTGTTCGTGACAAAACGTACGGCGTCAGTCACGTAGAAACTGCGATAGCGCAACTCCGGACGCCGGCTGTCTGTTGAGGGCGGCGTCAGGGCTTCTTACTTGTATTTTGCTTGTGAAATTGTGATACTTTCTTTACTTAAGTTTTGATTGACAAATTGTTTAATTCCGCAGTTTAATATAGCAGTACAATATGTAATTTAAGACAATACTTGTAAGTAATTATTTTCATTTCTTATTTCAACATCATCAAAACATTTTGTGCTAGCAACATAGAATTTTAAAAAATATATGTTACTAAAAACATAAAATTTTACATTTATACGGACCTTGAATCTGCAGTTTTCAATATGACGTGCAATCTGGAACAAAACAAAGAAAAACATTATTCAAAAGATACTCGTACATTGGTCACATTTTATCGCATCTACAACCATATTAATAAAGACAGTTAAGGAAGAAAGAGGATATCTAAATCGATCTTCGCTTCCTTTACATTCATAAATGGTAGAGTTTAAAATCAAAATAGTAACCAAATCTAATTTTATATTTGCTACAGCAGCGGTTTATTTTTATTGAACTTTTTTTTGTAAATGTCACTAGTATGAGGAGGTGATAGCACTTTCGAACCTTATACAACGAAAAGCATTGTTGGGCTCGCATTGTACCTTTGGACCTTTGTTGCGCACATTGCGCCCAGTGCACAGAAGGGTATATGGTCCCTGCGGTACTTAATTAGTAATCATTAGCGCAGCAGGCCCATTCTCGGGAGTTCCGGTGAGCTCCCAGCACGCACTCCTCAACACAATAGGCCCTCTGACCGGCTTCACTTTTTCACCACTCAAGTGCTCCGAATAATACCCTTTTTAATTCTACCGGTTCTTTACAGTGTCCAGTATCCATTGGCCGTGTCCACGTTCAAGAGCTTTTCAAATTCCGGTTTTAACTCTCTTTGTTCTCTAGCGCTACCCTTTATTTCGTTTCATGTCCTTGGGCCGATCAAATTGTTGCTCGGCGTTGATTGAGCTGGTAATTGAAGTGCTCAATCGTACACAAACGATAAGGATTTTTCTCATTTAATTGGTTTCCCGTAAGAAATCGATTTCTAAACGAACTAGAGGATTGAACACAATATCGATACTATTAATTCCGATGAACATGAGAAATACGTCGAGTTCCGATAGATTTAGTCGGAAGGAAGGAAACTTATCGAGTACGGCCATTAATTCTGATCATATTATCGTGGAGTCTCTTTATGATGCTGTCAAATAAATAAAACTCCCTGGCCATTAGCTTCGGGTGGCTGCCATACTGGCATGCGAGGTAGGGAATATCACAGGGGAGGCTGTGCGGGTACATCCGACCCCATCAATATCTGTCATCAGTCACCGAGTAGCCAAATAAAATTATTATGAATGGCCGGCCGATGGGCGAATGACGCGGAAGTTCCCGTTTCACTCTCATATTACATGAGATGACCTAATTCGTTGGAAATATTTTCCGACTCATTGAGGAGCTGGCAGGAAAGGCCGGATATTAGTTTATAAGGAACAGGTTTATATTACGTGTCTTACTACTGTCGTCGCGACCCGATTGGTGTGCAACAACCAGGACATTATATCTATGCATGCAAGCGGAAAACTGAAAAAAGTGCCTCCGTAGTTTAAAACGTGTGTTTTGTAGATTTATTTTTTAACTTTCGCAATAAGAAGATTCATGTTTTCTTCTAATAAAAGAGGTTTACCCGTCGATATAAGCGTTCATAACATAATCGACTGGTGCACATGACTAAATTAGAATATCACACATTTTTATTCTGGTAACTGCAAGGATGTTATAATTACCTTACTACTGTACTGGTAACTTTCCACTTTTTTAAACGGTCTGACGTTGTCGATGGCATAGTGGCCAGTCATGTGCTTTGATCCGCGCCATGACTTTGGATGAATACCTATTTATTTAAAAAATATAAACATCCGCTTAGGTCTGACAACTATTGGAGGAAATTGAAAGAAGAATGCTTATTTAGGTCGTGTGGTTGGGCAAGGTCTATTACCCTCATTCAGGGTAGGGTGGGGTCTCTTATAGCGGGGATGTAGATAAGCCTAAAATAATATTCTATGTCTAATCTAATTTCTTTTTTCGTAGCCTTTACAACACTTGTTTTATGAGCGTACTCGTACCTACTCCGACGGCGCAGGGTAATAAAGAAATCGGTCCCTTTCTCAAAATAGATTTGTTATCAAAACAGCTGCTGCTTCCCGAAATAGAATGATAAAACACTTTTGAGGGTTATTATTTTTAAATCAAAATCTTGTAAAGTACGGATATCTAAATATGTATTATGTGCTACAACATATGAATACTACGTCCTATAAATAAAAAAATGGCGGCACGGGGATACTATTATTGTGGGTCATCTGGTTCTCAATACAAGAAACCACTTTTATCTGGCACTAGCGACCCGCCCCGGCTCCGCACGGAAAAATGGTTAGGGTAATCCTTAAGTATATTATGCATGTATTATACACATAAACCTTCTTCTTCAATCACCCTATCTATTAAAAAAACGCATCAAAATCCGTTGCGTAGTTTTAAAGATTTAAGCATACATAGGGACTTAGGGACAGAGAAAGCGACTTTGTTTTATATTCGTACTATGTAGTGATTAGGCTGTTTTACAAGTAGTGTGGTGATTACAGTATTAGTGTAAAAAGTAAAATATGCAGAATAGATAAAATTAAAGGTTCGAAAAAATGTCCGAGAACTTTCAATCAGATTGTATTCCACGTTCCATTAGACCACTTAGTAAATGCTCGTAATTTAAATTATTTTTCAATGTTTTCAATATAAAAGGTTACGGCCTTAAAATTAAATCTTTCTCAACAAAGGCAATGAAAATTTTAACATCAAAGCTGAAGGGAAAATCACAAGGGGTATTATATAAATACTTATTACTTAGAAGACTTAGTATGAACGCCCCATTCGTTAAAACTTTTTGCATTATTTAAGGAAGTGGAAGAAATTGCTTCTATTGTACATACAAAGTTTTGTTGGTTGAGCCGTGCAACCCTGTAATTTAAGAGTTTTGCTGTAGTAGGTATGAAGCTGAAAGGATAATAATTTTGTATTAAGGAAACAATACATTTGAGAATGGGAATTGTTGAAATTTACACTCAAATAAATAAAGTTATTATTTAGTAGAATGTGAAATTAATTCTTATTATTATAATATGTTCCTTTTGATTAGTACTCGGCTTTTCTCACTTTTTTTTCAAGTTTTATGTCTCATATTTAGGTGCATATAGGTAAATACATAATTTTAAATTGGTGACACCTATACACACGATATTATGGGCGGGGTTCGATCCTAAGACCTCAAGCTTCAAAAGCAGACCCACTAAAAATGAAGACATGAGATAATTTCTGGAATTAGGCCCCAAAAGATTTCTAGAAAAGTCTTTGGGGGACTTTCTATATTCAATTTCAAAACTACAATCATTTTCGTGCCACTGAATTTAAAACGTTAAGTATATTTAAGGGTGTTTCAAATGTATTTTTCCCTCAATTAACCCTGTGTGCGAGTCCCACATGCATACGTTACTGGCACCATACGGCGTGGCACGTGGAAAGGGCCGGTCATTGACCCGTAATTTAATCGCACCGTTAATCACTTTTACACGAAGCGGTCTCTGCAGCACACGCAAATCAAAATCGCAGCATTGAAACACAGTGGGCAAAATAACCATCGACCAAATATGAAATTATCCCTCTTCATAGTTGTTTCTATGTTGGTATGTTTAAATCATGCACTAAAAATAACTTGAAAGCTGCGTGCACAGCAAAAAAGGAATTAATAGATATCTAGATTAGTACGAACACGTTAAACGTATATAACGTTAGCACAAAGTTAGTTGATAAAGAGGCAATCAAAATATTTCTCGTACTTCCATAAAATTGAAAGAAGTAATTTTTCTTCTTACCAAAACATGTCTATATAATTTTCCAAATGAGCCTATTGAGTGCATTGCCAGTGCATTGTTATATACGTTTTACCTAACGTGACGAAGGTCTGTACTATTTTATTTTACACCTACATAAAAATACCTGATATACAAATCGCTGTTGAGTATCACCCCAGGTGCGAGCACCCTGAGGGGGCTTTCTCTTACGGGGTGAGGGGTGAGAGGCAAGGCGGACGTGACGGGTTTTTATGATGAAGACAATCAGAAGCCGTGGATGCCACGTCCCTCCCATGTGCCGTTTCGCGCTCCACTGAATACATGCGTCTTGTTTAAGCTTTCACTAAACAGAAAACTGCAGGAGTGTTAGGAATACTGAAGGAAAAGCCTCTCTCGCAAGTACGGTGAAGCTTGATTCGTCGTCAAGCATAGGTCAATTTAAAAAAAGAACGAAACGTATGATATGAACTAACAAACAAAGTGATGATAAATATTTAACGTTTTCTAAAAATATTTGTAGCTAGTTACTAGTACTAATGTAGTTAGTATGTTGATTAATTTCGTTTGTACAATCCTTAGTAGCATTAATTAATCTTGTATTAATGTATGAAATCTTTACTGATTATATTAGTTAGTATCATCCTTGTACCATGCTTTAAAGATGAAGCAATATTATATTACAAAACATAAGCAATAAAACTGTTGTTCTGATTCGACCTAAACAGGAACTGGCGAAATGCCAACTAATAATGTCTTAGCATAAAACGTGCCCAATATATTTGCTAACTCAACCTACTTGAGTTCAACAACTTCCTACTTGAACTCTACATTTAGATTTTCATGCGCGCTGTCCGTGTTGTTGTGTTTTTTCGTAAAGGTCCATAAAATACAAGTGACAAAAAATAAATCACGAGCCTTATACGAGATAAAACAGGAACGACAGGTGGATACGGCGCAACGAACGAGCCGGGATCGCGCAGAATGCATGACGCCTCCACAGTCCACACGTACCTCTGAAAATATACGAGCTTGGAGCACAATACCACAATTCTAACAATTTAAATGCAAGCTTGTCACACTCCTATATAATACTTTGAATAAAAGGCTTGCGTGTACCCTAAATCGCCAATTGCTGTTGATGGGTCAAATTGACACATAACTACAAAAATCGCGGTTACAAAATTGGAACCGCGTAATAATAGCCCGATCTAAATTTTCTACCTCTATGATCGCTTTATCGAGACGTCACAGTTACTTATTCATGACCGTCGTATTATTGGAAAGACAAAGTTTAAAGAAATCCTTACAATTAAATTAACTATACCTAGGCGCATCAACAACGCAGCGAAACCCCTCGACCTTTACAAAGGCCGCTCAATCCACCTTGACTCACGCTGCGTCTACGTCTTCCGATATTTAGTCACAGCTTTAACACTGTCCATAAGATGTCAAGAATGTTTTTTAGATATGAATACTGTTAATATATTTTTTACGACTATTTGCCCCAGACCAGCTTATGTTTTTCATGTGCTATTTCTAAAGAGGATACGTGGAAATTGCTGCCCTATTAACAAAGTTTTAGTCTGACTCTATTATTTATATTACCGTTATATTTGTGTTAGGTGTCAAGCAATTAAGTTTTCACTAAACAGTATTATAAAAATCTAGAACGTTTTGAGACATTTACAACAGCAACTTCATTACCATTCCTCGAACAAGATACTTTAGAGGACAATAACCTCAGCGAAACTAGGTACATAAAACTCTTTTTCAAGTTACATTACTTTATTTAAAAAATCTAATGTGTGATGTGACGTGTGAAGATGCACTATACCAATTTCCGTGTGAAAATCTGAGCGCTATTACGTACGTTTTGTTACATAAATGATTGATATAATACTTCTAAGGTGTAAACAAGACAAAAATAAATACAAATTACTTACACCCGAAAGATCCCTTTCATCTTAATGGGTTTTTAAACTGGCTTCCTTTCCTATTTACCTACTCCCATATTTATTCCATCCTTAATTCGTAAACAATAACGGTTTTTATATTAAATTTCAGTCTAAAACGTTCCCTCGAGGCAATATTAGACAAATAAGGAAAAGAAAAACGAAATTTCCCTCTTGGGGTCCGTGCCCCGATCCCGGCTAATGTATGAATCATGCCGAAATTCAGGAAAACAGAAATTTTAGCTAACCTTTTCTCATCGTGAAGAATAAAAATACCTGTCACGAATTTCTCCTCTTCTTATCTCCTTGCGTAACTATTACTTTGTATAATAACCAAGTTGGGAATGGACTTTTAAATTTCGACAGCTCTGGGTCGTGCATTAATGACTGGCACCGCCATTTTGTAGGGCCGCTTTAAGGAAGACTCCAGCCTCCCCCTCCTCGGAGGAGGATCGGGGAAGTAATGCATTTTCCTTTATCACCGTGCGGACAGTTCCACACTTCTCGACAAGGGGACCGGCTTTTACGATTATTGCACTCGCGACGCCCTTACATGAAAGCTGCAATGACACAGACACTGGATTCGATCTTGCGCTATAAACGAATCCCTCTTCCAGCTGCAATAATGAGAGCTTTACTCGGGACACAATACGGCGCTTTACTTTCACTCAAGATATTGAATAAGAGGCTTGGAGATTAAAGTAAATAAGATCTTTGTATTGCTTTCAGTATGTCTAACAACTTTCTATAAAAGGATGGGGTCAGATTACAATGCATGCAATGTTGCGACAGCCACAGCGGCATTTCAAAGTAGACTATGAGTGATGCAAGTCGCGGTGAGCTAAAAATGTCAGAGTCGTGCTGCATTTCGCCTTGGGAACGCGGTGCAGGCTGCACCGGAAACCACTGCCTTATGGAGCGTGTAATAATGCGCCACATGTTGGATAACATTGGTATGTAATTAATTGCAGAGGCGAAAGCGCAAGTGTTCTCATGCGAGCTCGACGAAAAAACGCAACATTAGATAATAATGTTAAAGTAATATGCGTGTCGGAAGCATATGATTACACGGGTGGCGAGGCAGAGCGGCGAGGGAACTCTTTGCCCTCCCATACATGCGGCTCTCAATAGGCTGCGAGATGCATGGCTGCTTTTCTACAAACACTAGTTAGCACAGCTGGATACCAGTAACTGACTGAGCACATTCAACATTTCCATTTTTTATTTTATTTTTCTCTCTATCGTTATCAACTCACAGCTCCGTTGAATGCCTTCTCTGAGTTTAGGATGATTGTCGATCCTGCTAGCCTATTGCGGATTGGTCATATTTCTATCTATATGTTACGATAGTACAATCAAAGATACAAGTTTAGGCACTTCATATAAAGGCTAGGCGTCAACCCAAAATAGTTTGACAAAATCAGTAACTAATAAAAGGCTAATCAAAGCCAATTAGAAGAAATACATTCTAAATCACTTGGCTGGAAGAAAGTTTGATTTGTCGCAGTTTTATAGGTGTATAAAATAAAACGGGACAGTCGTGCAGGAGAAAGTGCGCTGGCGCCGGCGTCGTGACAGGGCAGGGACGTGCTAACGAGGCCGCCGCTATTGAACACCCCATAGTTCAACCATTCACAATTTAGAGCTAGTTAACACTCTCATAAATAACAATTTATTTTACTGAGCTTTAATTCAGAATATCACATTACAAGATTCTAAATTTAAAACGAGACAGCCCAATGGTAGCCCATGAGGCTGTCGTTGAGCTGAGCGATCAATGCGAGGTCACGGCTAGTCGCTTGAGTGATCCAGAAGAATTTCTCTAGTATCACTCGACACCTCTTATACTAGAAACTTTAAATCTCCTTTGAGTGAAAAGCAAACGCTTTCAAATGCAAGAGCAAAAATCATACTAGTTAAATATGTATGTATACCTAGTGTGTTGTAAACGTCAATACGCACTCTGATTTAGCACGTCCAATATTTTATCGGCGTGTCGGAACCATTGTAAGAAATATGACGCAATTTGCTCACATGAAAATGTTTATTGCCGTTGAGAAAATATAAACTGTTTAGTAGAACTGTAAACATGCGAGTATTTAGAATACAAGAAATTATTGTTAAGGAATTACTGAAAAACCATTATTTGGTTCGCTATACAAGACGAATGCAGATGAATGATTAATTTTTTTATGCATGGCTGGTTACCACCGGCTGGATTCTAGCAAGTAGAGCAAGAGGAAACATGAAATCCCAAATAAAAGAATAGTAACATCCGGTGAGAGAGGGCAATAAACAATCGAACATGCGGCCGCGTCTCCTCGCTGCAACGAGATAATTAATAGCTATTCTTTTACTCTTTTTGCCTCCAACGAACGATTACGGACGAAGATAGAGTGCCGACTGCCGACGCTATGGAAAAAACTACTATCTATCTATCTACCTAGTCGAGAAATAAACCTTTGGTAACTCGCTCAACTAATTAACTTTATCATAACAATGCAGTATAGCGTGAGGTTGCTTAGCTAATCTTAAGCCAACGATTATGTCTCGAATTTGGAACTGGCTTAAGCACGCCATGTAATATCATGCTATATTTTCTAACCACTCTCAGAAGTTGTTTCGACATTTTGGAATAGCATAAGTACTATTGCTGAACTGAATGTTATTTTACAAGCAAATTTTTCATTAATTATACACATAATACGTATTCGAAGTATAGGCGTGAATTCTTTCACTCAATAAATCAGTGCAGTTAACTTCCTTTTAGATAGGAATGGAAGCTTTGTTCGCATTCGTTTTATTGATCACGTACATTTGTCACTTGATTAGCTTCACTGTCGCGTTCTAAATGACTTTCTCTTTCAATATTCATGTCGGGCCGTAATTGCCGTTTTAATTCGTGTTTTGTTCTAGCAGGTCGTTCGAGGGGGTCGTCAGTGTCCCGTCTTGATTTACGCGGCTGCAAGTTAGTTACGGTACAGACAGTGCTGCCAACCCTATTGTTGTTACCATTTTACCCTAGCTTTGCAGTTTATCATGGCGATGATATTGTCTTAGCCAAAAATGCTCTATGTTGATTTGTCTTAACCCAAAGAAATCCATTATCGAAGGTCAAAAAAATTAAAATAAATGAACACCATTCTCTGAGTATTAACATTTCTATCACATTTAAACAAATAATTAGAAGCTTTTTTTGTTATAAAATGACTATTTTAAATAAAAACTTCAAAAGATTCAAAAGATTAAAATCTACTAACTACTCGTATTAGCCGGGTAGCATGAATATTCACGTTTGACATGACATAGTTATATCTTATCATGTACCTACCACACTAACACTGATCCAATAGGATCAGATGAATTTTCGATACTACTGGTTTCTTCAAGCACTATGGTGCTATTTACTGCTATTGTCTCAAAAATTTGTTTGCAGTTTTTACCTGGCAAGGTTGGCAGCACTGGGTACAGGTGCTTTTCTGTAGTGGGTAGCGAGAAACGGGCAACGAACCGGCTAAGGCACTCGGCTTGGAACTTGGACGTGACCTCCGCTTGCAATGCACAACGGGATCCTTTATTATTCAACTCCCTATACATTCACACATTTGTTATATTTTATATCACATTTCATATTAGCCCCGAGAGGTTATGTTACCACCACCACCATTGTTAGACACGATGATTCGTATTGCCCAACTTGGCCAGTCAAAAAAACGGCCACTACGGCCAGTGATTATACCGTGAAACAACTAATAATGTACGTACATTCGCTAGGAAAGTTTCATAAACAACTCCGGAGTTACATACTGGCTATAAATTATTGTAGTTAGCCAAGTGGGTCGATAGCCGATCCAGCCAAACTAACGTTTTGACTTTACTCGAGCTTCAAGCCAACTTTACAAACTGCTTCCAGTGATAAATTACATTCAACCTTTGCCATTTGTAAATTTGCTTGAATTTTATCATTCATCCAGCTGTAATCTAAAAGAACGTTTACTCATACAATCACAGAGAAGAAGAACCTAGTAACAAAATGTACCTTTTTTTAATATCTTATATTTTTGTTTATATTGATATTTTTAATGGTAAAATTGGTAAAGAATTGTGTGAAAAAAGGGCGTGCAAGGCGGGTCGTGTCGTGGGTTAATCTTTGTTGGCGGCGACCGCGCTTGCTTCACCCTGCGTCAATCGGATCACAGGCAATTTGTCAATCACCACGCGAATGCCCTTTACAGACGCTTTCAATAAGCGCCGACGACGTAATAATCGGGGCCATCAATATAGGGCAAAATGTGGCCAACGAATTTTATCGGCCATTCCACGCTTATAGCTAACTACAGTCGTGAAAAATATAATTAAAACGTTTACGAACGTTTCCCGAGCGAGCGTACATTAAAATCCGACATGCGGTGTTAACTTTATTTATGGCCGATACATTATATTATTGTTATTAAGTATTTTAATATTCGTCTATTATTTATAGTCTGATTATAGGATGTCGTAAATGTTTTTGTTTTCTTTGTAAACATCCAATTGCGCATAAATTAAAAAAATAATATGAATTCCCAATAACAAATACAGACTGCCTATTGCGATTTATACGTTTATAAGACTACTACTTTATACATATTTACGCTCGATTGGGTTACGTCTGTCATCACATCATATCAATACCTAAGCGGCATGAGATCATACGATGACCTTGCCCCTCCCCTGCCTCATGTCTTATTGCAAACAAACAGTTTGAGAAAATTCGCTACAACTATAAATACTTACTTACAGACCTTTTTTTTTATTTGACCTACGAGTATGCTTGCAGATTCTACTAATATTATAAACGGGAAAGTTTGTGAGCATGGATATGTACCTACTCTTTCACGCAAAAACGACCGAAACCTTTCCTTTTCCTTTTCCTTTTAATGGTGACTTTGGAATCGATTTTAATGAAACTTTACAATAATGTAGCTTACATAAATACATCAGTATAACTGTTCGTCAGTATATAACATAATACATACTTGGGGTAGAGTCTTCCGCTCCCCCGCAAGTCCGGTGAAGCTAGATTGGTCGTACCTTTTCGACACAAGCATAGGTTAATTAAAAAAAAAACATAATACATACTGTAAAATTAGTTCATGAGGTGGAGGTTGTATGAGATCTTCGTGAGAGGCCTTTGTCCAGCAGAGGACATCTTTCAGCCAAAGTGATGTGATTTTTGTTGATCATCATTTTTACACGCTTTATATTAGCTTCACTTGTAAGTAACTATGTATGTAAGAAAATCTTGGAATCTTAATTTGACCCACTTCCCGGTCTTAGATTAGGATCAAATTTTGCACACGCTCTGAGTTTTGATGACAATACATGACTAGCTAAGAAACGTTATTACAAATCCAATATAGACAGGAAGCGTGTTTTTTAGTTTTTTAAACTATGTATTATTTTATTATTAGGTTTATGTACTCATGTAGGTATTACATAATACATACATAGTAAAAGTGAAGTCTATTTTTCATAGAGTAATGAAAAATAAGCTCATGCAAGCATCAAATAAGCTTAGTAAATAATTTAGGTACTTGTTATTATATAGATAAACAAATTTGATAAATATTTGATAAGTAAACACAATTAGTAAGCATAACTAAATGATCAAAACGATGTTATCTCGGTCCATGATTGGGAGGATAATCTAATAATCAATGGGACTATTTTGAACTTAGAATTGGAATCCAACTGAAGTTATAAATTTGGAAACTACAATTATTTCGGGGTTGAATTGAAACTGCCGCAACTATGTCTGTTTCGGTGAATGGGTTCACTGAAGAAGGGTCTCGTCTAGTGGTGCGCTTAATGATAATAGCAATTAATTGTAAAAAATATTGTTTCGTCAAATAGAAATAATTTTTTGGTACTTGAAATTCGCAGTATAGGTATTTGTAAGTAACAATGCTATTCGTGCATCTTTCATCAATGTAATTTTGACAAACTTAACATGGGAAATTGACATCCATGCAAAGCGAAGAAAATAATCTCTCATTAAAGTAGTGTGTTCTGTGTTTACAGACTACTAGCTTTCCGCCCCACGGCTCCGTCCGCGTTAACCGTTTTTCCCGTGGGAATGAGGTATTTTCCCGAGGTAAAAAGTACCCTATGTAGGTATTATTCTGATATATAAGCTAGGCTAGATTACTGCGAAGTTTCATTAAAATCCATTCAGCAGTTTTTGCGTCAAAGAGTAACAAACATATATCCATCCATACTCACAAACTTTCGCGTTTATAATATTAGTAGGATGTGTTACTACAATGAACACATCACAAAAAGCTTGCAAGCCCATTTATGACAGCAATCAATAATTTGACGAATGGTCACGAAAGTGAAGAGTGGCACAACCTTAAGCTACGTGTTTTTAATCATTCGCATTAAAATATCGTGAACGAAACGCTCGATTTTAATTAAAGGCGACTAAACAATGCGAACATTATTCGTTTGACTGTAGTCGCCTGCTCGGAAACCTCCGGGAATGGCAGAGCACTGAATGTAACCAGGGCGCCATAATGGTACAGCTGGCCATGGCTGGCTAACTATGAATCCATCTACTTCTGTTCACACTTCGCCCTTTGTTACTTGATTCTTGTCATTCAGCTCCATGATTGTGCTGAGCGCTTAGTCATCTATCGTTCATTGAAAGGAATGCTGCAGAACATTATATCGATAAGTCATATCTCGCAATCTAATCCGATTATATATCTGATTGAAAAACCGTATTTAAACTAGAGACAACGTGTATTTAATTTGCACGTATTCAAGACATGCGCGGCATAACTAATAACTATGCATTATTATTTGTGCTGTAATTTATAAGTTTCTTAACTGACGTTCGCGATAATGGCCATCACGACACGACACGTGGAGAACGCACTGTAATCCCGTTAGTTCAACGACCTAAATCACATACGCCATTACAGACATACGTGAAACTATTTTGAGCTAATAATTGATTAAAGCTGATCATTATGCGCAAGACGCCGCTGATGTAAGAAAAAGCTATGTAATAAGTTTACTGCGTTCTGTCTTGCGTGACAGTAATGGAGGAAAGTTAATTTGCTTGAAATGTTTCTCACGGTGAGGAAGAGTATGAATTACTAGATTACTGTGATATACGCAGCAGTCACTGGCCTTCAAGAGTGAGCGTTATTGCTCCATTATCATTTATTTGCGGTATGAATCCCAAACTCCACATGTCAAGAAAACTTAGAATGATGACGTCATTTATTTGCAAATGAGATAATAATGTATTTTAAGTGCAGCTAATATTAAAACACGTACCATCTTGTTTGATAATTTTGTTACTCGGAAACTGGTTTTTCAAGATATTGACTACATCTTTGAAACACATAAGAAAAATATGTAAAATGTTTAGGGGTAATAATATTGTACGGTTAGCAATCGAAAATTAAAAATAAATAAGATTACATCAAATTATAATTTTGATTTAACTACCATCGCGTCACTCGCTCACAATATTAGCTAACTCATTTAGATTTTATCACTGCTGTAACCACAAAGAAAATTTTCGTCTAGAATATTGATGGGTGATTAATGGGTGTTAAATGTAGCCAATTAGAGTACATGGGCAACAATAGAGAGAGTTTACAGAATTAAATCTCTGCTTAGGCGACACCTACGTGGAATGAGTCAGACAGGCCACAGCTGGCGTTGTGCAACAGTCGGTTCACTGCCACTAAACTGTGAACGTGCCTCCATATCAATTTTGTATTGATAGACGTGTTTGTAGTAGGTATATATATTGCAAATTTACTACTAAAACAGTTTTGTGTAATTTCCCATCGACAAAACAAGCCATGGTGTTTCAGCACGAAATAATATCAGGCGAAATGTCAGACGCACAGCTACTGAAACATGGAATGCCAAGCCCTTTCAAGCACGAATAGCGTGTTCTATTTATAGTGATTGTTTTGATCCGTGAAGTATTTATATCGTCTGTAGTACAGTAGAAAACGAGCGGCTAAAGTGAGCGTGTTCGTCGCGATTGGCAACCAGCGTGAAATGTGGGGCGACGCAGCAGAGCCGCTCTGATCGATACTTGATACGCACCGCGCTCTCAATGCTCGACCGGACCCGATTCATCCACAAGAAACTCTTCGAAAAGCAAAACCGATACCAGCTCTACACAATACTAGAAAGACGGGTCGTATTCACAAAAAGATAAAGTTTCTATAAATGGCGATGAGCGACTACGAACTCTTTTAAATGGATGAGTTTCAATTGATGAGTCAGACATCTAACAAAGCCTTGGTTAATACTTGTATTGATTTATTTATCTTCCTACTTAATAAGCAGACACTTTAAAATCGCTAAGCAGAATTGAGTCTATTTATCCAAGTTTGAACGAGATCCCTCTAAGAAGACATGTTTAGGATACTAATCCGGGATTTACGTCCACTTCTCCCGCAGTTCGGGGGCTCAATTGAAACAAAATAGAAAGTAATCTTACAATCAAGGGATTCAGATAACTGATTTGTCTGTCTGACTGATTTACTGATCCTCGAAGTCAATTACGAATCTGATAAGTACATACATATTTACAAAACAAACACAGAAATCATTTTCACTCAGGGTTTTTTTCGTTCAGTGTAATAATGACCGATTTAAAGTAATCTTAACTTTTTGTTAGACGACAGAGAAATCTTGCCGAAATCGACAGAGTCACGCAACTTCTGACAAAATACCGTTTTTCATTTATTATTTTTTTCACTCTAATCCAATCCGTAATTTTCTCCACATTGATTTACGCGAAGTGAATAAGCAAACCAATGAAAACTACATTTTATGCGTGAGACGTTACTATTTATCTATCATGTGGTGTGACTAGAAGTAGTCTTCGAAGGATAGAGAACTTTCAATCAAACAATCAATTCCAATAGCAGAAGTGGTCACACCTCGTAAGGTCCAAACAACGGTCCAAACTAATTTTAGGTCGTCTTAACTGACAACCCAATGTACAAGTAGTTAAGGCCTAGGACCTTGATTTACAAAAAGAGTCTTTATATGTATCTTTATATTGGCTATTCAAAGTACAAAATGGGTTTTATTTATTATGTCATAATTTTTAGAACACTGGGCCGCAAAATTATGTTTTAGAAAATCATCTTAGGTCGAAATAGCAGTTTTTTTTTTTTTCTAAAAATAGGACCTCAAGCGTCTTACGAGCTTAAACAGATCTGTTTGATGAGCCATGAATGCTTGTGGCTATTTTCTATGATAAATAGCTGCACCAAGTAACCGGCTCAGCCCGTTATCCGTCACGGTTGGTCTTGTCTGGAGCAGTCTCCGCCAATCTATAAATCAATTCGTTTTTACTTCGAGATAAAACTAATGCTATCTTTCTGCCATCTATCTCGAGAAATTGAATTTCATTTGCGTTCAGACGTGATTTTAATGCAATTTAGTTATCATATTTTTTAGAATCTCGGTCAAAATCTATTTCATTATACAGAGTATCAATTTAAAATAATGAGGAACGCTTTTGTGAATATCTTGCCGTTAGTTCATGTTGCGTCTTTGAGTAATTTCATTTCAAAAAACTTGCTCATCAATCTTCTGTCCGATACTATTTTCACTTTTTTTATTAACTGTGGGAGATTTTATCAACGATGTTTTTATTTGGTCTACGACGTCTCGTACGACATTGAAAAGATAATTTGAATAAGAATGTATGTATTGTTATGAATATGTACGAGAATCTTTAACAAGCGACCTTGAGCGCGTTCGCTTGGCTGCACTCAGAGGTTCCGGTTTGGTTCAAATAACATTACTGTCGGAATGTCTTAATTTGCTAAAATTAACAACCTTTTTGGCCAGAACTGTTTCAGCAACTTTTAATTAGGGCGGTAAATTTTATGTGCGAGATATAAATTGCGGCATTGAATATTTTTTTTAGTGGTTGTTTAATTTATAAAGTGAATTTAAATATCGAAATAAGGTATAGAAAACATTTACTTCTAAAATTTTAAGTTGACATCATTTCAATTATGAAATCATATCAAACGTGTACGTTCTTATATACTTCAATCACTTATAAAATTGAAATAAATAAAGAAACACACAATAAAATATCGTTGTCATTATGATATGTATGACATGCCTATAAGTGCAACACAAATTATGTAGCAGTAAGTATCAACAACAAAGGAAGAGATTTTAGAGCTTTCTAAGCTCGCACCATTTTTAACGAGCCTTCTCTTGCAGTTGGAGTCGACACCTCCGATCATTCTTTCTCTTGAGTCTTGCTCAAGACGTTCGTACAATAATAGTTTCGTTGCTGCGCTTTGCACAAAAGATGTGAAACGATTTTTGCTGGGTTGACGATCTATTGGCTGCGTGGTTGTAACAAGAATCGAATTGAAATAATCGCAGTGAACTTTCTCGTCGTCAAAGTCAGTTCTTCAGTACAAAATAATCTGATTGTGAAATGAAATGTATTTCAAATAATATTTACTTTCGTTGAACTTCAACTGGCTTAAGTGCGGAATGATGTAGTTCAGTTCGCGATTACGTAATGTGCTGGATCTAAAATACATTAGTCAAAGTAATTAGCCTGACCCCGACAGAGCCAGGCAGGATCGAGAATAACCCGAGAAATACCCGCGTGGAAACTAATTAAACTTCGACCTGCCCAGTTTAATCTCATTACTGATAATACTTATCTTACCTTGAGATCAATTAAAGAATAATATTAAACAGCACGGTTCTTAAATTCAATGATGATGAGCAGGCTGATCAACTATAAATAAGGTTACAATTTCTTAAAACGTCCCGAGAGCATTTTAGTTATAAATAGAACGAGAAATACCTGCTAAGTTTAGGGGAGTCCTTTCGAAAAAGATAAAGGGAGTGCCTTGAACCATAAATAATGAGATTTAGACGGCGACGGTCATCCTTTTTATCCCGCAACTATAGCGATGAGACGCAGAAAACGAACCCAGCGGGTCACTCCCCCCATTAATCGATGTTGTTTTAATTTCACTTTTGACTCAAGAAATGTATTACTGAATTTGTCTAAACTGTTTTGTCTGAATTTATCTAGCCAAAGTCTTTAATCTTAATAAGTGGCTCCTAAACTCCTCAATAACATACGTAGAGAATAATATGCAAATGGCGAAGCTCATCTCTCCCTCGGGATCACAACTAACTGTCCCGGCTCGGAAAACGGTTAACACATCGACGTTCGCTTACCTTTGTCACCAAACTTCTTACAGACATCCACGAAACCCTTTATCATTCCGTCGAAAGATGAATGAATTTGTAGCTCACCTTCGTACGATACAAAACAAAATTGTAGTTTTTGCAATCGCACGGAAATAAAACCATGTACTAGAAAGGCAGGTATTTTTTTTACAAAATAATTTCAAACTCCCAATCATAAAATATTCAATCATAAGCGCATTTGAGGAAAATGTTCTCGGAAAGTCTAATCCACCACCGCTTTTAACAAAAAGAAAATGTTTTTCTTGTTGAATTGAGACCGTTCAATTTCGATTATTGATAATCATCTCCAATGAAACTCGTCACGAAGTTAATTCAGATTTTGAGCTGTGATTTCGATAACATCACTTTTGCTTTGTTTTTATTTAACAAAACAATGCTGAACGAAACCAGCTGAAGTTTTCACTTTATTCGTTATCATCAACAGCTTGACGCAGGAGTCCATTGCTGAACTTTTGGCCCAAGCAAACATATTTTAATCTTTTTTATTATTAAAACTTTTCAGTTCTCTTTTATTAATTTTATTTTTCGAATTTCGTATACATAATTTCTATTTTGGATATTATTAATACGTACGCACTTCACCTCCATTTACGCGACTTGCAAACATCCGTGCATAAATTAAATTTTAACAAGGAAAACCACGCATACGCGCCTATTAGAATTTGCGCGCAAAATACAATGTTTAACAACCATATTTACAAGACCGTATGACATGAAGGAAACGAAATTGCCATAAAGGCATTTTTGTCAGAGAATTTCTTGTTGCCAAACATAATAGGCAACACAACATCAATGCAGCCTCGGGCTATTCTCGGGCTGACACGCGTACGTGGAGGCGTATGTATAGCGGGCGAGTCCCTCGGGAGCGGTAATGTGGGACGTTAGTAGTCTTTGCATTCAGCCCACATTAGCAGGGACGCGTTGCCGCAGGAGGGGTGTTCTATGGAATTAATTTAGACATTACACGTGCTGAGCCAAACTTGCGGACATGATCATTTGATTATGAGGTCAGATTGTAAGGCCTTTCAATAAGTTCGAATCGAAATGTACGGAGTAAGAAAATTGCGCTAAATATTTTAGGAGTGGCTCGTCATATTAGCTAGTCGTCGCCCGTGCCCACGAATTGATGGCATCATTGTGAGTCATGCTCGTAGGTACTCGTGCCAGCGCACGGAGCAGACTGCCATTTGTATTTGTTTACAAACAGGCCTTGCTTCCCGGCGGCGTCTCGGCGACGCTTTTCATCAAGCTACAAAGCTGTTCCTATTTGCATGCAGCTTCCGGAGTAAAATCTCACATAGGCTCCGTAACTTTCTTTGAACTTACTTAGTAACTACTCGTAATGAGGGTCTTTTATGTAGTGTGTCTTCTATAGTGAGCGCGTCGTAACGGCGTGATACACTGCATAATTCGTTCTAATTTCCCCGGGGACCAATGATATCCTTGAGAGCTGTTTCGGTTCCTGTCCCCGTGTCAAGTCCTTGAAACGACTATTCCTGCGCTCTGATAAAAACAATCTATATTTAATCACTATTCAGGCCTATTTTTGTATCAAAGTGCTCGATGTAATCCAGAAAATTGAAATAAAAAATATGTTGGTACTATAAATATTAATGTAAAACTGATGTTGGATAGTTGGTGGGCTTATAAAAATAAGCTCCGCTCATGAAAAAGATAGTAAACCTGCCAATACGATCCAAATGAAATTGGTCGAATAATAAAATAAATCGGTCTGCTGCGCACTGCCAATATAATCCAATTACCCAGTATAAATCTCTAGACCACATACTATCATAAACATTTTACTACACCCCCATGACGAAGCAATGATAAAACGATGTATTTCTTTAGTTTCAAGAACCGTGACTAAATATGATTGTTTACTTACATGGAAATGTTTCATAATTTGGTTGCTGAAGTAATAAAAAATATATTTGGCAACCGTCCGGAATGCTGGGTAAAGTTATGGATATGTAATGGATAAGCTAGAGGCAGGCTGAGCCCGTTCAACGACCCCTTGCGACACCATTGTATCCCGGCTCGCGGCTCATGAAATATGAACAGAGTGGCTGAAAGAACTCGCCGCTGTGCGCCCCGCCAGATGCCCACGTCATAGACAGTTTCACTTTAAAAGCTGTACTTAGTTACATTGGCGTTATTGCTAGCTCTGGTTCTTTACTTTCTCACGTATTTTAAGAACTGGTCTTCATTGTAAACCTCTTTTGTAGAACCGGACAGCTCACAATGAAGTTTACTTGTCGACTTGTTTTCATCGTGCTCCCATCCCCTTTCATGTTGGTGCTCCTTCGCCGCTTGAAATGTTTGTATTTATTTTAATGATATTCCACAAGTTAATTTAATTAGCATGTCAAAGAAACATGGACCTTCAATAAACAAGAAATTCCCATACTGCTACAATCGACAACAAAGATATTCATATTTGGTATCCATGATGTAGCGTTTCTTTTAGAATGTTTATTGCGTATAATCGCTCCATCAGTAAGCGGCTATTGTACTGAGATTCAGTCGAAGCTCTTGATCCCACGCAAAACATTTCACTTGTCAAACGTGGGACGTGGTGGCCTTTCTTCTCTTGTCCACCTTGTGTTGTTCGTAAAATAGGAAAAGTACACAAAAGCACATAAAGTAAAAGCACATAAAGTTATAGAGTCAAAGAATATATAAAAATACAGTATTTAAAGTAAACAAAAAAAATAGTAAGAAAACATTACAGATTTTCCAACAGCTTATTTCTAAATTACAAATAGCGAAGGAAACATAAGCAAACGTTCAGCGATTCGACAATGTTCAACTTACCAATATTTATGAAGAGCTGATAAAAGTGGTGAAGTGTCGCAGGCAAGTGGTATGATCACAGCAACGGGCTAAGCACAGTGCATATCCCCAAGGTAAACAAAGATTACGTAAACGCAATCCCACGCACGCACGTCACCCGATCGATTTTCAAACTTTCGAAAACGCCCACTCAAAATTAGGAGAACAAGGCTAGACCTGCTTGATCAGCAACACCAGATCCAAAGCACAAAGTGGTGAAGTCTGTCATGCCCTTGAAGCCGTACAGGTTATGTTATCGATAAAGCACAACACGCGCACTGTCAGTTTAGGAAAACAATCACAGGTCAAGTTCGAAGCCGGTTTCGATAAAGTACAATGAACGGAGATGTGATTTGGGTAAAGTCTGTGAGAGGTTCCTGTGAGGAACCACCGCGAAGGATTATCGCGGAGATGCGATGTGTGTAAAGTCGTCGTGGCGGGTACGAGCGCTGTTCGGCCCCCCGAAGTCAGACGGTGACTGAGGCTCGAGGGCGCCGGCGGCCGAGTGCGAGGCCGGAGTCGGAGCCCCGCGGCCCGCCGCCGCCGCCGCCGCCGCGCTCCCTGCCGTCGTCGTCGATTGCGCGCGCCTCTTGTGAATAGCAAAACACCACATCCATTCAAGAACTGAAATTGTTTGGAAAAATTACCGCATCCTAGCACATCAAGTTGTTTCCTTTTTATTTCAGATTCCGCCAAAAAAATCTTTATACGATTGTGATTATTTTTAGCAGTGAACAAGTTTGTTTTATTTTGATGGTGCCTGTTCTCTTTTCAGATCCTTCAAGGAAGAATTTAACGAAACATTTGGATTAATTTCGACTTAAGTAGAAAATATGTCGTACATCTAAATTGAATAATTCAATTCCACATAATGAAGTGAAAATCATCTACCTCCCCCAGAGCAAGCAATATATTTTATGCAGGACCAGTCTAGACGGTAGCGAACTACAGACGCTAGAAGCAATGAAATGCTGCATGGGAATTATGAGTTTTATGAAACAGCATTAAAGTTGGGCACGCTACACAAGTGTTGTCAGTATTGTGTTGGTGTTTGTGCAATGTATCTCTCGTGTCAGTGGCAGACTGTAACCTGCCCGCGCCGATAATTGCCCTATTCATTACTCCATCGTCATTCACTTGGGGTCAGGCGGCCTATCGACTTTGAACACGATACGTATAGGCCATGTAATGAATTTATTTTATTGCTTTTGTTTTGTTAAATGTTTCATTCTTTAGAGTTCGACACATTTCAATTTGCATTTTATTTCCGTTACCATCATAGAATAGCATCCTCAATCTGGGAGAGGCAGTTATAAAAAGAAATTGTCCCTATTGAGGCTTATCTGCTCAACGCACTCCTTGCATAATAATGGATGATAAATATTATTGGTGAGGCAAATTCCCTGATATCCTTGGGGTGCGGCGAAGGAGTCACTCTAGCTGTCAGGGACAGGTGATTGAGTCTTTATCGCCCGTCAGCGGAGCCCGAGGGTGCAACCTGCGTCTGTGTCCGCGTCACTGTCACCCTCCTCATCTATCATACTGAGAGAGTTCAAAATCCCCTGAAAATGGAGACACTTAAGTAAGAAAAGGAGACCCCATGCGTTTCGTTTCTTATTTTAGTGTAACGAAATGGAAGATAAGATCAACGAAACAATGTGCTATTTTGGAGTAAAATTACTCTTTCTTTGTGAATGGTCCATAAAATTTGACGTTAGTGTTTTGTAAAGTGGCGGAGAATAAGAGCATAATGGCAGGTAAGAGGGAGGCAGCGGGGCAGGTGGCAGGTAGGGCGAGCGGTAACTGCTCTGCGGGCGCGGGTAGCCCACTGACCCGTGTTCCGAGAAACAGGCACTTTGCGCGCACGCCGCCAGTCCTGCACGCCACGAGATGACCGTTAAGATGATAGTTTTTCTACAGGTTCGATTTTGCTTTATGTGTGATGGCCCCTTGATGCTAAGTTTACTACAGAACGACCCAAAAGAACACTATTCATACTTGAAATAAGTTAAAAAAAGAATTTACTATCATCTACACTTTAAGCTACACTCATTTCATTGTCTGTCAAAAGATAGAAGTTGAGGTGTGCTTTAGCTAACTAACGAATTAACAGTTGATTTTTTTTCTTAAAATATAGTTTTTTATGTTTTTTCCTTAATAAAGTTGCGCTGTACTGTTACCAACACATTCGACAGTCTTGCTTGATAACACAGAAGTAATTTGAGTGTTCCACATTGCAGTATGTAGGTAAGTACCGATACAGGTCCATTGCGAATACGCATTGCTTCGATTCTCCGAAGCAGCACACGAAATTGCCCTGGCACCAGGTACGCGTTGGCAGACAAATTGGCTCCGCGGCATGCCGGACACGCAACGGTTATTTATTACTAACCTGGGATGGTACTGGCTTATTATCAATTTTTTTAACGCCAGAATCGTTTGATTTTTAAATGTGTATGATTTTTTCCATTTTCAAAACTCATTACTCATTACAACATCTTTGATCTTTGGGTCGCGGGAAGCCGCTGGATGCGGGAAGAGCGCAGGACCGATCATTGTTGAGATCCTTGGGGGAGGCCTTTGTCCAGCAGTGGACGTCTTTCGGCTGAGATGATGATGATGATGATGGTAAGAGAAATAAATCCTATCCTTATTATCCTTTGATAATAAGTAACAACCAACTTATATTTATTTCTCTTACTATTGAAAAAAATAATTAATTGATAAATGAAATATCAAATTTTCTTTATAAGGTCTTTCAAATTCAAAAGGGATAGATGGGATGGATTGAAAGGTAAGATTAATGGCACCAAAGTTCATTTACAGCTCTGTTTTATTAACACTTCAAATATAAAGATATACGAGCAAAGTGTATTAAAAAAATAAAACAAAAGCTATATTGAATTACGAACACAATCTCCAAGGTTGGAATATGAAAGGATTCGCTTACGTACACACAATAGATAACATTATGCTATAAAAAGAATAGCTTGTAACTAGATACGAGGATAGCAGAAAAATACTTTGTGACGTTCTTCCATTACCATACCGTCCACTTACTCAAAGAGGTAGATTACGAAAGGCCGGATAATATAATAACAAAGATTACCTACGTGTAGGTACATATGTATTACTCGTATTCATTATGTATAATTAAAATCTTGGATGGTGAATATTTAGTAAAATTAATATTATTATTATGATGTCTTCCTTCCGTTCGTTGAAGTGAGGAAATATTCGCAAAAAAATTACGCATTTAATTAGGGTAATAAAATAAATAGAATACAATCATCATCATTATTGCACACTTATTTATCTATAACAATAATCTTAATAATTTGTTTGATTTCATTTGTTATTTGTAGTACAGTCGAGAGATAGAAAAAATACAAGAAACAAATAAAAAATTGTAAAATTTTTCCGTAGGTTTTACATGACGAACACCGGTAAATTTCTAAATGCGGATCTTCGCAGTTATGATGGAATACCCACAACACTCCCTTGCGCTAACAACCATAACTAAATGACGTGAGATAGCTTCGTCGGCTCAGCGGCCCCGGCGGCGACTGCGAGCGGCTGTCACATCTCATCTGTTGCCCATTTCCTGCACAGACAGATTTATCCATAATCATCTATATATGCGTACTGCCTAGTCTGTTGGCTATCTAAAATAACGTGCGTATCTAGTACCGTTACAAGCTCAGGTAGAGCCTTTATATTCGACCGTAATCGAACTCAAATGGAATTCTACAGTAATCAGTCACATAGCGACCGCGAAGGTTTGAATTCATTATTTTACTCATTGCTTATGGGCTCTTGCGTGTGGTCCGGCTTTAAATTAGACAAACCCAATCGTACGAGGTAACTAAAGGAATTTACTCAGAGTATGGGCATCATTCATTATCAACATCAACTGCGACCCCATACCAAACCACCTGCCAAGTATAATATGTGCCCAGCCAAATCTGTCTGTGCGGGATTATGGCAATATCTCTTCCTTCTTCTTAGTGAGCAGCCTTAGTCCACCAATGGATTGTAATAAGCTATAATAGTAGTAGTGACTCTACTTAAGCTGAATCACTATCACTCCAAAAGATTTATTCACGTGAAGTGTGAATAAAGTAAGTATTAAATTAAACCGCTAAATGTATGTAAACACAGGTTGCACTGACAAAATGCAGACTGTTTACGCTCACGCTGGAATAAGTTGGTAAGCTGCGGCATTGTGCGCGTTGCACGGCGCTCTCATTCATCTTAAACCTTTTCAGAAGCTTGGTTTAAAGCTTGGTTTAATTCTCGTCGAGACGAATGCATCACCGGCGCAATGGGAGACATAAAAACCTTCATTTGCAGTGGTGCACCCGACCCGCTCCGGTATTTATCCAGTGTTACCAAAGCTGCATAATAATAAGTGGACGCACGCACCGCTTTTACTGTAATCCTTTGAGCAAAACATAGTTCTTACTTAAAAAGTTATAAACTTGGATAACAAATTAAAGAGCCAGAATATAAAATTTAAAGGATAATAATGGTATAGAGGAGGTCGTTAAAAATATGAATATAGAATTTGAATATAGAAGTTATCAATAATATCATATTTTAAGGACGGTCATTGATGTTTTGATTTCAAAATACGCAGTCATTTTGTGAAAAATAAATTTGTTGCTTTAAAAATAATTCAATTTTCAATCTCTACATTCGTTCGATAGGTAGGTACCTACCTTATTTCCGTCAACAATTTTTATCGTGGTGTCCATCGCATGTCCTGCGACGTTGTTAGTCGCCGTCACTGTCGCCCCTGCGTCCCGAAGCTTCAAGTTAACAGTAACACACGACAATAACAACTTATCTTCATAGCTGTTCGTTCCATGTCCAAACTTATCGCCACTTTTCAGGCTCTACCCCTCGTCTGATGCACGTAATAAACAACGTACTCATCTCGTAAAAATGCGCCTAAATTATGTGTTTGTTGTGGTTTGATGTGCTGTATTATTTCATAAATCAACTTGCTCACGATATATCGAGACCTACCATAGAAATCAGACAGATTTATCTAAGCAGCAAGCATTATTATCTTTTGCAAAAAATAATAATAACAAAGTAAGAAAATACTATACTTATATAAATATAATAGTGCCTATTAAATAAATGTTCAAACTTAAACTCAAAGCCATCATTTATATAGGTCCTATTTTTTTTAATTTAATGACTATAAAATCATTACTTAAAAAAGTCTATCGTATTTGGGATTCAAAGGATTTATTTTTAACTTTAGGATATCTACTTACGATTCTACAGATTTCACTGTACGGATGTCGTCGGTTATAAGTTCATAAATCTTCGCTGAAACTCGTAATGTAGCTAACTCTACAAATCGAACTGAATTCAAAACAAGAATGGAAGGCGAACAGGCGAACGTTCTGTAAGCCTCGCACGTGATGTAGTTGTCGAGATCTCGACAGGCGCACTTTCGCGATACAGTAGGAATCGCCTCCTCCCACTGGCCGTGATTTAGTGCCCATTTTTCATGTAGTGCACGTGGGCCCCTGGACCCAAATTGCCCTTACTGCCCCAAGCCGGCCCGTAATCAATTGAATAGTTTTTATTGCCCTACCCGCAAAATATGGCGGTTCCCGGGAAAACATCGAACTGTGATCTGTGGCTCATAAAATACTTCGCCTAATTTATGTACCTACTTCAGCGAAATAGTCCATTGAATTAACGAAGGTTTCATGTAAATGAGGTTCATATATAACTACAAATGCATAAAATACTTTACTGTAAATAATTATTGGGATTATAATAATTAAAGGAATATTTTATACATAGTCACATAATAGGTACAGGTAGTCAGGCTAAATCTGCTTTTGTCTTTAATGCCCTAAATCAGAAAAGGGGCCTCTGAATAATGAACAACTCTGAAAAGGGATTGCTGAAAAAATGCACAAGTGAAATTCGTTTCGAGGGAAAAATAAAAATTGCGTCTGTTTCTGGAACGGCCTGGGGTACGCGGGACGCGGGGGCGGAAAAGGCTCTGTTAATGGCGGACCCAAACGCCAATTATATCAATTAAATACTTTACGACTGTGCCTCGCCACTTTTTGTTTTACTGGTTTTATTATCTACTTTGGCAGGCGAGGAGTATTTTTATTACTTACATACATCCAATTCCGCTTCCTAGGTTTACATCGGTCTCGCCAACAATTGTTACTAATCTCTCCCTCCCATCAAATTGAGGTATACCGTCTATGTAGAAAAGGTGAAACAGGAAATTATTATATACCGTAAAATGACTGATGAAAAGAACTTGCTGGCTGGTGGCCGAGATTCGGAGGGGTCGCGGTCGGTCGGTAAAGTATTTAATTACAAGAGATGCTCGAGTTGACTGCTTAAATCCGCACAAGGGGGGCGTTTAACTTTAACCACTTGGAATTCTTTACTTTCCTCCTTAGCCGACATTATTCTACCATATAACGGTCTCCTAATAGCGACACAAGATAAACGAGCTATTTACTGTACCTATTTATTTAAATGTTTTACGTCAAAATATTAAATCTCCTCATTTCTTACCAACGTTTTCAACAGGTTAACGCTTGTTGCATCTTGTACGACGAGATGAAAAATTTGATATCATAACTGGGATAGGGCTAGAAAAGAAAATGTGGCGCTGGCGACCGCGGAGAGAGAAGCACTTTGCCCGTGTTCAAGCGACCGCAAACCAACGCTACCACCCTATAGAACCCACTACTGCGAATTGATCTCATTAACTAACACAGCAAACTACGGTGTACCTACCATTAATACAATAATGGATATTATCCCATGTCACACTCTAATTTAAAATTTAAGTAGCGGGGGTTTTCGTTCATGTAGTAACCGAAAAGGATGGGAATATAATAAATCTAATTTTTAATTCATGGTATTTAAATTAAGGCGTGCTGTCCAATTATGCGTAATTTAAACTAGTGCGATCGACGAGTAAAATTTATGTGTGACGTCACTAAAGCTAAATGAAAATCGCCTGTCTCGTTTTGTTGCTAAAAGCGTGAATAGGACGGTTAGACTTTAAATTTGAGTTAGAGCGTAATAACTAGAATCATCGCCAATATCAGGTGAGGTGAACAAGGTGATATCAGACGGTTCACTCGAAGCACGAAACGAGTAGGTACCAACCAACGTAACAATTTCTTACTCATTCCACAAACTCATTCTACGAAAATCAAATCAAAATTGTGTCTAGCTCTAGTCAGGCAATTTGCCATAATTCGTTTGTCTCATTAGCCAGCTTTCTGTTTCTTTTGAGGTTCAGTCGAGACCATTACTTATCTCGTTAGGAATATTGCGAGATTTCTCTTAGAAGCAACATGGAGTTTGATAAATAAAAATAACTCGAAGTGACGGAGAGAGCGTGGTCGTTTTGAGCAAGGTTTTGAGACGAGTGTCGTCACAGGCACACCCGCTCGTTACGCGGTGAATACCACGTAATTGAGACTCCTCTCTAGTCCTTCATAAAATTGCACCCTTTAGGTGACCGCTGACGACGCAAATGACGACTATTCTCCTAAATCTCAAATAGATATAAACTTACAAAGCTCTTTCATGTTTTCAGAAGTATTACGTAACTTGCATTTGCTCAACATCCCTCTTTCGAGGAAATGGTACGTTCGTGAAAACGATGCATTTTCAGACGAAAACACGAAGATAATTACTTACCAGTGTTTCACTTCACGTGATTCTGTTATTCCTGAAATTCTCTATTAAAACAATACTAAGTTTATCTCATCAATAGTTTAGTATCTCACCAATAGTACTTAGTTTTCCAAAATTGTATGATGGTTAAATAGACAAATGATAAACGAGTCCTTATGTGATCAGTGGACAATTTCATTTGTCGTTTCAATTTCATAACACTAGTTTTCATCTGTTTACATACAAATAAACTGGGACGATGTAGAAAATGGGAGTTGCTCATTAAATTCAGGACGCTTTCCGCGGACTTTTTTAACATTCAGCGCGCATATGCAGGACGAGCTGAGGAGATTACACATGAGATTGCAAAACAGAACAATGGTCGCATATTCAGCAGGACGACGACTCAGCACAATTTCTGCCGCGTTTCCCTATCGCGGACTCGCGTTCTGTCCGAAAAGAAAAATACGGGGCGGGGCTCGCCCGGTCGACGACCCCGGGCTCGGCGCCTGCACCTCCACAGCCTCAGTAATCTTACATTATTTAGCGCGATCTATGATAACTTGCACTATATTTTCACTAGCAGCGATAACATGCCCATTTTGCGAGGGCGATATAATAACGACAATAAAGAGGGTAGAGGCGCCGACGCTAGAGTACACAGCGCATTTTCCTTCTTCCCGAATAAACAGGATAACTAAATAGAGTTTTATTTTAAAAATGGCTCGTGTAAAGGGGTGGTTTCGATACTGGGGTAACCATAAATCTGTCCCAGGAGACTTCTTGAAGCCAGCGCCATCTATTATTCAGAGGGACAGTTCGCCGCCGCCGCCAGTGCCGTGGAAATATAGCTATGACGGATGATGAATAACCTTTCCTGCCAGGTGAGACGAGATAAAATAACGCTCCCTTGATAACAAAATAAAGTTAAGATAACAATGACTAGATGAGTACTTTTTTTGCGAAAAATAAAGTTACATACAACAATACCAAAAAACTTAACAATAGTATTTATTTTGTAAATAAAACGTTCTTCAGCAACAAAAGGTCTTTTGCGGTATCACATATTTATCAGATTTTACATTAACTTATAAATTTGTTCTTTAATTATTGATAACCGAGCAGTATCCTTTGTTTTAATAACCTTTAAGAGGTGAAGACGCAATAACTTGAATGAAATGAAATAATTGAACCACTTGAATAGCAAGATCGATAGTAGGCATTAATTTGTTGGTTTTCATACAGTTAAGATTTATTGTCATTATCATCAGCCAAAATACGTCCACTGACATGTCCCAAGGATCTGCACAACTACAGTCAATCAATCAATCAGTAAATTATTTATTTAAATAATTCTAAATAAAGTAAAACAGTCTCACAGTCTTGGTTTTTTCTGTGATTTAGGAAATGAAACTGCTGGAATCCTAGTAGTGTATCAAAACAGTAGTATTTATTACGGCGTCGCAACTCGTAATTTTTTCGCTCTAGAGTAGAATAGACACACCTGTTTATGGCAATAATTTCTACCATTATCTTCGATTTCTGCTTGCGGAAAAAATGCCCTGTAAAGCTCTTACTACTTTTTGAGTATTTTTGCAAGCCTGCTGCTGCTGTACTAGCTCCTTTTGAAATATAATTTAGAGTTCAGATTAACCAAAATGTTAAGCTAAGTATTCATAAATAATGTTTGAATGTCTCGTTTTCTTACAGGCAGTAAGTATTCCGTAAATAATACTGTAAAAATCATACAAACACAAGGCTATACCAATTTTATTAAGGACTAATTTGTATCTCCATGTGAATGCCAAATGCCAGTTTCAAGGTTTTTCGAAAGTATCGACCTGAAAAGTTCATCAAATTAACTAGAATTACAAAATTCAACTCGAATTCTCTCAAAGAGATTTAAATTTTGCTAACTTTAATGTTACAAAGATGGTTGTTTCAGGCATGATGAAAACTAGACTTACCAAAATGCTTAAAACATTTTGCTTATCTAAAGTCATAGCGTCTATTACATTTCGCTATTCATTTGCAGTTTTTTATCAAACATAAAGAAACAGAGTCAAAAACACTAGGATTTTAATCAAATTGAATTTCTAGAAAGTACATTGAACTGACGCAAGTTATGTGTATCTTCACAATGAGGTTAGTAATCGGTAATCGTTATCGATTGATCTAACAAACTTACAGACAGGCGACAATCAGCTGTCAGCCCTGTCTCCCTCCACTCCAGGATCCGATAAAATCTTCGGAGGGCTTACGAGACCGATAGTCACTCTGTTTTACAAAACTTCGGTTTAAGTCCTTTTAAAAGGGACTACTGAACGGAGTGTTAGGCGAAAATAAAATGATTCTTTAATTTAAAAAAATGTAAATGTAAATTTATATCATCGCAGAAAATTTCAACATTATCAAATGCAAAATCCATTTACAATATCTATTGCTGATTGATTTAATTTACGACTACCAACATCAAGTGTCACAACACAAATGAACGTGTACGTTACGTAGATAATTACGTTTGCTGGTCAGCACTTCTGATTGTCAGATGGCTTTCGCTTTCGATAACGGATGTGCAGCGCAATTGTGACCGCAGACGAGCAAACCATTTGCGGTGGGCAGCTATTACCGAACAACAATGGCCGAAATTCCCAATATCCCAAGGTGGCTCGTCAATACCACTTGAATAGCATCGCTAGCTAGATGGTTTTGGCACACTACAATGTATAGGTAACTGTAGTTGGGTAATGGCTTTTTGTCTTACAATTTTCATAATATCGTAGTAGCTAGAACCGATTATTTCTTACTTGCTGTTACTTTTTAAAGTTATATTTGGCTTGACCCTTTTTTTTCACTATAAATCAATTCATAGGGCAATTCATATTGTTTGTAAACAAGTCCTAATATTATAACATGGCCTTATAAAGTCACTAAATGTACTTACCGATCAAAGTGTAGTTATCAAGGCGTACAGTTCTAGACAAAACGTTACTCTCCCCTTGAACAACAGACGTGTTACGAAGATGTAGTGCATATGGTGCGTGTCGCCACAACACATCGCCTAAGGCGCCGGAGACTATGAAGATGAGATAGAGACGACGACGACAATAAACATAATAAGTACACTGCGACTTTTCTCTCATATTCAAAATAGAGGTACAAACCACATGTAGCAATGTAACACGAAGAGCATAGGCACAAAGACGGAACGGGACGGCCGGGCGGCCTACAAACAAACTCTATGCGAATCACGCTCCATTCCCGTATACCGTCAACATTTTTCATCAGGGACTGTCTACCCTCATGGCGGACTCCCGGCGCCTAGTTTCATTCCCCTTTCCTAAGCAACAATACTTTATTACGAATAGCATTTGAATTACCGAGTTCGAAAGCTTAAATAAGCAAATACCTACCCTTACAGAGGCAAATAATATTGGACTTCGGAATCGAAAGGGACCAATGAGGAAAAGTTATCAACTGTTAGAAATCAGTGAAAATTCTGAAGGGTAAAATAAACAACCGTTCCTTTATCTTATTCATTGAATAATACATAATTAAGTTAAACTCGCTTCTAAAGCATAAACTTTTTTCCCTATTGCCTATGGAGTACGCTTTCATCTTTGGTTTTTATAAATACTTTGTGGTCACTTTAGAGTTGGGAAGATAGTTGTTACGGAACATTAGAAAGAACATGCGGTTCACGTCGACGACCGTTTACGCAATATTTAAGATTCGATAAATGCAAAAAACCAGTTTGAAGAATCCACAAAACATCTGACATAACTGTACCTTTATCTGTTTTTTATTCGTTTCTTGATTGCGAAGAATGTTAGACACACTTGACTAGCTCGAGTGATTAGCTTTTTTAAGATACAACGCGTTATTTAATAATACTGAAAAGATTCTAAAGCAAAAGTAGTTTTGATTAACTCATTGTATATAGTTTTTAAAATTGATGCGGCTTAAATAATCTGACAATATGAATAAGAACTTATTATAAGATAAGAGCAATGTTACTTCCACTTGTTACTTTACTTCAACTAAGTATCTACATGTGTACTTTAGGAATATATAACAAATAGTTGTGATCATCATAATACATCAATTCGTATATATTATATGTTAACGGAAATGTATGAAATCCGTCATTGTATACAATTCCTAGGAAATGTATAGGTACAATGCCTAAAGTCGCCCGGAAATGTATGAAATAAATGATATTAGACACATAGCAATCGGAAATGTAATACATTCAAGATGTCAATGGGTAAGCGAAGAAAGGGAGCGAGGGGAGGCTATTACAACAGAAGTATATAATAGTACTACTCGTACAGAAGGGATATTTACCTCCCCGCACCAAAATAAGTTCCCCGCCAGATAGAGATAGAGATATCCCTCCACTCACTGCATCCCGTAGGCGCCGCCAAACTCTGCCGGATGGTGTGGCGTGGCATTCTATGAAGCTTAAAGACTATTTTTCTTTGATTTTCATTTACGTTCTTTGGAGTGTTCCACCTGTGGTATTGCGTCAACCGATCAGGCGAACGCTTGCGCAAGCATTCATACCAGCCATAAAAATGAGAATAAATAGTTAAATAGCAAGCCCTTATGCTATTTTACATTTATATTATTTTATAATATGTTACCTGGGTGGCTTTATTTACATAACTATTAAGATTTAAAACGGGATATTTACCATGATACATCCCGTTTTAAATCTTAATAGTTATGAAAACAACCGTGAAAGTTTTAAAAAGTTTATTTAAATATTTTTAAAAAGGCTTTTCCTTTTACATTGTGGCGTATTATTTATTTAAATGATAGACTCCGAACTTGGAACACTGTAATTAAACGGAACTTTTGCATCACAAGACTCACAATTATATTCTGATTAACTAGTTTATTTACAAGTTTGTATACAATTCCTGGATTTCATACATTTCCTGTAACATATACATACACGGAACCAATTCGTTTCGATTCCGCCGAGTTTACTTTGTACTGACAGAGGGCAAAGTGAATTTCAGCAAAACTTCAGCGTGCATTGATTAATGCTGTTTGACTTCGTAAATTCAATCTCGTGTTATTGAAACTGAACTGAAATCTCGTGTTATTGAAAACTGTAAACTTCGTGTTTTATCAGTTTCTGTAAAACCTATAATATACATATGTACGTACATCGATAGCCAGATTACAAAGTTTGTGTGTTTTTTTAAAGAATTATTGTTAGGGATGAAAAAGTTAACGATTCAAAAGTATTTTCTCTTCTCTAACATTAGCATTCAATAATGTGATTCTATCCTACACACACGGAAGCGAAGACCCCCTCGAGATTCATGGTTAATTCGCGGCCTCTAATAGATTTCCGAAGGGAGCGCGGCGGAGATTACAACCTCCGTGCTCCGTGCCGCCTACTCCAAATACTACGACTGACGTACCTATATTGCTGAATTCAAATTAGGCAGCTTCCTCCATGTTTCACACGTCAAACATTGGGATTTAATTACTAGAGTGCATGTAGAGAAAGGGCTTAACCGATATTTGTTTTTGAATGGCTCTGCTCAGAACTTCAGCTTAATCGATGTATTTCTTCAACTAATAAGATTTAAATAATTTAAAAATTGAATCAATTAAAAGGTTCAATCTATGCGCAAATGAAGCCTGATTATCGTTACAGAAAATAAAATCGACAATAAATGGGGTAAGCAATAATTATAGTGAATAAACTGACACAGAAATACCCAAAAGAAATCGCAAACAAACTTGATTATATCGTGTCCATTTTGGAATGGCTTAAGCAAACTCGTTAATCAGACTATAATTGTGAGTCTTGAGATGCAAAAGTTCCGTTTAATTACAGTGTTCCAAGTTCGGAGTCAATCTGGGTTCGACCTCAATCTGCATCAGAATGAGGGGAAGCTCCGACTGACAAGTTCGGAGCAATCGCAGCTCGCTCCTCGTCAAACCAATCACGAAGCCCAACTACGAGTCTACGAGTACCTAATCTTAGATTTTCAGAACATAATATAAAACCAAAACTTAACGATAAATTAAGTCTAGTTACCATGTACTTATGTGACGTCATCGTATCTTCATTCAGAGCAAGTGGTTATCAATAAACAGTATTTTATAAACTAATTTGAATTCGGAGACTGTGAAGTATTTTACAAAATATTATTTACATGAGCATGAGATACATTTGCTTTGATGATTTTTCGATCAAAAAACTGTACCTATCATGAAAGGGTATTTTTGTTTTGAATCTATCAATTAACAATTATAGGACATACATATAAAAAATCGGATTCCTTTCAAAGTTCTTTGAAACAAGTCTGCTTATTATTTCCTTCGTAGAAACAAAAGAGAAAATAACAGCTACAGCTACTTATAAAATAACTTCTAAGTAATAATAGGACCTACATATTATTGCCATAAAAGTACAAACTGGCTTCCTGATATTGTGTATTTTCTGGCTTGGATTCGGACCAATCGAATTTTTACTGTGGATGTCGTACTAATCGATCATTTTCTTGTATTGCCAACAACACATCCTCGCCTTATCAAACGCTGAGCACCATCTCTTTAAGGCCTTAGTGCAGAGATATACTTTGTTGTAATCTCATAGGTACTAAGTAGACAGTCGAACTATACTTTCTATATTCCGGCTTTTTGCAGCAGGATTTTTGCTGAAACTTGACAGTGTCGACGAGATAGCATCGGCGGCATCGGCCAATCGCAAATTCTGAAAATTGGGTCAAACTTACATATGCCATATAAGACTAAAGCTGCGAAGGGTTCGCTCCATGTGCAAATGTCTTGTGATTCAAAGACCCTTTTTTTTTCATAAAACCTTTAAATGGACTTTATCTTATCACGCTCTACATAAACATTAGTGGGCTTTATATTTTACTACTATGAATGTTATTCTGTTCTGGTAATACCCTAATCTACTTTTACACATAAATCATTTCTGATCTCACGGCGTAAATCTACATAATTTGTAGTATTCGTGATGGATCCGTAAATAAGTTCCCAATCACAAAGTTTTCGTTAAAGATATGACGCAATCTTGAATAGCCAATAATGCATTCCGATCCCCGATCTATCTCGTCCGACTCATAAAACTTCCCGGCGGCAGATAGCAGGGATCAAGTTAGTCCAAGTTTTTGCCCGCGTTATACGAGCCTCCAGTTTTATCACTCCAGATACCGGATTGTAGAACATTACGTACTCACTTGAGAAATTAATAAAATCTCCACTCCAGTTAAATCTAATTATATTAAATCCTACTGAGGCTCGTAACCTCATAACCGTGAGTCCTACATTATGTGGAGAGGAAACCTACATTTCCTGCACGAAGTGCTAACCTACATTCTGAAAAACACTGAAAAGGAAAAGCTACGCTATTGAAAAGGTTTCTAACATTTTTAATAAAGTATCCATTTAAAATAAAGCTCTGCTACGCATAAAACAGGAATTTATACGAGAGGTTGGAGAAGTGAATTAAATTAAAACCTCGTCCCTAATTTCACTTTTCATTATTTTCCTTGATTTGGATCACAAATGGGAAATTTTACCGGACGGGATCTACAAATCTGGCAGGGCGTCCCACGGCTATGCCACATGGAGGGAAAGTACCTTAAATATTGTAGTTAGAACATTTTACTGAAAGAAGACATTATTTTATTTCTAAAAACTATTAAAACTGCATTCATACATTCTGTAATAATAACATGGTTGAACCGGGAATCGAACCCGCTACGCGAGAAAAAAAATCTCCCTGTAGTTTTATCATACCAATCGAAAGGCTTCTTCATAAGAATTATTTTTTGCTGAATAACGTAGTATCAGAAATAAAAGGAAGACTATGAATTTTAACATTTGAGGTGGCCGGCCTAGATCGCCAGATCTAGCCCCGTTAGGATTTTTTTTGTGGGATTATGTTAAAAAATTTAGTTCACAAGAACCGGTACGAGTGTCCACGAGCTACAGACAGACCTTAGACGTATTATTCTAAATATCCGCCACAACAAGTTAAAAAAATCGACAAGGAGTGAAATAAAGAGTGTGATTTGTAAGTATTCAACAGCCAAAGGTCATTTTGCGCATTTGATAAAATTGATAAATTTTGTGTAAAAAATGTTAAAATACATAGTCTTTCTTTTATTTCTGACACTATGTTATTTAGCAAAAAATAACCCTTATGATGAAGCCTTTCGATCGGTATGATAAAACTATAGGATATATTTTTTTTCTCGTATAGCGGATTCGATTCCCGGTTCAACCATGTAATTATTAAAAAATGTATGAATGCAGTTTTAATAGTTTTTAGAAATAAAATAATGTTTCCTTTCAGTACAATATTTAAGGTACTTTCCCTCCATCATGTGGCATAGCCGTGGGACGCCCTGTATATTGTATTAAATAAAAACATCCAGCTTGTATGATAAAAATTTACCTCACGAACGGATAATCGCGTCACGTGTTGTATCATCTCATCAGTGGTTATGGTATTGAGGAATAGTGTAAGGTAATTTCCTTATGTTGCATTATCAACCTCTCTTTGGTCACATTGAACACCTGTGCAATAAATATTTATAAGGAAAGTACGATATTTAAATAGACACCCTTAAGAAACGAGGTTCGGACTTAATGCGTAAGCCACAATAAACTATTTTTATATATAGCTACACGCTCATACAGGATACACCGCGCCGCCGCCGCCCCGTAGCAAAAATAAAATTTTCGTGGTCTACGATTCTAAAAACAGAGAGGTAATGCAGTTCGAGAAATGCACATTACATGTTTAAAATGAAATTTACATAATCAATCCGAAGTATAGAATATCTAAAGTATCAATAACAATCAAAACAACGATAATATTTTTTAATTGTAATTTTACACAAAGTTCACATTTTGAGTAGGTTACATCCACACACTAAGTAGTCAGTCCATATAGTCTAGCTGGCGCATCTGTACGCATAAACAAATTAAAAAAAGTTTTAAGCTGGTTGTTTTATTATGGTTTTATTTGTGTGACATCTACATACCACTGTTTAAAAATACGAGAATTTTACCATTGTTTTGTTTGTATATAAAACAGATTAGTATGTTTGTAAGAGACCACCCTAATTATTTCAAATTAAACAGTGAGTTCTATCCAAGATCCACTAGATACAAAGATTTTCTCTACCAGCCACGAGCTGGTTTAGAATTATACAGAAGGAACTCATATTTTATGGCCATTCGAGTTTATAATTGCTTGCCTAAACATCTGAAAGATTGTCCATCACATCAGTTTAAGAAAAGGATAACGAATTGGCTTCTTAATAAATGTTATTACTCACTTAATGAATACTTTAATGACAAACACTGATTAGCTTTATATAATTTTGCATGCCATTACTGGTGGAACATAAGAACAATTATAATTCATTGTAAGAACTGTACCTATCACTATGTTCTAGCAAATAAAGATCTTATCTTATCTTATCTTACATAAGATTCTTAGGAATTATTCGTTCATTGCCATTTGCCAATGAGTCGTTAACTAGGCGTTATAACCGAGGACACAGTATTTATTTTTTCTAGGGATGTCTATAAGAGAATGGGACTAAATCTTACGTCGCTATTATCGATAAATTATTTATTCCTCTTATTAAAATTAAGTCCACTGGAATACTTCGTTTATTTAACTTATATTTTGAATAAGGGTTAGTAGGTACTATGCAGGCACCTACTATTTTTCTCAATATAAGTCCGACGACTTTCTAAAAACAAAAAATAACTTTTAAAATATTCTCTTCACAGCCGCACCTGGTCCTTTTAAAAGTTTTTTTTTCTTTATGTGCTTACAATAGCTTTCAAAAATCTAATTCACAAAGCTGTTGTTGGTTGCGTAACAAGTTGTTACTAACAACGAAAAACTTACAAAAAAAAGCGATTATTTCTATGATGCTATTTTTTTAGATATAAATATTAGTACTTCCTCTACGTTAATAAATGAAAATCTATTGAGTAAAATCAAAGTCATATAACTTAATAGGCCTCTTTACTAAATAAACACATTTTCGAAACGTAACATTTCAAACACAATTTAACCGATGTGTTAGTTTTAGCGTATGATGGTGCGTAAGGGTCAAATTCTCAATCTGATTTTCCTGAGCAATTGTAAATATACAACAAAACCCGAGTTCCATCGATCTATCACCGGTTAAGGACGAGGAGTGTTATTTTATTCGACGGACGGACTTCATCCATCACCTGTAGGCTAAAGCAAGAAATTGCTTGGTCCAAAATACTCCTCTATCTATCTATAGGTACACATATAAACTACGTTTCGCTGTACCGATCCCTCTTGCCTGCTCCTAGAGAGTTAACACGATTAAATAAGAGCAGCACTTACTCATCAGTTAGCGAGTTAAGCTCGAGCACACTACATACTTGTTACCTTAAATATAGGTATCATTGGTTCAGAATTAGTACTGTTGAACTAAACTCATATATACATACACCTTTAAATTTTACAGGTTGTTTATCCGTGGTTTATAAATGGAATTGAACAATTTTCCCATAAGAACATAGGTTGAAATCTTAAAAACCGGCCACTTTTTATGAAAAGTTGAACTTTAATTTTGAAGTTTCAACCTATATGTTCGAGAAAGTTGTTCAGTTTAATGGGTACTACCACTATGTTGCGGATAAACAACCAGTTAAATTTCACGGTATACTCGTATGTATGTATTATACGAAATATATGAATAATTTAGGTTTCAGCTATTCTTTCTCATGCGACGACGCGACGTCTAGTCTACGTTGCCCTGCAATATTTTCCCAAAACATTTTTGTTAGAAAATTGTCTATTTATAAGTGTGTGTGGGTACCCAAAATATAATGTTTTTGTTTTATTCGTTATTTATTACGATTATATATTATCTGTTTTAATTTGAGAAGCTAATAGAATAATAAAAGAATTGCAATAATAATAAATAAAAAAGAAAAGCGTATTTAATAAGCGAACAAATACGTGAGTTCATCACGTAGACACGCAGTTCGCTCATTGAATAATCAATTTATTATTTCTTAAGGATGGCTGCTGTAAGTGGTGAACTGATGAATGACACTTTCGGCCAGTGTAATCACAAATCTATATTTATATCAAAAAATATATTTTATTAATAAGGAAGGAAGAGTGGAGCCTCCCAACACGGGCATAATATTTACTTAAAGGGAGACTCCATCCCCTTTACAATAATTGAAATAAACTATTTTGTATTTTTTTTATTAGTACAAATTCACACCCCTGCTTGCACTAACCTTGTCAGGCTTTTCGCAGTTAAGAAAGACCTAAGCTAACTAAAGTTAAAAAAAGGAAAAGATTGGTTTTCACTAACAGTCTAATTGGGCTCATAAAGGTAGGCAGAAACTAAGTAGTGTAAAAAAAGTCTGAAGGTTACTAGCAAACAAAATCTTCACCAAATCTCTTTAGGCATCAAAATAAGCGATTCTTTAGTTTAGTGCAAACGGGTGTTAGTCTTACGCATGTCTTACGCAAGTTTCTTCACTTAGGAAACGCGCTTTACAACTTAAATGTGAGAATTTAAATGACGTATGGAATATTTTTATCTGTCAAAGGATAGCCTAGAAAATTTTTTGTATTTACAAAATAGCAATTACGCTTTCTATATTGAGCGCGATTAGTTTGGTTACTAAACTCGCACTCAATACCATACAACATTATGCGGCCATATCCATAATGAGCTAGCTAGGTCTCAGCGTTTTTAATAACTTGTGTATGGGACCAGCACTCTTCTTGGGTGTTCAACGAGTTCACTATATTAAAAGGAGGTGGTGGGATCTGATATGTAAAATCTTACTTCGAATAAAACCTCTTCACTTTGACCTTGGCAGCGATATTCACAGCAGCGTTATGCCCAACTCGCTTACTAATCTTAGTGATTGTTACACTGCACTTTCAATGAAAAAAACCCCAGTCCAGCGGTGGGCTGCTAAAGGCCCTTTAAAAAAATCATCAAAAATTCAGTAGCATCTAGAGACTACTAAATATGGGGATGTAGGCTTAAAATGCACAATAAATATCCTTGATCGACCTACAGCAGACGGAGAATATCGTAAAAATCCCTTACGTATCACAAATGCCTCTGAAGGTCGTCAGAGGGAATCAGTAACCGGTAACCTCGCCAATAATTTATCGTCACCCTCGGATCATCCGGATAAACGTAACCGATAAATCTTCACCTAACACTTTTATTGTGTACGTGGATAAATGTTTTTATTCGGTGTGCTGAATGCATCCGCTACCATTTACAACATCGTCCACATCTGCCGAAGAAATATTGAAAATGGATATTTATTTATACCTTGATGACATTTTGTTGCAATAAAACAATTTAGTTTGTAATAAAAAAACGAATTACATTGAAACCAAATTATTTTTAATTTCCACATTTTCCGATTTAATTTATCCGAATTTATTACTATTAATAATAATGTGCCATAATTGCGTGTGTCCTTTACGAAAGTAACTCATATTCATTCTCGGTCTTCAGGGCTTATTAAGAGTGTTAATTAGCTAGTAAGAAATAAGTAATACGTTACTTTTCTTTCAATGTTTTCTTTTTTCTTATATTAATAATCGTGGTTACAAACAGTAAAAGGTGAAAGTTCGTCACAAAAATTCTAAAAGTATCCTAAACAATTTCACAGAAGAAAGGCAAATCAAAGTATGTATAAAATAAGTATATAATATGATCGTCACATCTTTCAATGAAATGAAACAAAATCTATAACCTTAAAAGATTACTCCGTTTGAACCCACCATAGTAAGAACGGAAAATATATAAGATCGTAATGTTTTCGTAGACGCAGATAATGTGATGAAAATGTTTAATGGTATTGAGTATTGGATGAAATGTAACACATTTCTGTTATGGCAGTAACACGGAATTACAGATAGCATTGTCTGTTTGTTCAATAAGAAAGAGTGATTTTACTTTGAGAATAAAATTATTGTTTCTATTAGTTGGTACCATAGAAAGGCTTACTCTCTGCCTGCAAGAATACTACAATATTTTTCATTTAATTTCATTTCAAAAGGACTTTTTTTATATGCCGTAGTTTTTAATACAAATAACCCTGTTTCAACTTTTTCATTTACTCGAATCAAGTTTTTAAACATTGTGTTGTGCCATCTTTTTACACGCTTTATATTAGCTTCACTTGTAAGTAACTATGTATGTAAGAAAATCTTGGAATCTTAATTTGACCCACTTCCCGGTCTTCGATTAGGATGAAATTTTGCACACGCTCTGAGTTCTGATGACAATGCATGACTAGCTTAGAAACGTCATTACAAATCCAATATGGCGGCCTCCCCATTATTGTATCAAAAAAAATCTTGGAATCTTAATTTGACCCACTTCCCGGTCTTCGATTAGGATGAAATTTTGCACACGCTCTGAGTTATGATAACAATACATGACTAGCTAAGAAACGTCATTACAAATCCAATATGGTGGCCTCCCCATTATTGTATCTAAAAAAATCTTGGAATCTTAATTTGACCCACTTCCCGGTCTTCGATTACGATGAAATTTTGCACACGCTCTGAGTTATGATGACAATACATGACTAGCTAAGAAACGTCATAACAAATCCAATATGGCGGCCTTCCCATTATTGTATCTAAAAAAATCTTAGAATCTTAAATTGACCCACTTCCCGGTCTTCGATTAGGATGAAATTTTGCACACGCTCTGAGTTTTGATGACAATACATGACTAGCTAAGAAACGTCATTACAAATCTAATATGGCGGCCTCCCTAAGATGGCGAACTGGCTGTTTGAAATCCACCCCCATGATATGGGTATCAAATGAAAGGGTTTGCTGTCAGGAATACGAAAAAAAAAGTCACGTGACTTAAATCCAATATGGCGGACGTCTAAGGTGGCGGACAGAAAGCGTGTTTTTTAGTTTTTTAAACTATGTATTATTATTATTACCTAACTTTATTACCTTTCTCTTTTGTTTATCTTTTCAGAATTTTCTATTTTCTTTTCGTAGCTTGCTCGAACAGTAAAATTATCTATGCATAAGTTTTCTTCCAGATAAAAGGAAATTGGATTCTGTACCTTTTCAAGATGTTATCTAGCTATTTTATTTATTTAGTGGCATTTTGTGGTATTTCTTCGTTCGATTAAACTTTTCCTTTTAAGATTCTCCTCATTGTTTTATTTAAGTACATATTTGATTTAAACCTTGTATATAATACATTCCGGCACACGATAATGCATTGTAATCTTGTGTCAACTGAGGTAGTCGGGCGTGAAACTTGAGCCAACTAAATTTTAGACAATGCAGAGGCAAGCGGCTTATCAGCATAGAGCCAGGGTGAACTGGGGCAACTTGGAACAGAGGTAGAGCACATGCGCTATTAATATGATAAACTAGCTAATTCTGATACTAGATACGTATTAACATACTTTAAAAAAATTGCGATCAAGACTCGTTTAAAATACGAATAATGTGTTCGAAGCGTGAAAGCCTCAAACAGGTTTTTTTCTTGCTTATAAATTAGATTAGTTACTGTATTACTTTACAAAAAGAGTAGATTAGTTACTCTTTTTGTAAAGTAATGTTAATAAATATTTTTGCAATTGTACCAAATGAGTAAAGTTTTAACCGCCGGCATTTCACAATTACTACTTTAGAAATATTAACCCATCTCCGGGTGCAGCGGAATGGGATTTTTAATGTTATTTTTCGTTTCAGTGGCTCCCAGCTCGTCACTCGATTAAGGAAGTGTTCATTAAATTACCCGATTGCCGTCCAGTTTGTCGAGCAGATTGCGCTGACGAACGAGCGACTGGAACTCTTACCATCCAGCGAGAACGGTGTAAACTTGTGAAAAGCCTCCAGTTAGCAGCCCCGAGCACAGCTAAAATTTTAATTGAAAATAAACGTCACAAACAAGAACCATTCGAGATGCTTGAATATTGTGTTTGCTCAAAATTAAAACAAGAACTGTTTAGCACGTTAATGACGCTAGTCCCTTTAAATTCGTACAGTATACATTTTTTAACCGTAAGACCATCAAGGATGTTGAAAACCACACTCAAATTTTAGTCTGTCATCAATTCTATTTAAAAAAACTCTTTTTATTACGATTACTATTAGAGCGTAACTGCGTTATGAAAGTCATAATATCTATAGAGCTTTTTCAAGAAATTGGCGTTTATCAGGAATCCATATCAGTGAACGAAATACAAAGTTTTCACTTTTTGACCGATACCGTCTGGTAGGGATTTTTACTGTTTATCGAAGCGAAAAATAAAATTATTGAGCTTGGGCAGGGACTTGAACCCATCTCCTTGGCTATCTGGGTATTCGTGTACGGAGTTGGTAATGCGCCATGTGGCCCGGATAGGAAGGAGATGCAGGTGCAAGTCCCTGCCTAAGCTCAATTATTTTATTTTTCGCTTAGGTTTATAAATTTAAATACAAAGGTTTCAATTTTAAACTAAATGCAAACATTATTCCACCATGCAGCGAGCTGGAACTAGGATAGATGGAAAAACGATAGAAAAATGTATCAGGCCGGAGCCGGGGAGAGGAGCACACTGTTAATTGGAAATCCTGCACATTCTACTCAGAGGGCCGCTAGAGCCGACAACTCCAAATTCATCTACTTCATTTCACCAGTTTAATACATCTATCGAAGTATTTTTAGGTCAAATATCCCTCATTCGATTTAATATTAAGCCCGAACAATCGGAACTCAAGGGAATTGGCCAAATTATTTACATCAGCGGCCCAGAATTTCACTTATTCTAATAAGTTTCCTTTCAGTCAAGTCACTGGCAATGTAAATGTTAATGACATAACAGAATACAAATGTCCTATCGATACGGTATATTTTATTTATTGTTATTGGCCGCATATCGCTTTCATTTTCATTCGTTATTTAACGTTAAGGGCGTCCTACGTAAAATAAGTATTTATAAGATATCGTATTTGCTGACTGCTGTCGAGACATTTATCGAGATGTTTTTTCTTCGGCTTCGGAATTCCAATATCGTGATGCAGATATTGTGTTTATTATTGTTGGCTAGGAATACAATAACAACGCTCTCCAAGTAAGTAGTTTTAGTAATGTTTTTACTCAGGTCAAGGAAATTCGGAGTTCAATTGTTACAATGGCAATTTAAGCACCAATACTGCTCGTATTGTCTTGGCCAAAAGCTAGTTTATATCAGGGTCAAGTATGAACTAGTAAATAAAACCTACTCAATATTTTGTGTAAAGAATATAGGTACCTAAACCACGAATAATTTCTCAAAGTAAAGTTAACATCATCGCTTTAACGGGTTATAGGTATTTATTGACTTTATTCTGAACATTGGTTTTTAATGGGTACTATCCTATTATTTCACATGCGATCATAAATGATGCAGATACTTGTGATGATGCCAGCAGGTGATGATGTGAACGAGGGTAAAATAACCGAGAGACGTCGTGCTATTTGCGTTGGCCTGTCACTTTCGACGCATTATCCCGAACCCGACCCTTTACCCCAAAATATACGACATTTTCTACTGGATCATTTCACTCGCTGATTTGTTGATCCAAAAAGGCGCACGTCATTTACAAAATTAGCTTCCATTTTCTTCATCCATTTATTATTATGCAAGTTTTTGCTTACTCACCCTTTGTTAAATTAAAAAATGTACCGTCGCCCCTTATCCTGCTGTAACGTTCTATGAAAGCCTAAATATAATATTGGTTATGATAGTGTATAACATTTTTATAGACGAAAATTTGTAATGGGCCTAACGTCGCATACTGCTTTTATGTTTATTATAAGCTTAGGCTGTAAGTTTTCCATGAAAATAAAATAAATAAATAAATGAGGAGAAGGAAGATCTTTGAATTAATGATTTAGTGAACTAATTAAATATCAATCTTAACGTCGTTTCTTTCAAAAAGTACTTCCAGTTTCCATGAATTTTCCCACCATTATTCTATTTTTTCTCTCTCAGACAACCTTTCCCGGAATACAACGAACACGTGTTAGCAAAAAAATCCTGATCGATCGCCCGACCTGGAGTGATGTGCTCACAAACAAACAATATTTACTTTTTATTACTTATACCACGTGTTAGTATAATAAATGCAATATCTCTCAAATGGTAAGGTTACTGAGTCGGCTGAAAAGTTTCAGAACAAAATGACAAAATTACCCAGATTGATTTACTGTAGGTAAATTTAGTTTAGTTCATAGTTCACCCCAATTTCAGGGTAAACTCAAGCCTCTTGGTGGGGACATAATATGAGTTGTTAATAATGATGATGATGAAATAAAGTTTATCAATAATACATTTTATTAATCCGAATTAATAGCTGCGACGTCATTTTCACAGTGTTACCAGTCTATACAGTGGTCAAACGAATGTATTTGCGCAGAGCAAAAGAAGGCACCAGCAGGTAACTCGAGGGGAAGCGGGCGGCGCGTTTGCGCTCCAGCCAGCACCGCGAGTTGGCTTACTATAGCAACGAGGGCAGATGAGGGCATCTCGAAATAAAACGATCCCGTAAACCTTTTTAGCTTTTTTTTCATTGCTCATGATTGCTCTGCCCTGAAAGCATCGTTAAACTTCACGAGGATTATTCTGAATAACATCCACCTACCTACAGACAGTTACATTATATCTAGTTATCAATGTAATCAAATTAAATGTATTGTGTAAATTGTATAAAATATATCACGATCAAAGAGAAAAATAACTATAGTACGCTTTAATCCCTTTTGGCGAGATAGGTTCTTAGAAATGTAAGTACTCGTAATTTAGACGAACACTCTTATTATTGGTGAGTTTGAATTATGTAAACAGCTGTAATGAGTTGTTGCTATAATAATAAAGTTTTCTCATTAGCATAACACGAAAAACAACAACTCGGCTTTAAATTAGGATATATGGTTTACTTTGGCACTAATTTGAAACTTAGGGCTGCTTAGGGCGCCCGCCGTTGAGCTTATTCTCGGAATGTGTCCTGGGAGGCCTCTTACATCCATTACGAGCAACCCTAACAAAGTTACAGGAGTAATTCTCTCCAATAGCTTTTGAATCTATTTAATAATAATTGTAGATATTACATCGATACTGTAAGTTATTATTACGTAGGTATTTAACGATTTTCATTTATCTACTTTCTCTACACGCGACATTATGAAATACACATTTTTTTGCCCGAGAGATACTACTCGTATATCACCATTTTTTGCACGAGAGATATGATATTACAATGTTAGTCAAACGTGCATTATTACTTACCTTTGGTTTAATAAATGCATCACCGTAGTACCTGAGAAACGTTACTACGCGGAGTCCATGTCTACGCCGTAGCGCGTAGCGCAGCGTAGCAAGAGAACGCAAACATAAAATGTGTAAATAAAATTATAATCATAAAACACCTACATACTTAGATTAGAAGATGTCCGATTATTTACTGCTCTCATATTGGGCGCTACTGATGAGGTAGTAAAGCATTCTATGGAGATCTTACTTCATACAAGCATACTATATTACTTAGCATTAGCATAGCATATAATTTGAAAAAATGCTTTCCGAAATTTCACAAGTACTTCAAAGTCTGTGTCATTAAGGCGGACATTTTTTAAAAGATATAAGAACTAGCTCAGCTGCACAAGCGGAGCAGGCTAACTGGAAACAACACTTTTAAAGAGCCTAGTGTTGCCAAATCTGCTATTTAAACGCTTTTGTAAAAAAAATACATTAGCAAGAAGGACGGTACGAAACAAATTAAGAAAAACGCGAGTCGTAGGCCGAATAAATTATTAATCCTAACTGAACTTCAAGCAACTTCTTACAATAAATATCTATCAATGTGTTGAATAAAAACGTTTTATGTTCTTAAGTAATTCGTGTGAGAATAATCCCAAATTTAATCAATTTACTTTGTCACAAAAATTTCAGTACCATATTACATATTTTTGTGCTGTAAATAAAAAACATATACCTATGTATAATAAAAAAACTATAGAAATAGATAATCTCTAGGAAGCTAAATAAATTTTGTAAAATGTAGGTCCAAAAAGTAAAAGGTTCAGTAATATGGGTAGGTACATTTATTAGAGAAGTCAGAACCTGAACCACATTGAGAATCTACTCTATTCTCCAATAGGTTAAAATTAGTAATGCAAAGAATAAATTATATTAAGTGGATGCTTAACAAGGCGAATTACATGGCAATACTGAGAATGTCAAGCGCTCAAGCGACGTCGTCGGCGCTGCTAGGTGCAAGACAGAGTGACAATTAGTACTGCCTGCCCTCAGACGGCTCTCAGCCGGCGGAGCTGTGAGAGAATGATGACAGAATCACCCGCGAGCAAGACACTTACCACGAAAAACGCCGCTAGTTAAAATTTGTGACATCCTACCTACAAAAAACTTACATAAAACCACTGGTTTTCTTTTTGTCAATCAGTATAATATTTCGTTTTTAACATTCATAAGTAATGCGTACATAAAGAGACAATACACGAAACATCTTAAAATATTTGCGCAAGGGCGGCCTCATCGCTATAGCGATCCCTCGAAACAACCTTTAAATAATGATATGATGGAGATAACTAAAGGGAACGGAGTAGCGCACTACAAAGTAAATACAGATGTAGGTATTTCTTCCATCATCATCAATAATAAATTAATTATGTACGTAATATTAGATAAATCAATATTTGCTTTGCTATCTTATCAAGTTGGGTGTTCTACGCCGCGCCGTTTGTATGTCGCATGATGATGTTCAGAATCCAATTTAAATTGAATCCTCTCAAACAAATTTACGGAAAATATAATTCAACGAAGTGTCACGCTTACTAGATTTGTTTCCCAATTGACCTACTTTATTATTAAAATGTTATTATACTGATCAAATCATTCACATAGTTTAAAGAGGACTTAAGTACATACTTACCTACCTTGGTTTGTTTTAATTTAAAAATACCGAACGGGCTTCATAGGCTGCGTCCCCCAATTAATTAACGTAGAGGAACAAAGACGTAAATTGAAAGTCGACTTCGTATTACAATTGTCCTTTAATATAAACACAGAGAACAAAAATGTTTGATCTGGAACAATGTCTATTGTCGAGCCATGCATTTTAATCAGGGGCTGGGGACCGCATGACAATAATTTGGGAGAGACGCAGACTTTAGGGAAATTAAAAGATAATTTATGTCCTTTTAAGATTCGGGTTTGGCGGTGTGCAAACGAAACAGACGTCTCGCTGCCATGCCATGCCATTTGTTTTAGTTTCATTCGTAGGTAGGTTAGCATGAATCACACAGGAAGAATCACTCTATATTATCCATATACGCATATGCCGTTGACATAAGCGTTACACATTAGTTATTTTTACAAAGCTAACGCTATTTGAATCCATTCATATGACCTCAGGTTGTAAGTGGTCGACGGTAGTTACGGTGCAAGGGTTAAAAATACATAGATCCATTCGTAAACTCGCCGCCATTTTCCTACTTTTGATATGACTTTATAATACGTAGTTATGATGCACATTCTGGGATAAAAAAATTAATAAAATTTTATTTAAAAAACTGTTGCTTTGTAATATAATTATGTATAGATAGGTCGATTGAAGAATAAAATCTGCTACAAACAAAAATGTAAAAAGTGCTCATACTAGCATATTATGGTCTTGTATTCGACATCTAGTAACTTTTTATCATAAAACATGAAATACCTACTATAGTCGTTATACTTCAAGTAGTCATTAAGATTTAAATAAGTAAGATCATCAAGACGACAGAAATAAATATGACTACGAATTTTGAAAATTCTTTAAAAATAAATCCATTTTGTGAGCTTTACCTGCATTCGCAGAGCTAAAATACAATGAAGATTTATTTCTTGAGCTTAAAACACAATTCTAACCGAGCTTTGGGATATTTGTCGTCGACCTCTGCAGCGGTTATTCCGGATAGGGTAAATATTTCAGTAGGTTCCGCAGATCCGCGAAAGACGCTCCTGATGCAAGTAGAGAACTTGCGGCTATATTTGGAAAATTGGAAACTAGACTAGATCCCTCGTAATTGGACAGCAACAATGTTGTGCTGTCTCATGGATTACGAGATAACTATTTATAGAAAGAGGAACAAAAGCGGAACATCAGCAGTGGAGCGCGAACTTGCAACAATGTTAGAGCAGACATGAACAGGTTTATTTGAAGCAACTAGCGAAATATAGGTAGCTTAACAAAGTGTATTCAATGAGATAGATATACATATACTCACACAAAAACTTATACCTACCTAGAATAATATAGAGAATACCCTTTACCTTGAGAAAGGATCAGAGAAGCCATTTCACGCACGATCGCGCTCAATCATACTTGCTATCTCGAATGTTGCTAGAAGAAGATATTAGAAAAAGAAAGAGTTCATGAGTAATGTTCTGGTGTAAAGCATATAAAGTGCTTGTGTAAAATGTAATTTAAATTCTCTGTATTTTCTCGGGAAAGTATTCATTTATTCGCAATGTAGTCGTAAATAAATGAAGTACATGTGACATTTTAGAGTAGTGTTAAGTCGGGTAGTACTATTATTTTCTTCTTTGGTTAAGTATACCTAAGCTACGAAGCTAGACACACCTAGACACTATTAAACGATTATAATCGTCATTAAATTATTCAATTCCCTTTTTTTATTCCACAAGTTTTATGTTGGCTTCAAAAGGTATTGAAATCCAAAAGTGAGCCACGATGTTTTTATAGAAACATACGAATCGCTCGTCAAAATATTTAAATAACTTGCCGTAGGATTGTAGGGTTGATATTAAATCACGGATAACGCATCTCTCGGCGTCTCCTCCAGAAAAATAATCCATACCGCGTGGAAAATTGCCGAGAATCAAATTTTACGAAAAATCTTGTTACGCCGCTCTCCTACATTATGTATGTAGATGCCATATGCTGTGGGAATGGAGTAATTTCCACGTCCCTCCACGTGTAACTACGTGTAATCCTGTTATCATTCCAGCTAAGGTTTTCAATATCCTCGCCTCCCCTTCAATATTGTGAAAATGAGAATATTTAGGTAGGTACATTAATTAAAAGTGTTTCACTTGATATTATTATATGGTGCGAGATAGGTACCCGCTAAACAGAGTTTATACTTTATTGCAATTATGTAAGCATTGGTAATATTAACGACGCGACGTTACATACGTCCTTGTAAATTTATTTTAAGAGCCTTATCCAGCTTGTAGAACTGTTTATTCGTAATTATGACACACCAATATATAATTTATGTAATTTTATTATGTTTTACCTGTTATTTATATGGTCCGTTATTTTATATAGTTTGTTTCTGTAATGTGCTCTTAGCTAAACTAATGGGAACTCATTTTCACATGCCAAAAATAATTTGTACTATCTGATGAAACAACAGTGGCCTTGATTCTGCTAGGGCATATTTATTAATCTGTGGCTAGGGGCAGAATTCATCAAGGTTTCATAATAGGGGATATAAGTATGTTGTTTAAACAATTAATAATATGAATTTAAATCAACATTCATAACCGATTATGTTGCTTTTTTTTTTCAAAAAACAAATTATTTTACGAATTATATTGATAAGTGGTAAGTATGGAAAGAGAGATCCGATATTAAATGACGTCACTTCACATCTCCGCCATATTATTTTCATAGAAAAAGTTGTTTTGCAGAGAGAGACAGATATATTAACTTATTAATTGTACTTATATATCAGTAAAGTTTCAGTCGATTTTGTTACTGTTTTCAGTGTTGTTATTACAATTAGGGTATTTTTGGAAAATGAGTCTAGATCTTTTTTTTTCAAGAATATTCTCTCGGCGTGAACAGGATAAGAAGAGAATACAAGTAATTAGAATAACTAAAAGTAACATTTGAATTGTTATTATTAGATAGCAATTTATTTTTACTACCTTTTCGCCGCGGCGCGGCTCCGCCCGCGTTAACAGTTTTTTCCGTGGGAACGAGGCATTTTCCCGCAGTAAAAGGTAGCCTTTGTTACTCAAGAAGAAAGTAGCTTTATAAAAATTATTTTTTTGAAATCGGTTCTGTACTTTTTCAGTTTATTCATTACATACACACACACACACTGTAGCAATTTTATCTATCCCACGGGAACCCTTTAATTTTCCGCAATTAAAAGTATCAGACAATTTCGGAGATAAGCCCGTACAAACAGACAAAAAGAGAAAAAAAGAATGACAAAATCTGGATATGTTTTATATCGCTTCTTACATCCACCTGAATCGGTTTTTAGCATTTTTCTTTCTATGTAGGTACAGTTTTTTGACTAGAAATTTATTATATAGATATTCTTTTTTTTTAATTTAATATATAATACTTATAATATTATTTAGTTATGACATTACCTGTTTTATATGTTTAAAAACGTTAAATTAAAGAAAAATACATATATTTCATTTAACAGTTTACTGTATAATAAACATGAAAAGGGCAATCGCATGTATAGAGAGATGACACAATAGGTCATAGGTTTGCTTTCCGAAGAACCCAGGAATAATAGAGCTGTTGGATGAAGTCGGACGAAATAACGCTTTATATACCTGTGTAGATGCAACGCAAAAAAAAAACCTGAAAAAATACTGTGATGGAATTGAGAACGTAACTTTTAGTTTTAATAGCATGCAGGCAGTTCAATCAAAGCTAGGCGCCAGTTTGATGCAGTTTGATCGACCAGGATGACCTCTTTCGCCCGAACACCCATTCAGGCTACTGCCTAACTTGAATGTTGACCCATTTGATCAATATTCAATTCCTAGTAAGTAAATGTTAGCTCTTGTTATTACAGAGTAGGTATTTTTTGTAAGATCGTCGGCTTCAAGGAACAAAAAGGAACCAAAACATAACGGCGGCCCCGTAGCCTAGTTGGTAGTACGTCTGCCTTCGAGCACAGGGTCGCGGGTTCGAATCCCGCCCAGGGCAAACATTCATGTAATGAGCACTTGTGTTTGCCTAGTGTCTGGATGTTGTATATTTATATATGTACATATATCAGCTGTCTGACACCCATAGTACGGGCTCTGCCTAGTTTGGGGTCAGATGGCTGTGTGTGAGATGTCCCACATATTTGTTAATTTATATATATATTTGGGACATTGATCAAAAAAACCTATGTATATTTCGTAAGATTATTTCTTACTATTTTTTATTCTTGGTATTAGTAAATATCAGAATACGTGATTAAAGTCTTAGTTAAACTACTTATATCAACCCTGTACGATAAGTCAAATAGTGTAACTACTTAACCACTAACGGGTTGCAACTTGGAAACCGCACTCGCAGTCAAACTACCTAGTATAGGCACAAAGCGGCTGAAATTGGCTCTCCATGCCTCTCCACAGTTCATAAGTTGCTCTAAACACATTCCCCGCAGTTCACCCGCTCAATATACGCAATAAGCGAGATTTAGAGCGCAGTTTGCTACAGGTGAGACACTACCACTGTACTGCGTGTGCCTCTCATTGTTGTTGAAGCCAGCCAGGTTGGTTTAAAACTACTTTTATGTAAATTGAACATATTAAACAGCTATCCGTTCCTCGTAAACTCTCTTCTCATTTCAAAAGTACCCTTAGTTAGAATCTAATAAATGTAAAAATAATTCAGAAATATATTTATTTTTGAAACGGCTGCTGCACCAAAGTGTGAATTAAATTATTTTATTATTTAATAAATTATTTACCTTATTTTTTAAAATTATTTTTCTTGCGGTTTTAGCTAGCAGCTAAAGAGGGCAAAATTTTCTCAATTTTCTTTATTGAACCTTAATGCCGGTAAAGCCGCAGGGCATACAGCTGGTTTACATTATTTTCTTTGGTTGGATATACGTAGGTACGTAGGTACACATTTAAGCTAAATATATGTATATACCGAAACAAATCATCTTACCCACTATGACATTATCATGTACAATGTTGCCGGAAAAGAAATATTGAATCCAGATAACTAACCAAAATGGAAAGCCACTTTCTCCTACACCATTACGTGAAAATTATGGGACGACGCAAAAACCGCATTCTACCTTCGCGTTTATATTCGCCATATCCGGTAACGTGTTCTGTCGAAATATCCTGAACCACCCCCTGGCGAGATTAGGGTCGTAACTTTATTTACATAGCTATATGTGTGCCTAGCTAAACATACCATCTACAATCTAATAGGCTTCAGGAAAAGCTAACAAAATAAAGTGTGGGGAACTGTCAAGCGCGCTATTCTCGTAAAAGAATGAAACGGAAAGTTTTTATCGCGAAACGCCTCTGTCGCTTGCAAATGAGTTGTGTATTTTGAGTAAAGGGCAGAAGAAACCCCCAACTCATATCGCGGATTTTATTTTATGGTGCGCTCGTAAATCTAAAAAGCTGAGATATTTCTTAGAAAGTATCCAAATGCGGAATTTCCTTTAGCAAGAGGAGCACGTATTACCTTCATCGGTTACTTTTTGTAGTATATAAGGCTATATATTTAAAAGAAAAGATTTTAATGAAACTTGGTATAATAGACCTTGGAAAGTAACATAGGCTACTTTTTCGTTAACAGTTCATATACGTCCCCACCGAGGGGCTCGAGCCTACCCTGATATCAGAGTGAATAGGCCTTAGTCGACACCACGCTGGCCCAGTGCGGGTTGGTTCCTCATTCCCGCGGGAAAAACTGTTAATGCGGATGGAGCCGCGAGGCGAAAAGCTAGTCTCTCTTATAAATTAAATTACGTCCTGTCATTAAGAGTCAGTTTAGTATATTTTATTGTATTGTATTATATTTAGGTAAAGCAGTATCTGAAGACAGTTTATAAATCAAAGCGTAATTACTTAAGCAGTTCGGATGCATTACTCGGCTGTAAGAGGATTAACATTCTTACTAATTAACAATTTCCTCCGCGCTCCTGTTAATAGATTCACAAAGTAGTTGAAAGCTGCCATCAAGCTAACAACGATAATTGACTTTCTGTTCAATTTCGATTCCAATAACTTTGATTTTACCCGGCTTTTACAGTTTACAAAGGAAATTAAGCGTAATTTCTCGGGTAGACGAAAAATAATTTTTTTTTTACGTACAGAACAGAGTAGGCTCAATCACCTCAGTGGCTTATATGAGCTGATAACTAAAAGAATAAAAATAATGATCTCATATCACCTCATGTTGTAAGGATTCTAATAATCTATATTAATAATTTCGTCCAGGGGTACGGTAGACTCGATCGAAACCTTATATGAATAATAAAACATGAAAAAATATTGATTTCGAGTCGACAACATATATCCGCAAAATTCGGATTAAGGAGAATTTCGTTAAATTCTAATGGCAATGACCTTAGAGCAACGCGGGCCGGTACGGAAGGCCGGCGTTGCTCTAAGGCAATGACAAACAAATCGCAGTCGCCATGATAAACAAACTGCAGCCGCCTTGGAAACATTGAGTGAATCATAACAAAACCAAATACTTTTCTTCAGTCGTTGACTTTTCGCGAAAATATTGTTTTTGACACTTTTTTATGATTATACTCTTTGTTATAATGTGTTTTTTCACAAGTTTTTTCAGCAGTGATTTTATTTCTATCTTTAGAGGAGTAGTAGTTTGGTAGTAGTTATTCCGTGATGAAAACCCGGCTTCGGTAGCTGTTTGTAAAAATTTTAGGCCATATTTTACGCCGAAAAACTTTTTCATGACTATTATGTCTTGGCCTATATTACGATTGAATCTCAAAGATTACTGTTTCTTCGAATGAATCAAAAACAAGGCTCAGTCTTTGACCAATGTGTGTGGCCGGTGATGACTTATGGATCTGAGACGTGGTCACTTACGGTGGGCCTCATAAGAAGGCTCAGGTCACCCAAAGAGCGATGGAGAGGGCTATGCTTGGAGTTCCTTGCGTGATCGAATCAGGAATGATGAGATCCGCAGGCGAACCAGAGTCACCGACATAGCCCGAAGAATCGCGAAACTTAAGTGGCAGTGGGCAGGGCACATTGCACGTAGAACCGAGGGCCGTTGGGGAAAAAAGGTTCTTGAATGGCGGCCACGCGCCGGAAGACGTGGCGTGGGCAGGCCCCCTACAAGGTGGACCGACGATCTGGTGAGAATGGCGGGAAGCCGCTGGATGCGGGCAGCGTGGGACCGATCATTGTGGAGATCTTTGGGGGAGGCCTTTGTCTAGCAGTGGACGTCTACTGGCTGAAATAATAATGATGATGACAAGGAAACATATTTTTGGAATACGGAGTGCATGGTTTTACACCATTATTTTCCCGCCAAAGTAGAGACAGAGACTGAGTGCAAACAAAGAGGTTTACAGAGAATAAACCTTAAAAGTTATATGTTTTGTTAATTTATGTTGGTTAATTTTGAATGTTGATTTAAAATAAAAAAAAATTGTGTAAAAGCTATTGAAGTTTTTATTAACTATTATTTATTAAACACAATAAACGAAGCTATACGAATCTATGCCTTGCTTACTTTTAATATTCCTTGAGAACCAATGAGTACAGAAATATCTACCTACATTTTGTACCTAGATGTGTACCTATTATGAGTCACATTTCACCCGAGCGAAGCCGGGTTTTCATCTAGTATGAAATAAATGCGTTACAGCTAAAATAAACCGTACTGATGCAATCTCCTTCATATTTTTAAATGAAGTGAAGAGGCGAGTAAATGAGGGTAATTTTGGCGGTAGTCGTAAATCTCAGTTGTTATGTTCCTAACCACTCGCTTTAACTGAAGATGGGGTTTCAACACGCTTCAGATTATTTTTTCTTACTTAAAAGAACATAGTTTTCAGGGTAACTCGTAATATTTTAGTAGATTGCCATAGACTGCCACTGCTCGTAGCGGCATTTTTTACTATTGAAGCTACGAAAAGCTACGAACATACTACGACATAGCAAGCGTAGTCATTGCTACGCTGCGTGCTGCGTTTTGTTGCTGGCTGGCACTGGCTACGATGTTGCATTTTCATAAAAATAACGACAGCTTTTATGAAAAATTATTATTGATGGATGATAAAAGATAGTATATTATAGTAACTACCACTTTTTTCCCTATACGAATTCGTTTTTCCCTATTCGTTTAAAAAATATTTCTGTAAGTAAAATTAGTTCTTATAATCAAGAACAGAGGTGCCAATCAGTTTAGCGCTACTGATTGATTAGTCAGGCGGCCTCAAAGTTAACAGGAACAAACTCGGTTCAAAGCTTTCGATCCTTTGAGCTTTCCCTTCATTAAAAACTTTAAGGCGACGTCAATATACAACTTTCCAATTTGTTTACTTTCTAATATGGCTAATACTAATAGGCACGACTTTATTTAAACTTCCCGAAGTAAATAGATTACCATTTCATCTGTTAATATTATTTAATAGGTAATTATTGTCCAATTTACTTAATTTATAGGTAGATTTTTCGTTATGATCTAATATTATCGATATTTTACCAAATCTATGTAGGAGGTATATATTATTGAAATTCACACAAGTAGTTCATCCTAAATAGTAACTTTTGTGAGACTTGTATGTCGTCGCCTGCATAAGTGACGTCATATTACAAGCAACCATGAACTTATACCTACTTCATTACTTTTTATTAAAATTATTCTCGAACACTTTATTCTATAATATAGGTACCTACCAGATGTTAGATTTTTAAAAAGTCCCAGGTGAATCTGTAACAAATAACGTTTATTTCACTGACGTCATACTCGCATTTTTTATACATAACTTATTATATCACAACCATATAGAAAGGAGGGATTGAGTCCCGGACCCTTTTCATAATAGCTACTTCTAATTAGTAACAGTGTTTTGTGTAAGAAGGGCAACTCGCTACTCTGTTGAAATCATACTCTCAGAACCAAGATAAACAAATATGATGTTTTTAGAACATGTATTACTTATGCGATATGACTGCACTTTGCGGCCGTACATTCCATAGCTTTAAATTTTACTCATATCAAATGTTTATTTTTAAGGTTCCGTAGCCAAATGGCAAAAAACGGAACCCTTATAGATTCATCATGTCTGTCTGCCTCTGTCTGTCTGTCCGTCCGTATGTCACAGCCACTTTATTCCGAAACTATAATACCTATACTGTTGAAACTTGGTAAGTAGATGTATTCTGTGAACCGCTTTAAGATATTCTTATAAAAATAGAAAAAAAAAACAATAAATTTAGGGGGTCCCCATACATAGAACTGAAACTAAAAAAAAATTTTTTCATTAAACCCATACGTGTGGGGTATCTATGGATAGGTCTTCAAAAATGATATTTAGGTTCCTAATAATATTTTTTTCTAATCTGAATAGTTTGCGCGAGAGACGCTTCCAAAGTGGAAAAATGTGTGTCCCCCCCCTCTAACTTCTAAAATAAGAGAATGATAAAACTAAAAAAAATATATGATGTGCATTATCGTGAAAACTTCCAACGAAAATTGGTTTGAACGAGATCTAGTAAGTAGTTTTTTTTAATACGTCATAAATCGTAAACCGCAATTTACCTTTCACTATTATTAAAACTTCGATCAAAGTCACAACGAACTACAAAAACTTTTATATTATGTTACTGGCTGCTACGGAACCCTTCATGGGCGATTCCGACTCGCACTTGGCCGCTTTTTAATTACACCAATACTGTGTCACGACCGTGTCGGAATATAGGACAGGTAACGTTAAACCTTTAAATGTATCTACCACTTTAAAATAGGTACTTATTCATCGTCCTGCCACACTTACCTAGGATGGCCAAGGCATAGATCCATCCAGTGCAGTGCAAAGTATAGACACGGTGGTATAGACTTGGACACAATTGAATTTAGTTCGGTTCAAGATCGTCCGAGACCCGTCTGGCGCTAACGAACCAATATTTAATCGGAGTTTCGATTCCTTCTACCCCTCATATATTATCCAGACTATCTCAGTTACCCGTTGTCTATGTTCATTTTAATCACAGAGTTATTTGAGTTTGCTGCAGAGATCGGCTACTTAAGCAATCCTTGGGTGCACCGGCAGAGCCCCACTGATTAGGAATCGAAATGTTCATCATCATCACTTAGAAAGAAGTTATCATCCATCATAATCACAAACTTGCATGTATATGATACTAGCGACCCGCCCCGGCTCCGCACGGGAAAATGGTTATTGTGGGTTATCCTTAAGTATATTATGCATAAATTATACATATAAACCTTCCTCTTGAAACACTCTATCTATTAAAAAAAAAAGCGGCCAAGTGCGAGTCGGAATCGCCCATGAAGGGTTCCATAGCAGCCAGTAACATAATATAAAAGTTTTTGTAGTTCGTTGTGACTTTGATCGATGTTTTAATAATAGTGAAAGGTAAATTGCGGTTTACGATTTACGACGTATTAAAAAAAACTACTTACTAGATCTCGTTCAAACCAATTTTCGTTGGAAGTTTTCATGGTAATGCACATCGTATATTTTTTTTAGTTTTATCATTCTCTTATTTTAGAAGTTAGAGGGGGGGGACGCACATTTTTCCACTTTGGAAGCGTCTCACGCGCAAACTATGCAGTTTAGAAAAAAAAATTATTACGTACCTAAATATCATTTTTAAAGACCTATCCATAGATACCCCACACGTATGGGTTTGATGAAAAATTTTTTTTGTGTTTCAGTTTTATGAACGTTAGTTCTTTCTAAGTTGGTAGTCTGTGGTTTTATGTATGGGGACCCCCTAATTTTATTGTTTTTTTTTTCTATTTTTGTAAGAAAATCTTAATGCGGTTCACAGAATACATCTACTTACCAAGTTTCAACAGTATAGTTTCGGAATAAAGTGGCTGTGACGTACGGACGGACGGACAGACAGACAGACAGACATGACGAATCTATAAGGGTTCCGTTTTTTGCCATTTGGCTACGGAACCCTAAAAACCGCATCAAAATCCGTTGCGTAGTTTTAAAGATTTAAGCATACATAAGGAAATAGGGACATAGGGACATATAGGGACATAGGGGCATAGGGACAGAGAAAGCGACTTTGTTTATACTATGTAGTGATATTTATCTCCGTATAGTGGAGCTTATGGTGGATCAGTCAGTTTTCTTACACGAAGATAAAGGTATTTTCCTTTAGTTAAAAACTCGTAGATAGATAGGAGGTAGGTAACTGTACTAAAAATCTAATCAATACCTAGCAAATGAAGCAGGCACGAATGTATGTTTTTTCTCAAAATCAGTTCTGTAGTGTAGTGTTGTAAGTATATTGCCACGCCTACAAATTGACTCTTTTAAGTGTTTTGTTTTTAACCGACGAAAAACAACGGAGGAGGTTTTCAAAAATCGACGCGTATATATTTTTTATGTATGACCGCGCATAACTTTTTACAGATTATTCCGATTTTGATAATTCAGTTTTTATTGGAAAGGGTATTCTCCAAATTTGGTACAGCATAAATTTGAAATTGAAAGTAGGGTATTAGTAGGACTTATCCTTCCTCGTGGTTTATTTATTATATCTGTCTGTTATTATTTATTCTGTGTCTGTACTAAGTTATTCTCATGGTCTATTTAATTTCTATCTCTGTACAAATTTTCAATCTTTTCAACAGCGATTTATTTATTTTTCAAAGAATATTTAGTTATTATTGTAAGGTAGATACTACACTTTGATCTTAGCCAAAAGGCCGAGAAGTGATATTTATTATTGTATTATAAAAACTTCATTATTTATCACTTCACCCACAAATCACAAACAAACAAAATAAATATCAAAAATAGCGGTTTCATAATTCCTGCCAAATAAATAAAATAAGTCGAGCCATTTGTCTATGGATGATTGAGCAACATGGAACGGAACGGAACGAAACGAAAACAACCATAGATTTTTGACAGCTCGCAGCTGTGTGTTGCAGGATTGTTTCTGTTATGGATTTTTGATCGCAATACTACGTATTTTGTGCAAATCTAGTACAAATAACTTTAGAAAATAATCAAATTTCACTATTTTTACGCATCTTCCTCGCCAAGAAGCAATATAACAACATGATCAAGGTAAATCACAATGCCATTTGGCCATTATGAACTCGCGTAAAAATGTGGCGATTGCACTTAGATGTAATGTTATTTACAACAAAATACTGATCGGTGTTAGTTTTGATTAATTTTGTACTCTAATCTTGTATTTTACCATCTGAATAAAGTAACCTGTTGACCGTTTTCAATATGGCTTACTGTGATAATTTCTTCGGTGGCGTACCTGTTTTGAAACTGTACATAGTAGTATCCATAAAAGAACTATCACCGTCGGTGAACTGAGCTGATAAGGTAGCACTCTGAGTTGTACTATCCAGTTAGGTCACACAAGAAAAGTGATACTAAAGTCCTTAGAAATATTTGAATGTGAAAAGGATTTTCTATATTGAAATTTTAAAAAGGGAATAGGTACCTTATTTTACTGTATATTACTATGCCCTTATGTAATTTTTTTTTTTATATTTTGATCTATTGAATACTAATCTTTTGTTAGAATTTAATAGGTTAGAACTCCTCCTTTGTGTGGCTAGTAATAGGCATTCATATAATATTGTCTTACAAGAACATGCTAAGAAATTGTATCCTTATAAGAATATTTAACCCTTTTCTGCTTTGTTTTTGATAAACAGTAGGTATGCATTCTTGGGTCAATTTTAATCCTTAACCACATGAAATTCATTTTCAGATCGAGAAAATAATATTTCATAAAATCATCATATAACTACCAAGGTAAGTAATACATCCAATTTAATTTATAATTTATTTAACACACTTTACAATTAATGTTTGAGATAAGATTGTTAGCATACTCCTGTGCAAACAAACAAGCTTAAGCATAATATCTTAACAGAAAACATCTGTTAAAAAGTAATAAACTTAAGCATTTTAGTTGAAAAAATCTATAGTTACATTTCCTTAGTTAGGTTAAAGGTTATTAATTTTTACTTCTTTATAAAATTTCAATATCTTTTATTCTGCTTTGATAATAATATTTACTTAAATAGATTTGCATTTTTGTTGTATACTAACTATGCAATGAAGTACCAGAGTTAAAAGATTAAGTGGTCAATTAGCTAGATTTGTCACAACTAACAGGAGCCCTATTACAATTATTGAATTGAATTAAATGAAATTATTTAGGTTATAATAAAACCACATGCGTGAAATCCAAAATTAGCTAGTTGGAGAAACCTTAGTGCAGCCATTATCAGGCTGTAGTAGGCAACACAAAGTTATTTAACTGTTGATTTTATTAAATGTCTATCTTAGCTTATTTAGCCTAAACTGCCCCACTGCTGGGCAAAGGTCTCCCTCTTTTTCTTCCACTGCTCCCTGTCATGAGCTACTTCTGGCCAGTCTTTTAAGTAGCTATCAAGCTCGTCCCACCATCTTGTACGCGGCCGTCCACATCTACGCCTATTGGTTGGTGGGTTCCAGAGTTCCAGACCATGGTTTCTTTTGCCCATAGGTCTTGAGGCATGCGGCAGACGGGTCCGGCTCAGTCCCACTTAAGTTTAAATGTTTAATAATTTATGAATTCTTCTGTTTGATAGAGTATGGATCCAGTCATAGACGCTGAATGGTTGTCATGTAAGAATGATTCCGTCGAGGAGGTGTCATCTTTGGGCAATGTGGCCCGGAGCTGGCAGTGGAGGGAGTGCGGGGTCAACCCCCCTCACAGCCCCAGCAACAAGACTGTCCTCGAGAACATTGCCGAGGACATTCTTGTACAAAAACCTTTGAAAACAAGGGTAGGGTTGTATTGTATTATATTGTAGGTATAGTCAATATACTAACATATTATATTGCATAATTATTTAATATTTACTACACAATATACTTTATGGATACTAAAATACACAGTACACAAGAAAAAAATACAAAAACACATACAACAGTCAGGATATTTTTTTGTTTATGTAGATGATTAGTATGAGTTATATTACAACTAAATCAATTGCTACAACCTGTTTATGATTTTTAAATATGATCAGATTTGTGTCCAAAAATAAAGAAGATTCTTTAGTATCACAAGTCAGATCTGCCCTGATTTGTGGAATTTTCAGAAAGTTGTAATATTCAGTGAATTATTTTAGAGTTAATATTATGTAGCATGTTCATTATTGTTCATTTGTTTTCCTTATTCTCAATACTTAATTAAAAAATAAATCATACTATTGTACAAGGTTTGGAATATTAACTATCTTCATATATTAATAACCTACAATAATGGCTCCCTAATTCCTGTCATTGTTTATAACACTGCTATTTTTACACTTTCAGTGCTGTGATCTCCCGGGATATCCAAGATCAACATTCTTGATGGTATTCAGTCCCGATGGGTAAGTTGCCAAAACAAATTTGTAAATCACAATACATTCATACAAACATTATTGGAATATCTGATAACAATAAAATTGTGTGGTGAATAAATTGAAAACCACTGCTTTTTCACATTAAATGATAAACTACAGAAAAGTTGGTTGGTTACCCCAAATTATATGTGCTATAATGGCTCCTTCACATTATACTGGTTGCATGTATGTTTAACACAATAATACTTTTAATTATCTACAGGACGAAAGTAGCGTCAACACACGGGAATCACAACGTGTACGTTTCGGAACTGGCAAGTGGCAAACATGTTCGAATTCTGAGAGGCCATCCTAGGACACCCTGGTGCATCGCATTCCATCCTTCTCACACGCAGCTCATCGGGTCTGGTTGTCTCGGTGGGCAAGTTAGAGTCTGGGATATATCCAGTGTAAGTTATAGAATGTTTGACTTGTTCGACCAACTGTTTGCAAGATTAGGTGTAGTAATACTAAAAGTTCATTGCGACGTTTGAAAAAGCTCATAAGCTTATAATATTAGGACATCAATGACCCTAGCCAGTTTGAAATTAGCTTGCCTTGTCTTTTTCCTTGACAATGTAGCAATGGTTCGGGATTCAACTATCACCTTGTGCTGAAATATTTTATACACTTGATAATATTATGATATGACTAAATAGAATATGACTAAACCACTCCCGGCGCACTCCGCGCCAGAGCTCTACAACACCTGCACCTACGCCGGGCGGCCGCGATATTTAGTAGGAAAAACGCGCGCGCTTGTGAAGACGCTAATACGTAATGCGTAATACGTCTGTGGTAATACGGACTCTCACGGCACGGTCTTAAGGTGAATTTTGTTTTAATACGAGCGCAACGACAAATGGTAGGCTATTATAGCCAGGGTCACGTTCGACGCGTTCAATGTAATTTGAACGTTAGTGGCGTGGTACCTAGAATTAAATTCGCACGTTAGCTATCAGAGAGTGCGCCTTCTGTACCTAGTACTATTATTTATTCTGTGACTAAACTAAAACATGACGAAGACTGACTATGGCAAAATCTGTACAAAACATTGGGACAATAATAATAATAATAATAATAATTTATTTATTTAATCAAGTTACAATGACTCAAAATGTTAGTAATTTCTTATATCTAAGTGTTAGTAAGGTTATATTATACAAGTTTTGATTGGTGTCATTGCTACGGCTTACCCGTCGACACTACGCAGCAATGCCCCAGGTACGGACAGTCATACCTGCTCGCGATCATGGCCAGGATGCCGTTTGCGCTCCCCCTCACTCTGCGCACCAGGGACGCGCACCTCTTACGCATAATGACCTTCATCTAAAATATTGTTATTTTGTATATTTTACAGGGTGGCAGCGAAGTTTGGAATGTACATAAGGAGACAGTGATAGCTTCCATAGCATTCCACCCTCGTGAACAATTGCTGGTCATCGCAACATATAATGAACTGTACTTCTGGGATTGGAGCCAGCCGGCACCATTCACCAGAGTATCAACCAATAATGTCAATGAAAAAGTTAGGTGAGCATATTCTTTAAAATATTCACCAAAGATTATTTTACTTTAATACATGCCCTCAGCCCTGTCACACATTTTCTTTTTACTATTTATCTCCATTTCATTGTCATTTGTTAAATTTTTCAGATACGTAGCATTCGACTCTCTAGGATATAAACTAATAACAGGGATATCACTTTGGGCTACTGCTAGCATATCTAATGCTTCAATACTGCAACAGAATCCCACCTTGAGTGCTATGAACAGCCAAAACACTAGACGAGATGACCCAGATGACAGCCCTGGGGGTAACCGACCTACGGAAAACCCGGGAACTGCTCAGGATATGATTGTGAATTCATACCAGAACTTGGTGCAAAGATACGACAGCTTAGTGAGGAATTATCAGCGCTTGTTCATGGTCCGACATCGCTTGACTAATACGCCACCTCCACCTAATACTGTAAGTGCATTAATACATAAGTTATATTATTCACTTAAATATTGGGTTTTAATGAAGAACAATGCTGGTTCTAAATTATCATTCTCTCTATAAAGTTC